>RZGK01000003.1:3000000-3395330 GCA_004011705.1 Ascochyta lentis
TGCCGTCGTAACTTGAAGTAGGTAGTCAGCTCAACGCGTTCGGGAACGAAATCCGTGGACAACGAGGTGGTTGCACTACTCAAAATCCGGTAGTGTCACCGCTGGCTGACCGATGCTGATGGGTTCGTATTGGAAAGGTATACTCCAGAATTCAACGGCGAAATACAATGCAGACCAAAAACAGACAAAGAGTGATCGAAGTAGGTGATGGAGTAAAGAGAGCAAATATTGGAAGTGGTATCAAACGAATTGGAATGGGGAAAGAGCAGTTGAAGGCAGAACCTTCTTCCTGTGCTTCAACACCCCCTCCTTCCACAACCGATGTTTCCTATTGTGCAGTATCTGCAGTGTCCATGGCGGTTGAGCGACCTGGCAGATACACATCAAAGTACATCCCACCATTCAGAACAAAACGACCCCGCCAGTTGATCATCTCCGGTACTATTCGATGAGCGACGTCACAAACTCCTCGATATGCCCTTGCCTCGCCTCTCACAGGAGCGCTGGAGACGACAAGAGGCTGGGGGCATATCCAAAAGCCACCCACAATCCATTCAGAGCCTCCATTCCACCTCCCAGCCTTACCTTCCTCGCTACCGGAACTCGACACCAGCTCCCCTCAATCCCTTGCCTCATCAACCTCGCACCCGCACTTCCGGTCACTCGTGCCTTGCCTGCACTTGCCGAAGTCCAGATCCGCATTTCCGTAGTTTATTGGATGCATCCAGCTACACATCGGGAAGCCTTGCATTGGCCCTACGGTCGTAGTATCGTCGATGTCTGCGTCGGCTCCACGGGAGCGGGAAATCAAGCATTTCTCGCCCTCGCTTGTGCTACTGCTACGGGTAAGGGGCCAGTATAGCGCCGCGCCGCCGAAGCTTAGCTTTTGTCAACAGCAGGCTCGAAAGTGAAGCAGCCGCACCACGGCAAGTTGCAACAGGGGGACACGGTGGACTATCGATTGTGGGCCTTGCGCGCGCACGAGGAGCTTTGATGTGGCGGCAATGCCCGTGTGCTGGGGGCTCAGCGCATGCGAGGGTAATGAAGGCCACGTTGACAGAGTTTTCAAGCAGTGCGATGGTTGCAAGGAGGGGTGCTGCAGACGCAGATGCAGATGCATCCAGCCAAGAGCGCTGGATTTTCCGGAAGGGAGCCCTGCATCTCATGTTGCTCCACAACTTGTTGTTCGTTAGACCGTAATGCAGCGGTAATGCTCAGCGACCAGAGCATTGAATGAGGAGGTCGCGCCAGACATGCAAGCTAATCAGAGTTTCAGACAACCTCAACCAATGTGCATGCAGTCGGAATCCTCAGCATTTTGTAGGACGGAGGCGCGATCGATGGTGGCCTTGCAGTGTGTAGCAGCCTTGTCGCCGTTTACCTAAGATCTGAGGTGCAATTTGCCATTGAAGCCCCGGTTGAGAAAGTGAGAAAGTTTTTTGGCCGACGGCAGCGGAGAGGAGCGCACACTCCATCCCAAGCCTTGGAGTCTGAGCGCCACAACCTGCACATGCATCGCCGCCATCCCTCCACCGATCCTACGTGATCAGTGCAATTGTGATCACCAAACGCGTGTTCAAGTCCAATGTACCCGCCACATCCAAAGATACATTTCGCCAGCAGCTTAAAAAAGGGTCCAATAGCTGCCGTCTCCACGTCTACATAGCTAGGTGGTGGTGTCCGTATGACACGACACCAAAAATACCCTCCCTCCACCAAGTCCACTCCTCGCCGTGATGGAGCGGAGGCAAAGACAACCAGACTCCGCTATCACGAGCCCTAAGTATTAGCGCTCGGACAAGAGCATCCGCGCACCCCTCTTTTCCAAACAATGTCGATACACCCATGATAAGCGGCCGCGCCGTCGCCCAAGCCAACGCCAAGATCCATGTCAAGCGCCGCGCAGGCACGACTTGGTACCTGCATTGGCTTGCTTGCATGCTGGCTTGGCCGAGTCGCGTGACTCGCACCGCTCGCGAGACAAAACCGCGGTTCCTTGTCCACCGAACAAACCGCGGTTCCTTGCCCACCGAACAGTGGGAGTATTAGACAAAACGTCATACCCAAACAACGACAACCATGACTACCAGCACCACAACAAACATGGAAATGAGATGATGAGGTGATGCAATCATGCAATGCAGTGCAATGAAATCAATGCCCGCTCGCTCGCTCAATTGACAGCGGCGCCTCACCGACCGGCCGGCAACTCCCAGTCCGAACGAGCACGACCAAGACCCGCCAACGCCGCGCGCCCATCTCCATCTTCCCACCTACCAGCGGAGTAGATCCCTATGTAACTGATTGCAAGAGCGAGAAAGGCGTGTGTATTGTCTGTGTGTGTGTGTGTGTGTGTGTGTGTGTGTACATAACCGCTCTGCTAATCTATCTACCTACCTATCTAATCCACCCACCCCGACCCGTATCTATGTACTGTGTGTGTGTGTGTGTGCGTGTGCATCATCGACACTCTCACTCTCACTCCACTCCACCCCACCCAAGAACCCCAATCCAATCCAATCCAATCCAGAAGAGGGCGTCCAGCACGCACGTCCCTTCCACACTCAGACTGCAGACCGACTGCCGTCGTGACTCTACTCTGTATCTATCTGCACGACACGCACAGTGCGGAAGAGATTCCGCAGCGCAGCGAGAAAAAGAAAAAAAAAAAACGTGCGTCTGTCGACTGACTGGGTCTCGGTATCCCGGCCTTTGGCGTCTCTGGGGCGCTCGAGCCCAGATAATCGAGAGAGATGCCGAGGCTGGGCTGATTGAGGACAAGGCTTGGGAGGAGTGAAGAGCGGTATTGATCGAGGGTCGTGCGGTAGTTGGTAATATCTCATAGTAGTGTAGTAGTAGTATAGTAGTAGTATAGTAAGTATATATTTTGCTCGGTGATCAGACTACGGGATTATCGTAGTGGTTCCGAGATGCTAACTCTGTTCTCCAACAAGACAGTCAAGTGCGGTGAAAGCGGCCATGTGCGGCAGTGCGGGTGGTATCAATCCCAATCCAAGAATCCCATCGTGAACCTCCTTAAAAAAACATCAAGCCTGATTCCCATACAAATCCATGTTGGGGTGGTGGTCGAAGAAAAAAAGAAAAAGCATGGGTGTGGAGACCCGCTGGGTGAAGAAAGCGTGGTGAAGTGGCTGGCGTGGCGAGCCGTGTATCAAAAGTCTATGCACAAGAAAGCGTAGAAGCAAAGCAGCGAAGACGCTACGGCGCGCGCAGCGATGGCGCCACAACAAGGTCGGTATCCAAAAAAGAGTGGTCCAGCACATGTCTGAAGCGGTCGGCGCGTCCGGCAGAAAGGTGGTGTAGTAACCAGTAAAAGTGTAATGACAAAAGAGTGTTGGGTAGTCCAAACGGTAGTGCGATGCAAGTATCCAGAAACGCCGTCGCCTAAGTCATGCGCTCATAATGCCCGCGTCCCAAAGACTGTTTGCAGAGTCTCGGTCGTGTGTGGCTGTCGCGGTAAAGAAACGTGGGAACAGTGTGATAATGTTCAGTGGTTGATTGTGCGGCGCTTCCACGGCACTATTATGCTAGTGTCCAGCTGAGGACAGTGACCATAAAGGGGGCTAGGATGGCAATCGCTGGAGCGCCGAAAAGCGTTGCGCCGCTGTGGTACGTGGTTTGACCGGGTGTCATGTTGTCTTCTTTCGAGAAGAAATACGTCTTCGCTCCATCTGTGCCTTGAGAAGCATCTGGAGGGCTGGTTTGCGCTGGAATTGGGCAGACCTTGGCAGGGTCGAATGTCGGGCAACGCTTCTTGTAGTCGTTTTGCGAGCGCTCAGTATCGGTGGAGTTGAAGTATCCCTTCATGTAGGACAGCGTCATGACAGTGTCGGCGTCGGGGGGTCCAGCAGACCACTTGGGGTCACCGTTGCTCCAGTGGTTGAAGAAGATGCCGCCACCCTCACTGGGGATTTGCTCGGTCATCTCCCAGAGGAATGCACCGTCGAAGTAGAAGACGACGCGGTCTGCGGTCCAGTCGAAGCGGTACTCGTGGAACATGTTGTCGGGCTGGAAGGGCAGAGGCGCAACCTTGTAGGTAGGGGTACCAGCAGCGTCGTTTCCATGGGCAACGGATTCAGGTGATTGCAGAACGAGGTTGACTGCGCCTCCAGAGCTGTTGAACTCGTGGGAGAGGAACTCCATGTCGATTTCTTGCGAGTTGTTGTAGTACTGTCCACAGTTAGCAGTGACCTGGTATGCAATGCATCGACTATCTTACGAAGAAGAAAGCACCACACGTCCCCGACGAGTTGGACAGCTTCATGCCAACACGGAAGCTACCGAGAAGGATATCGTCCCGGACAGAGACAATCTCTGACCCATTGACGAAGCCATTCGAGTGGTCGCCGCGAACCCACAACTCCAAACCAGCATCACCACCATGATCAGCGTCGCCAGCCCACATTTTCGAGTCCTTGAAAGGGTTGGGGACAACGTTGCCCATGCTGAACTCCTTGCCGAAAGCGATCCTCTGGTTGTCGGCGGGGACCGAGACATTGTAGACCTGCGGTCTCCAGCCGTAGTCGGTGATGTTGTCCGTGTCCATGTGCAGGAAGTCGTTCTCCAGGAGCTCGGTAAAGACGGCATACTCAGAATCGGTGGTCTGATTAAGCGAGTATCCGCACTCGCAGGCTGCGTTGGCTGTACGCGCACATGATCAGTATGTTTGGGGGTAGACGAGGGCGGAACACACAGCCACCCGCGGAGACTGAAGGCCTAAGACCTCCCACACCTCCACCACACCAACGTACCGAAGCGAGAGACGGCCAGCAGCAGCCAGGGCATGGCGCCCATTGCAGAGTGAAACATTATTATTGTGAATTAGGTGTAGGTTGCAGTGAGCGACTAGGGTGAGGAGGAACTGGATACTGGTGGGCAAGCCGAAGGAGCGCAAGAAGGTTTGCAAAGAGGAGTGGGAGGGTTTGGTACAAAAGTAGTCCAGCAGGCGCCGCGCTGGGCTGGGCAGACTACCGTACACTCACCAGGGCAGCGGCGGTGCAGGGGTCCCGTCTAGCAATTACTGTACGAGCAGCCAGTCACGAGCAGGCCTGAGCGCTGCCGTTTTTCTCTTAGCAGCCTCGCCGTGCAGAGAGGCCGAAATCACCATACGAATTTCTGTGGAGAACCTAGAGCTCATGGTGCGCGCCGGCGTGGTAGGATTCACCTGTCACTGCGAGCAGACTCGCGCTGCAAGGAAGGGCCGTGGCGACGGCTTGCGGGAGTGCGGTCAACCACCTTGTGCCATCTCCGGAGGCTGGCGTATCACAGCAGGATCCATGGCCAGAGACTCGACGTCCTCGGGCATGACCCCAGCGCTGCAGGAGCTCTTGGTAGAGCTGCTCGGACGACCCAACGGCGTTGCACAACTGCAGCCTTCTTGATTGGTCAGCAGCGAGGGCGCAGTTACAACAGTAGGGGGTGGCCCAAGAAGATCCAAGGAGCACCCCTGGCCGTCAAATTGAAGGGCATCACTGACAGGCACAACTTCTGGGGAAGCGAGTCTTGACTCTTAGAGACAGCACGGCGGTGTACTCGAACAAGACAGCGGCCCCTGCCCAACCCTCCCTGCGCGACGAGAATCCTTCGTCACGAGGGCTGCAGACGCGGACGCCGCATGCCCAATACGGACTGGCTGGACAGCGCCGCGCCAGCCTCTGCCGCGTCCGCTGCAAGTGCAACGGTCTCGTGCCAGGGTGCACAGCCAGGCCGGGCGGGCTGCACGAAATGCGGGCCCCTCACAAGCGACCCCGGGAAATTTACATTTTGAAACCACGCGCGCAGATTGCTCGCACGACCAGCGAATCAAAGGGCCCGAATAGGTAGCCAGCTTGGACGTCTGCCCCAGCAAGCCTGCCTCTTTCTGGAAGTTGACAGCCAATGCAACTTTACGCAACCAGGCGCTCAGAAATTGGGATAGCTGCTTTTGTCTCCTCTCCGAGTACGATCGTCATTAGCCTCGTCCTTGTCGCAACACGAGGGGCAAGAGGAAGCCAGCATCGTAAAAGTCCGAGTTAAAATAGACGTAGGTATCAAGAAGGCAACGCTTCCGCGGCACACTGCTAGCCGCCACTGTCATGTGTAGAAGACGCGCTCTTCACAAACAGCAACTCGATTAGGTAGAACAGCCTCGTGAAAACGTCCATGCCACCTCCAGAAAAAGCATCAATAGTGAGAATAGCGAGCAAGCCGTACGCGTTTCGTTTTCCAATCCAATGCCAGAAAATGCAACACGAGACCAACAAGTCTTCGCCTGCGCGCCAGAAACGAGCGCCTCAATCGTATATCGTTGCCAAAATAGGACCCAACGCCGTCGCCCTCATCCAAGATCGAATCGATCAAACGCTACGTGGGGTATCATCACAAGAATCCAGACTCGGAGAGAAGTCTGCGCGGTCGTTAGCACAGTGTCGGTCGCACCGTCTTTGAAACCCAAAAGGGGTATAGCATGGAATGCATTGATTCCTCACGTACCTTGCAATCTTCTCGTCTTCGCGCTCGCGCGGCTCAACGGATAAACTCATCTCGTACATTTCATGCACGTCGCCTGCGGATTGCATATTTGTCAAAATGTAGTCCTGCAGATCTGGCACAGGCTGCAGTGGGTACGGCACGTTTTGGTACTGCTGAATGTCGCGGATCACCTCGGCCGTCTTTGCGCGCTTGGCGAAATTGATCAGGTTCGTCTTCTTGATCAGTGAAGGGATGCCGTCTTCGATGAACGTCAGGTCAGTAAGGTAGACACCTGGTGGAGTTAGTTTATGATGTGCGTGTTACAACGACTGTCCACGAACCGAAGAAAGGTATACAAGGCGGATTCGCCCTGTGAAGCGTGTCTCGATACTCGGCAAAATTCCTGGTACTGCCCATGAGTTTGCGCATGCTTTCCAACACACCCATTGACCGTTGGTTGACTGCACTCCATGTCCGGTTCAGACGGTGGATGGGCGCTGTCCCCAGGGCTGAGATGATCGACGTGAGTGTCGAAAAGTTGTTCAGGGATCGACATTTCTGACGACGGTTAGCTAAGAAATCCGTTTATACGCCGCTGCTTAACTTACATCAGCAACATTGACAAAATGCTTGATGACGATCACTCTGCGCTTGACGTCCTGCTGGGTCAGGATCATCTGCGCCACCCAGTTCGTCAGCTGATTCGAGTGGAGAATGAGCGCCTTCACGTTAGCAGCTGGGTCCGGCTCGCCGGGTGCTAGCTTCTTTTGCCACGTCTTGTTCAAGCACTCTGTAGGTCGAATCTTGCCGTACAGTTTAGACTCGATGATGGTCAGCTGGCGAGCAAACTCGGTAGCGTCAATGTCCAAGAACTTCAACTTCTTCATGTGTTTTGGCAAAATGGGCTGTGGCGTCTGGGCACTGAGAGTCAGTACGAGGCGTTTTGTTGGCATGTCTGGGCCACGAGAACGCTGTTCGACAGAGGTCATAAGAGGAGCGGCGCCAGGTGTGCTGGTGGTCGCTACGTGGTCCTTTGCGAAGTTGTACACTCTCTGAATCAGTATCCGTGCCTCCTCATCATTGCCTTCCATCCAGTAGTTGTCAAACCAACTTTTCAGAATGTTCACCACGCGAAATCGAATGGGCTTCTGCTTTCTGTCTACCCACGTTTGATAGTCTTCCTTGGCTAGGCCGTGCGGTGGTTGAATACTCCACCGCTTGACCAGCATTTCGAATAACTCAGAGGCGGTAGTGAATGATCGGTATGTGAGGAGGAATGTGTTGTTAAATGCCGGGTCAAGACGGTCGTGACGGGTCAGTTGCTCCACAAGCCCTGCCAAGGTACCACCACGTAATTGTGGTGGAGTCACTTTATGGTCGTAGGAGATTTCGCCTTCATGGTCAAGCTTCAAATGTTCAGGGACCTCTTCCACGGTAGTTTGCGGGATGACTGGCACCTCGCCGAAAAAGTCCTTGAGCTTCTTGTTGTTTCTTGGAGGCTGTATTGGGTCGATCTTGTTATCATCCAAGGTAGTGCCCTCACTATACGTCTTAGCTTGGGGCACGTCCTTCAGCAGCGGTCTCAACGTCGCTGAAGGCCCACGAGCATGCGAAGTCGCGAGCTCCGAGTCTGTGTCGGTGAATCTTCGAGAGTCAGTGCGAACGGCGATGTCTGAAAGGGGGACTGCTTCTGACAAGTTCTGCAAGAGTCCGTACTGTTGGGCGACGGTGGTTTCGAGATCTCGCGAGACAGCTCGTACAGCGTTGATTCGATCCTCTAGAGAGTCTCCTCGCAACTCGGCCCACTCGTCGCCCAACGGCGCTGCAACTCCTTGACATGCTATGACGAGTTCGGAGACCACGTCGTACACCTTCTGCTTTTGAATGCTGAATTCGCTTAGTTGCTGTTCTTGCATAGTCGAGCTTATTGAGGAAAGGTTGATGGATTCGACGGTAGACATCCACGGCCGGCACACTTCCAGAACTTTTCCTCCCGCAGTGCATATATGGTCTCCCACGAGCTGGTGTCTTTGACGCGAGATTACTTTGTCGCGTACGACGCATTGTTCGTCCAAGCGACGGACACTCGATACGATGAGTCGTTTGATATCCTCCAGTCGCTCGAGTACGCGAGAATCCAGCTTCACGGTAGACTCAGCAGAGGCTTCGAAATCGTCCTCGATGAAAGACGAAATTCCGTTGCTATCGCGTGGGTCCGCCCCGTTGTTGTGCCAGCTTCCACCGACGCCGCTGCCAACAATGAAGCCAGGTACCAAGCGAGGAATCTCCTCTCCACGCTGTTGGCGAGCGACCTCGACAAAGCCGTACACTCCATTCAAAACACCGTCAGCTTCTTTCAAGCACTTTGAGTATGAATCTGGCGGCGGAAAGTCGGACGCGGCAATGTGCGAGGACAGGACTAGCTTGGAGAACCTCGACATGGTTTCTCGGAAGTGTGGGTACAAGGCTTTGTTAGTGGAGATGATGGAAGGGTTTCCTGAGTGATTGTCGGTGGTTCCCGAGCCTGCGGCAAGAAGCAGTCGCAGGTGGTCAGAGATGTCTTCTGCCCTCTTGACGAATTCTGACCTGTCGCTGTTGTTGATGGCCTGGCGGTAGCGTTCTATGGCTCGGCGCATGTCCTCGACCATTCTGTTCCAGGTCAGAGGCACTGGGTTTACATCGTCGTAGAACTTGCGCGACGGTGTGGCTGTCGAGGGTGCTCCTGCGGTGGGGCTGTTGGCGAAGGATGTGGCTGTGGTGCCAATGGGCGGAATCGCAGCGCCTGAGAAGCTCGTGCCGTTTGCGTCGTGGGATCTCGGGGCCAGGCCCTGGTTCATGGACTCCATGGAAGTCGCGGGCGAGACTCCGTCTGACAGGCGCTTCCTGCCGTAGGAGCCCTTGATGCCGTGGCCCTCAAAGTCCGAGGCAGACGTGTCGTCGTCGGTGTCGTACATGGTGCCCGAGGCCAGCAGCTCGGCGGGCGGCCTCGACGAGTCTGGTATGAAGACGTTGACGCGGTCGCGGGGCCCGTTCTCATTGGCAGCAGGGGACTCGAGGGGCAGTTCCATGGTGCTGACGCCCGTCAGGGTGTTGAAGTAGAACAGGCGGCCGTCCGGGGTGGCCTGGGGGATCCAGAAGGCGGCCTCCTCCTCTTTGCTGCTGGCATGGTTGTTCTCGCTGTGGCGCTCGATGGGCAGCAGGGTGTCGTTGCCGGTGAGCGACTCGGTGTCTGAGTTGGTGTAGTCGGTGCCGCCCAGCGACTGCGTGTCGTGGTCGTCGGCGGGGTCCAGGCCGTTGCGGTTGTTGTTGTCGTCGTCGAGGCTCTCGGTGGGCCGCTGCACGACGGTGCAGTAGTTGCTTGGGAACCAGCCGCGAACGCCGTTGATGACGCCGTCCCACCATCCGCTCTCCAGCTGCGTGATGACCTGGATGATGTCGCCTTGGCGGAAGCTCAAGCTCGTGCGGTCGTCGGCGTCGTAGTCGTAGAGCGCCTTGACATACATGCCCCCCGGCGTGATGGTGCCAGTAAAGCCGTTCATGCTGGCGGAGGCAGGCGCGGCGCGTCCGTCTCGTCTCGTCTCGTCTCGTCAGGGCGGGGATGGGAAGGCAGCAACGTGCCTCGGGCTGCGAGCGCGGCCTCCCCTCTGCTGCGGCGCGGTGCGAGGAGCGGCAACAGTAGTCGAGCAGCGGGCGGTCTGCTCTGGTAGCACGCGAGACTCCTGGGCCTCCGGGTGTGCAGAAGTTCCACGTCTTACACAGTACGGCTTAGGGAGGGGACGCAATCGGGCTAGAGGCGGCATGCGAATTAGGGCCCTCACGTTCGCGCCTGGACGCAGCGACGCAGCGAATGAGCTCTCGCAACAGGCACGCAGCTTCAGGTGAGCAGCAGACGGCAGAGACGAGTGCAGAGCCTGAGCGAGCGAGACAAAGTGCTACCGCAGCAGGCGGGTCGCCGAGCCGTGGTGGTTGTGAGCGGTCAGGCCGGTCACGTGTTGTTGCTGGTGCTGCCGGTGCTGCTGCTGCTGGGTTCAAGCGGGCTGCGGGCCTGTGTCGAGAGTGCATCCTCGCATCATGTGCGTGGGTATTGACACACCGGGCCTCGCCTTGCGTCCGCTTCACACGCTTATTCGTGCGCCTATACAAGTACCTATATAGCTGTGCCCGCAGTACCCAACACGCAGCACGCAGCGCGCAGCATTGGCAGTCTGGACACACGGCGCACATGTCCACACCCCCTCAACAGGTTGCGCTGTCAAACTTTGACCCTGACCGACACACTGCAAATCACATCTGACAGACGGCTGTTGTCTATATTGTGGGTGCAACCCCACCGCTGCTCAAGGCTCGCACGGAAAACGACTGCTTGGGAAGAAGCCGAGTGTTTGGCTGGTAAAGAGGGCGGGGCAGCGACGCACCCAGGCATTCGTCTAGAACGCTGCTTGACTCGCTCGACTTGATGGATGCCCGCCTGGTACGAGGAAAGGCCTTCCGGAGCTGCACGGCTGCCGGAGTATCGAGGACTGTGCGACAGTCTTATTTGTACCACCACACTCGTCCTCGACGTCTGACGTTCCATGTGCGAGCACCGTGTGGGTAGTTGCCTGCAAAACGCGTGAAGAGGGAGTATACTCGATGCCGTCCTGCGCCGTGTCTTGGGGACGTTTGATGGTGCTGACGGCAACAAGCCGGTGCACTCTCGAGCATGGCCGACCAGCGGCGTACTATAGTACTATGGTAAGTGCTTGTGATGAGACGACCTTCCTACACTGACAACCGAAGCGCGCTCCCGATACAAAAGGTCCGATAGAAGCTCGGAGGAAAGCTGCAAACCCACACCATGCCGCTTGCTGCATAGCCCGTCGCGTGGAAGCGGCAGAGCGCTGTCCACAACCTGCGACGCTGGTTTTATGGGTCAAACTAGTGTCCGAGTCGAGCAGCACTCGGGAGACTTGTAGTAGGTGTCTATTCACATGCATGTCCTTCTATCAAGAAACCGTCTCTGTGAGACGGTTGACGCAGCGCCGTGTGGCCATGTGCTGGCGCAAGGAAAGCCGCATGGCACACGTGGGGGTGCGTCAACTGCAGGCTCTGAACGGCATGTCAAGGCGCAGAGTCAGACGGGCTGGCCTGGATCTCATCTACCCAACGACCTGTGCCATTCGTTCGCTGCTGCAATACAATTTCGCGGCGGTACCGAGCCCACGGCAACGCGGCAGCGATCCGTACCCATTGGCACAGATTACAGTACTATGGTACGTCCAGGACCAGGAGGTCGACGCGGCCCTTTTTCTTCTAGAGTTCTGCTGGAAACAAGTTAGCGCGGGGGCTGCTGGTGATAAGCAGAGCCCCTCGTGGACAGAGCGCAGTGATGGAGGGGCACAGTGGTTGTTTGGAGGGGCTTTGAGATGAGGGGGGTCTGAGACTTGCTACAGACACTCGTCTCGGTGGTAAACATGGACATGGAGGGACGGTGAAGAGCGACGGCACTTGTCAGTCGTTAGCGATGCCGTCTAGCGATCAGGCTGCGGGTCACTGCGTAGGGATCCTGGCCGCGTGCGATCCAACCGACACTGGCGGACTGGCGGGCTGGCGGGCTGGCGGGGCACTGCACGTTTGTGGTGTTCTTGCACCGTTGCTGACATGGGCTTGTATCGACATGTCTTTGCGCGCCATGTCGAACCCTTCACAGCGACCACACTGGCGACCCAACTCTGACCACGAAGACAGCTCGACTTGCACGCTGCGCATTACCTTCTGCAAGCCTCAGCCTCTGCCATCTGGCAGACTGCAGCTGTGGACCGGTGCTAGGGGTAGCCAAGTGGGTCCGGGGAGCGGCTCCCTAGCCCGGCGGTATGGATAGACTCCCAGGAACAAGTCAGCGAGCCGGCGATCGCCCTGGCCGTGTCGAAATGACTGGTAGCGGCAACGTGTGTTGGTGAAAGTTAGCACTGCCAGACAGCCCTGGCGTCATGGTGGGAGAGGCAGGGCAGCCCCTTTTCTGCGCCGTCGTCATCCAACGACACAGGCCGGGACAAGTGAAACCATGTGTCTCGTAGCTATGGTTATTTTTGCGCTGCTCTGTCAGTATTGATGCAGCAACACGTGAGGCGGTGAGCGCGCCCATGCATCAGATAGCTGGCAACGTGCGAACTACCACTGCAACAGGTAAAAGGCAGTTGGACCTCTCTTACCGCTTTTTCTTTGTGCCGTGCGACGAGTGGACGACGGGCAGGGTCCGCTGTTGACAGCAGGTGCCAGGTGGTACGGCGCAACCATGGTCGAATCGCGCCGTGACAGAAAATCAATTGGACCGTGGCAGTGGGCAGTGGGCGTGGGCAGTGGGTAGTGGGCAGTGGGTAGTGGACAGTGGGCAGTGGGCAGCTGGGGTAGCTGAGGCAGCTGCGTCGAGGCCGTCTGGGCCATGCTAGAGAAAGCACCGGAGGATAATTATTGTTGATGTTTCTTCGCGTGAATCAAGGACATCATGTTCGCGTTCTGCAGTGTGGTCCTGTGGAATCACAGGTGGTGCTGCACGTCAAGCAACAGCACTGCGTAACCACCCATCCAAACCAAGCCAGAACACTGCCAATACATGAAGGTGAGGTAAGCCAGCACTGGTATTGACAGGTCTAGCGCCTGCATGCTGGTATCCGCGGCGTAATAATTCCACAATCATGGGGTGCCCCGTGGCTGGTCGAGGGCAACAGGCCTGAGGGGCGCTCCCCATGCACAGGCCAGCATTGCGGTAGCCTCGCAGCCTCACACGTCTCACCCCTCTCTTTTACCGTCCTGGAATCCGCCATCGCACCGCACCTCGACCCTCGATCCCATCCGCTACCCTCTTCTTCCATTACGCGCGCAGCCACCTGGTGCTGTCGCCGCCCTGCCTTCGTCCTCGACCGGCCATTACCGGTGCTATATCGCCATTCGTATGCACGTTTTGCGGAATGAGAGAGGGACACGCCAGCTGCACCATCGCCATCGCCCAAGCCAGAGCCATCACCACCCTTTAACGCCCACGCGCGCCCGGCCGTCGAGCCATCTCCCCTCGTAGGGCCCTGCCCTCTCCTGTCCGCCGCCTGCCCTCACGCCCCCATGCCTGCTGCCATGGCCTCCAACGCCGCGCCCGCCGCCGCCGCCGCCCGCAAGCCCGGCCAGCCCGAGAAGAAGTACAAGTGCCAGTTCTGCAACCGCGCCTTCAGCAGAAGCGAGCACCGCAGTCGCCACGAGCGCTCCCGTAAGTCTCCTGTCCCTGTCGCCGTGGTGCTTGATGGAGCTCCGTGTTGGGAGCGCGGGGTAGCTGTTTACTGATGCGGGACCGTCGCGCCTTGGTCGCGCTGCGGGGAAGACGCTCGCCGTGGTTTGCCTGCTGCTGTTGCTAACTGCCCCTCATCGCAGACACCAAAGAACGCCCCTTCAAGTGCCTCAAGTGCCGCAGCACCTTTGTGCGCCGCGACCTGCTGCTGCGCCACGACCGCACCGTCCACGCCAAAGACGGCGGCGCCCCCCTCCCCAGCGAGCAGAAGCGCCGCGCCAGCAACAAGACGCACGACGCCGCCACCCCTGGCCCCTCCAAGCCCGCCCCGCAACTCGACACGGCTGCCCTCGACCAGCTCGACGCCAGCGAGGATGCCATGGTCGACGTCGACATTGAAACGGCCGCCATGCTGATGACCGACTTCCACCACAAGGCCATGGCCAGCCAGGAGCCCGACATGGTCCTCGACCAGCACCACAACCAGCATCACAACCAGCACCAGCACCAGCACCAGCACCAGCATCAGCACCAACATCAGCACCAGCACCCAGAGCCCGTCATCTCCCCCACCGGGCCCCAGCACATGGACTCCTCGGTGCCCCAGGTCCCCTACACCGCCCCAGGCCAGAACATGCTGCCGCAGATGCCCTGGCGCGACTCGATGGTGCCCCAGCCGGAGCCCGAGTCGCTGCAGAAAACACACTCGGCCTTCCACCCCCACAACCACCTCGCACCCATGATGGAGCGCACCATGTCAGGCAACACTGCGCTTGCACCCACCTTCCCCTCGATGAGCGAGAACAACCTCGGCACACCCAGCGCTCTCTCGCCCTACCCATCCATGCTGGGTCCTGTCTCGCCCGTCGACTACCGCAAGTCTCCTGGTCCCAGCCAGGCGCTGACCATGACAAGCGCACCTCAGCTGGAGTCGGAAGAACAGTGCCGCAGAATCTACGACAACATCAAGCAGTACGACAGCGAGAACGCGCTCTTGGATACCTTCCACCTCCCTAGCCTGAACACACTCAACCGCCTGCTCAAGACGTACTTTGACCTCTTCCACCACCACCTGCCCTTCCTGCACCCAGCGACCTTCCACCCAACCGAAGTGGCGGCGCCTCTGCTCTTGGCTGTGCTTTCCATCGGCGCCCTCTACATCTTCGACCAGGACCAGGCCTACATGCTGCACATTGGCTCCAAGGTGCTCGTCAACCAGTTCTTGCAGAACAAGGAGAACTTCAGCTCGCGCAAATGTCCACTCTGGACGATGCAAAGTACGCTGCTCAACATGCAGTTCTCCAGCTGGAGCGGTGATCCAAAGGGCCTCGAGTGGGCCTGCTCGATCAAGAGTCTTCTCGCAAACATGGTGGCAGGAAATCGCTACGAGCTAAAGATTCGCTCAGAAGCTCGCGAAGGTGCGCAACCAAGCCACCAAGAGTGGATCGAGGATGAGCAGTGTCGCCGCACCTATTACGCCGTCTACATCTTCTTCGGTCTCCTCACCTTGACCTACAACCACACGCCGGCCATGGGCTTCAACGAATTCGACACACTGGAGCTGCCGTCTTCAGAGTCGCTCTGGACCATGGGCGGCGATGACGAGGAGGCGTGGCGCGATGCCCTTGCGACATCGAAGATCATCACCTTCCGCCAGGCGCACGACAATCTGTTCCAGGGTGAGACAGCTCGTTACAGCGCGTTTGCGACTCGTGTCATGATCAATGCTCTGTTCTTGGAGGTGTGGTACCACAAGCGCAGCCCTGAAGCCCTGCAGGACGTGGTTACTGAGTACAAGCTCCGCCTGGCGCTCGAGACCTGGGAGAAGTCACTTGACCTGTGCGAGCCAGAGACCGTTGTGGTTCGTCTGAGCGCGCCTCACAAGGGCCATCCCCTGATCTTCAACGCTATGGCGCTGTACCGTAACACACGAGCCCGTCTTGTCGTCGACTTGAAGTCTATCCAGGAGGCTCTTCGCTACCATGATTCCTACGAAGTCGCAGCAGCTATGACCAATGCGCGCGACAAGGTCCAGCGCTCGCAAGAGATGATCAAGGTTATCCAGGAATGCTTTGACTGCATCGAGGTCGCGGCTGTCCAAGGCATACGCTGGGTTGCACGCACTTCAGCCACCAACTGGAGCATCGAGCACCCACTCGCTGGGATGGACCTCGTGGTCATCCTCACACTTTGGCTTTACCGTCTGGAACATGACGAGGAGCCCGCCAACGAGGAAGAGTTGGCCATGTACAACAAGTTGCGCAACCTGTTTGATGACGACTCTGTTGATGTGTATGGTGCCAAGTTGAGCTCCACTGTCGCGCGCTTGTGGGGAAGTATGATCGACGAGGTGGTTGTATGGGGGTAAGTGATCCTTGCCAAATTTGCAGAATGATTCACTAACACCTCACAGCATCACCAAGCTCATGGGCGAGGCCTTCAAACTCCACTCGCAAGCTCTCGTTGGCTACGAAGACGCAATGTCCTCCAGGTCCGGATCTGCGTCGCCACTAGCTGCCGGCGCTGTACAGGTCCTTGAGATGCAGATGGCCTACTAGGCCGCATTTTACGACATCTCCTTCCTCCTTGTTATCTTCTTACTAGATTGTCGCAGTTTTCATCTTCTCTCATCTCGTCATCTCTCTGCATCTGGGGGGCATGGCTTGGAGTTCCGGTGCCTTCTATTGCGTGCTTATTTTATTTTTTTCAGATCGAGGCAACATGGCGCATTGGGGCGGTCTGATACAGTCCTTACACACTCGAGCTCAGGCTCTTTTCGTTCTGGGATCCCGCTAATATCTTTCCTCTCGTTCATACCCATTGGCTTTCTGGACTAGTTTGGAGGCTGGCCCCAAGTGCGTTTCGGTTCAACTCGGTCTGGCTGCGAGCTGCCTCAGCCGCCTTCCGATAATACTTGTTTTCATATTCTTGTTTCCCATCTATTACGGCTGGCATGGATTTCGTTCTGCATATACCATACATGCCTGATTATTGTCTTTACGGCGACGGAGGGAGGGTACTTGGGCAGCGAGTGATGACGCAGGAGTGTCGGCGTGCGTTTTTATCTCAGAGCATTCATGTACAAAATAGGTTCCCTTGGAAAACTGTCCGTAACTGTGTACTATTACCTGTGATGTTCCTCCCATCCCTACGTGAGATGCTCCGAGCAAGCGGTCTGGTGCGCCAAGCGCACTAAGATGCGCATTAGCGCCTTTCTCAGAAAAAATGTACAGCACCGAGCTCTCGCGCACCGAGCTCATGACCACGCTGCCATTCGCTTTCTATCACTCACCACGTTTCACGCACGCCACACACACACCTCTAGAACCAACCGCATCTAATCGCAATGGCCAAGGAAATCGAAGAGAAGAAGCTGAAGAAGGAGAAGAAGGACAAGAAGGAAAAGAAAGAGAAGCGCGCGGAAACCGACGGTGTTTCTAAGCCCAAGAAGGAGAAGAAGGACAAGAAGAGCAAGGACGTCACAGATGCTCTCGAGACTGCGATTGAGGAGCCTGAGGTCTCCATGATGGAGATTGACAGCGGTGCCGGCGCAGAGGGCGACGAGCCCGCCGGCGCACTCGTTCCCTTCGCTTTCCCTCTCGCAGACAACGACAAGGAGGTCAAGAAGATCTTGAAGACAGTCAAGAAGTGTAAGTCCTGCCATATGTGCAACCTTTTGCAGCTCTAACTCGCTCAATTAGCCGCCAAGACCAAGACCCTCCGTCGCGGTGTGAAGGAAGTCGTCAAGGCTCTGCGCAAGTCCCAAGCTTCCGGAAACAGTGCAGACATCAACAACCCGTCCGCCATTGTCGTCATCGCTGCCGACATCTCCCCCATGGATGTCATCTCGCACATTCCCGTCCTCTGCGAAGACCACGGCATTCCCTACATCTACATCAAGTCGCGCGCACAGCTCGGTGAGGCCAGTGCCACCAAGAGGCCCACTTCCGTCGTCATGGTCGCAAAGGCCGGGTCAGGCAAGAAGGCCAAGGACGTCAAGGACGACGATGCGAAGGAGTTCGAGGAGGCATACGGCGATCTGCAGAAGCTGGTCTCCAAGGCGGCGAAGACAGTGCGCAAGTAAGCGCGTTGCGAAAGGAGCGCATGTGATATCTGTGGCATTTCCCACTGCATGATTTGCATGTTGGATTCTTACTGTGCAAAATGGGACAGGCGTATGGCGTTACGACCTATCTGAGCTCCTGTGCTCGGCGTTGTTTACTATCTTCTGGCTGGGGCGTGTTTCGTATCACGAACATATGATTCAATCGACGCAGTGGAACGACCAGACTTAATGCTGACTGCGTTTTGAACAGTACGTGATTGCAATGTTTTGACAGGGCGCAGATGCAGAGTTGGAAAACGCGCGTAATCTCAAAGCGCGAAAGGCGAGCATCATACTGCGTCTCAAGGCGACTCACCACGGCACGGCACCTATCTTCAGGCGACCTCGGGGGTCGAACTGTATTCTCCCGTACTTTGCACAAACCAAACTGACCAACCCTCAATCTTCCATTGCGTATAACAACGTACCCATCAAGCTTCACTAATTAACCTTAGTCCAATCACCCACTCGTCGAGGCTCGTCTCAATGGACGAGTCTTTTCGGCCGGATATAACAGATCCAGCATCAACAGCACGATGCCTGTCTCTGCAACCCCCGCAAAAAGCGTGAATACCATAGAAGGCGAACAAGAACTCACCATCAATATATACGACATGATCACTACCGAAGCGACACTTCAGCAAGTTTTAGAGTTGTGCGAGCAAGCAGCAAAAATGGAACATATCCATATCGACATTTCATCTTACTTCCGCACGCTCGAGGAAGCCGAAGAGTTAGCATACAACGCTGAGAAAAGCCTCCAAATTTCCAACGACACGGAGGTCACCTCAAGCTCGCTATCATCTGGCCCCTCTGTCGCGGAGGCAAAACCAGACCCAACTTCCATTGCGGCCTTCCTCTGTGCTCCAATCACCACGATACTGACTACGACAACGTCTCACGCCGGATCCTTGTCATCATTCACCTGGCCAGCATTCTCCCATACAGATCGGAAGTTCACGCGCCCGCCTTCTTTTTGGGAAGCTCTGTACGCTCACGCCAGCACTCTCGAGACGCTGCATCTAAACTTCTTTTGTCATGAAGTACGAACCATCCCCCACCCGCCTGCAAACGTCAAGTTTGGGAAACCGAGAGACTTGCGGATTGATGCGAGCTCCGCGCATGGGGACGATGGGTCCGCAATCGATGATCTGTTGGGGAAATGTGAGAACATAGAAGTGCTGAGTTTCGAATGGCCTCCATGTGACTTTCCTTCATGTCGAATTAAAGGTGTGAGTTGGGCATGGACCTCCCCCCAGCTCAGACAGTTGAGCGTGTTTGGTTGGAACTTCGCGCCTGCGGCGTACATCGATTTCCTTGCGCGGCACCCGGGCATTCGAAGTCTAGACGAGCGTGTCGATGGCCCGTACGGTGAAGACGGCGAGGGATATGCCATCGTGCAGCTACCCATCACGGCTCTGCCGAACCTTAGGACCTTGAAGGAAGCGTACACTCATACGCATCCACTTTCAGTCTACTTCGATACCGCAGCAGATCGCCCGCTTGGAAATCTGATGCTCTATGTGAAGAGCTACTCAGGTGTTGAACAAGGACTATGAGACCTCACAACCTCTTCACCCGCACACACAAACCTGCGCTCGCTGGGACTCTCAAGCGACATCCAGTGCTGGCGAGACGAAGCATCAGACGACAGTGACAGCGACAGCGACAGCGACAGCGACAGCATTAACACTACCAAAAACGCGCCAATACAACAACCGCAGCCCCTCACCCAAAACGCTCCCCCAGCCAGGAAACCGCACCGCCTCCCACACATCCTCAAATTCCACCCTCCCAGCACTCCCAAACCTCGCAAAATTGTCCATCGAAACAGATAGCAGTAACGCCCTCCTCGACCGCGCATCAGGCACATTTACTTCCCCACCTCCACTGAACGAATCCGATCTCCTCACTATTTTGGCATCGCTACCGCTATCTGCCAATGTGGAACTGCGCGTTCTCTGGCTGCGAGATAATCGGGCGCAGCCACTTGGGGAGGTGATGGAGCGTTTGGCTGGGGGTGGGATTGAGACAGGAGGGTTGTTGTTTTTGGTGTGGGAGGGGGTGGAGAAGGGATTGCATATGTTACCTGCGGGGCGGGAGAGGGCGAGGTTGGCGGAGTTGAGTGATGTAGGATGGGAGTAAGGGGATGCTGGTGTTGGAGATGGGTGGTAGGGGTCTCTATGATGAGCGTGGGTAGTTGCATCGGGTTGATAGACGAGTGAGTGTGTCGTGCTGGCTGAATAGAGAGGATTAGAACCCCCGCAAGGATTTAGCAGAGTAATGATATTGAGACAATTTCTTTTACCGATACTTTTTGAGAATCACTCAGTCGCATCCGGTTGGAAATCGTACCCATACACAATCGCATCAATCTTCCTCCCGGGATAACTCTTCAACACACCACACTTCTTCACCCTCCCAATCCTCTCAAATCCCAAAGAATCCCAGATGCGCGTCGACGCCACGTTCGTCTCATACACGAGATTAAACACCGAATACGTAAACCCCTATCCACATTAGTCAAACTCCACACGACCCCACAGCACAGAAACAGGTGTAGACGCAGCCACCTACCAGCTTAGGCGCCCACTCCAAATACTGCCTGCCCAACAACTTGCCCACACCCTTATTCCTCGCGGCCCCAGTAACCAAGAACCCAGCATTACAAACATGGCTACTACGCCCAGGATAATTCGGCTTAGTATAAAAGCTACCCAAACACACATCCCCCCACTCCGCATCCGCCTTCACATCCTCGACCCTCTCAATCCGACCCGCTAGCATCACCGCGCCAAACACGCCGAACCAGTAGGCCCCGAATTGCTCCACCGGAAGCGCTTCCAGCATCGGGTACGTGTCGCCGCCTTCTATTTCGGCGCTGAGCTGCGCGTGTAGGAACGCGGTGAGCGAGCGGGGTACTTGCGAGAGGGAGGTGAAGGGGAGGATGGTCGCGGGGGTGTGGTCTTTTAATGTCACGTGCGAGGGTGTGAGGGCGTGGGCTGCTTTGTCTACTTTGTGGAGGGTTGGAGCGGACGTTGGGTCGTCGAGCATGGCTGGCATTATGGCGGGTGGATTGTCGAATTAGATGTCGGGGTTGGATTGATTCGAGGGGGAGGGCAATTGGAGAGTTGATGAAGGAGGTGAAATGTCCGTTTTGAGGCTGATAGGGCGTGGTACTGCGCGCTTGTACTTGAGTTTCGAGGATGCTGTGGTTGGACGCGGGGCTCCGATTTTCGCAGCTCCGAGGTTGCATTCCGTCGGTAAAGGCTTATGTCCTACACCTACGCAGTATCTCGATTGAATCGAAGGTTCTTTAGGATGGAAAGAACGATGCTTTCGGATTTCGGACGGTCAAAGTACAAACAGTGCTAACAGAAGCACTGCCTGAGATCAAAGTGAATTCAAGGTGATAGGAAATCAAGGACCAACTTGACGCATTGTGTGCGAAAGGCAGCTTCAAGATAGGAGATATGGAAGATGCACTTGGCAGAAAGAGTGAGGAAAACGAGACAACAATGGGTATCAAGTGGTGGCCAAAGGAAACAAGATCGTTTGGAGGTATAGAGCGTTGGACTCTTGTGCAGCTTGAACATTTTGCTGGTCGTCTGTAAAACAGGAATACGAGAAGAATCATACAACGCCACAATGCACGGAAAGATCCACGTTGGAAGAATTCTTTATACGGCAACACGCCATCGCTGACTGGCTGGTTCGAGCTCAAGCCTTATTTACACCTCAATTGGCTTTCCGCCTTGCTCGCCACTCCTCAACGCAGCCTCCAAGATTTGGAGATCAGCCAGCGCCTCTTCAGGGCTTTGCCTCGCGTTTGGTCTCCCCTGTGCCAGTCCCTCAGCCCAAGCCTTCACTTCCTGCTTAACACCGCTTCCCTCATCGGGGAACTCCTTGGCCTCACTCTTGCCATCACGGCTGACTACGACTTTGCTGCGCGTCACTGTGACGGTTCCCTTCTCGCTTGCGACAACATACTCGCTCCCGCTATCTGTTGTTCCGAACGACACACTCAGCGTGCCTGATGCCCCAGAGCCAAGTTGGAGGGTGGCGTGCAGAGTGTCAACGGGAGGTAGATGCTCTTGCAATTGCGCCGTGAATGCACTGAGCTTCTTCACCTTCTCGCCCGCACCCTCGAGTAACAGCCTGGTTCCAGCAACAAAGTGCACACCGCCGTCCAACAGAAACCCACCCTGATACTCTGGTACTTTCCTCCACGGCGTCTCGAAGTACTTGCCGCCTGGAGCAACGAACAGGCTGACTCGCGAGCGGAAGGTCAGAATACGGCCTAGCGAGGCGAGCTGCTCGCGCGCGAAAAGGAACGAATCTTGATAGCGGAAGTTCTCGGCGACGGAGTAGGTGGCGTTTGTGTTGGCGGAGTCCGAAGTCCAGGCAATCAGCTCTTTCGCGGTCTGAACATCCTTTGCGATTGGCTTCTCGGCGAGCACGTGCTTGCCTGCTGCGAGAGCTTTCTTAATGTATTCGGGCTGAGCGAGGATGGGGAGGCTATTAGGGTCAGCATTATTCTCACTGTTCGATTCAATGACGTACGCAATAATTACGCCCTTGATGTCGTCTCGTTTCAGCAGGTCGTCATATGTCTTGCCTTCTGAGTCTTCACTGTACAGGTCGACATCGGAAAGGTGCTCAGACAGCGACTTTGCGGACTTGAGAGAGCGAGAGTAAACTGCTTTGAGAAGAAGGAGTTGTGTTGCTTGGATTGCGGGAAGGTGTTCTTCTTTGGCGAAGATGCCGCTGCCTACTAAAGCAATACCAGTAGCCATTGTATGATGGTGGTGTGAGAACGTGAGAGTCGAAGGAAGAATGCAGGAGAGAGCAAGATCCGTTCGTGTGCAATAGTGCAGCTGGCTCGAGTATATATAGACGTCGTCAATGATCCAGAAAGGTAGATCAAACGGCGGCTAAACGGTAAATGTCTTCGAGGGTAGGTGCTCGCGAAGTACTAGAGCTTGTTGCATCATCGATTGCGGGGCAATGTTTTGGTGTTTACGTGCCCCTCCTACCGGAAAGGGTAACTCGAACAGTCGCCCCGCGGAATTGGTCATGGCCCCTGTTGATCTTGGAGCTGTCGTATAGTGGCGCTGTGGTAGAGAAACATAGTGCTGGAGTAATAGATAAAAATTTCTCATATTGGGTATCTAAGTTTTGTATATGCAAAAGTAGGCCAAGTTCTGTCGATGGACAGGTATTTAGTTCTGGTCGTTTGCTTTCTGCGCAACCTGCTCGTCTGCGATTCCAAGCTTCTCCAAGTCGACCGTCAAAGGATCGCTCTCCTTTGTGCTCTCGGTGGGCCCTTCGTAGCCCGGCGGCGGCAGAGCCCACTCAGGAAGACCTGTCTGATAGTCCCATCTCCCCTCCTCACATCTGTATCTCCTTGCATGCAGGTATATACCCAGCTCGTGTGTACCTGGGTCGCTGTAAAGCGGTGTATCGCACACGTCGCACGTCTCGCCGGTCTGCTTTTCGGCCTTTCTCTTGTTGTACGCATCGACCATCTCGTCGTGGTACGCGACAGCATCGGCGACCTCCTCTTTGCCCATACGTGATAGGCGAGCCATGATGTCTTCGTCGTTCTCGTCTTCAGACACACCACGTCCGAGTGAAGGGCCAAAGACACGCTGGTTGGCGTAGATGGGATCGTTTGAGATGGGGTGGCCCAGGTACTGCAGATGCACACGCAGCTGGTGAGTGCGCCCAGTGACAGGGAAGCATCGCACGATGGAGTAGCCGCGGAGTTTCTTCCACGGCTGGCCATGGTCCTGTGCATCCTCTGGCTTCTCTTCCTTTGTTTTGCTGTCGTCTTTTGGTGGGTAGTATGCCAGTCGCTTGAAGACAGTTCTTGACTCTCTCCCGTTTGCGCGAACAGCGTTGAGGCCGAGCTTGGGGCTGATCTGGAGGATGGGTTTCTCGCACACGATCTCGCCTTCGGGAAATTCGCCCACGACGCGTGTGATGTACTCCTTCTTGACCGTCCGCCCGCGTATTTGCGCGCTCATGTGTTCAGCTGCCTGCTTGTGTTTCCCAATGAACATGATGCCGCTCGTCAGCCGGTCCAGTCTGTTGCAAGGCAGCGGATTCCAGCCGTAGCCTCGGTCGGCCCTCATGACCTCGATGATGGAGTTGAAGTTGTAGCGGCCGGCTGGGTGGACTGGCATGCCCGCTGGCTTGTCGATGACAATGATGTCGTCGTCCTCGTGGACGATACCGATAGGACTCGCAGTGCATGGCGGCTCGTGTCGGTGGAGGGTGTGTGAGATGACATCGCCGTTCTTCACAACGGTGCTCGTGCTCGGTACGGGCTTGCCATTCAGCACAACACGCCCTTCTACGATAGCCTTCTCATAGTACTCTTGCGGTCGATCGCGGAACTCGCTGGAGAAGATGTCGAGGATCTCACGCCCCCGCCAGCGCTCTTTGCAGAAGGTGTTGTACGTGTAGTGGTAGGGCGTCACCTTGCGCAGGCCATCTTCGAGGTAGTATGGCGGCGGCCAGGGATTGCAGGGGGTGATTGCGACTGCGGGGGGCTCTTTCCAGGGGAAGGCGTCGTCAGGCAGTGGGGGGTATTTGTCGCGCACAGGCGAGGGCACGAGCGCCATGGACGTGGCGCCGGAGGGTGTTTTCGGAACGGGCAGACGTCCTTTGGAGGCCAAGTAGGCGAGGATGCGAGGAGAGGGCGCCAATGTGACGGATAACGGATGACGGATGACGGACGAATGCGGGGCACTGCTGGCTGCGCCGTGGAAACCGTGGTGAAAAATAAAAAGCGACCTGCCCTGATCTGCGCCTTCAGCTGGGAGCCGAGGCTCGACGACTATCGATAAGGCACCTCACCGTCTCGCAGTATACACCATTGCTCACCGTCACACTCCTGTTACTACAACACCAACTCGTACCTACCGCAGAATGGCTCTGGATCTGTTGAAGGCGCGCCGTCGCAGTGACTACAAGTATCAGCTCGAGTATCGCACACGATGGTAGGATGCTGCCCTCCAGCGGACATCTCCAGGCTACTGGCTGACTTGCGGCACCCAGGAGCGACAATGACATGTACCATCACCTCAACAACAGCGTCTACTACTATCTGTTCGATAGTGTCGTGAATACATACCTGATCAAGCACTGCTCTCTGCACCCGCCCACCTCTTCCCAGATCGGCCTAGTCGTGCATTCTCACTGCGACTACTTTGCGCCCACCGAGTTCCCAGCCGTCATAGACCTCGCCCTGAGAGTCAACAAGCTGGGCAAGAGCTCTGTCACGTACGAGATAGGCGTATTCGAGCGGGGCCAAGACCATGTGAAAGCGGTTGGCGAGTTCATCCATGTCTTCGTCGATCGCGACAGCCGGAAGCCAGCAAAGGCAGGCATGGCTGACGCGCTGAAAGATGGCTTGCAGAAGATCCAGATGGAAAAAGCGAAGCTCTAGGAAAGCGTCGAATGCGACTCGTCGACTTTGCCTCACCTTGCTCCACTCCGTGCAGTATTTACTCGCTTGTCAGTATCGGAGAACCGTCCGTTCAAACTTCAGCGTCGAGGCTCTCAGCCCTGTCGAAACGAGGGCTTGCCAGGCTTGCCTGCCGAATCCGAGGCCCACTACAGCAATCCGGAGAAGGCGGGGTACCGTGGTACCCTCAACCACACTCTTCTGCTTTGCCCCGCCCACCTCGTGGACATGGCACACATGTGGCTACCTGCTGCTATGGTCGCTTGAACGTTGAGCAAAATATTCATTGCTGCATGCCCACAACTCCGATCCTTTGTATGAACCTGGCAGACCACACTTCTCCTTCTATCTGCGCTTGCAACATGTGTATCTGCAGGCTCCCCTACTCCGCTTCACTAGCCAGCTCCGACTGCAGCCCGGATGCACATCATGCTGTACTCTAAATAGAACCCGATACTTCCGCTGCAAAATCCCCGCTACCAGTCTCAGCTTCGCTGGTTTGCTCTTCCGAGTTTAGCTCTGACCAATCGTCCAGACCGCATTGCTCAGTTCGGGCCTTTCGTGAGCTTAGCTTCCAAGACTTCAGGCCATGTCTCCAGCCTTGCGGACGCTACCGCTCGCCTATTCGCTTCACAGGCCCCAATACAGACCGTGTACCATAACAACACACAGTAACCCGCCTGCTAAGCTCTTTACAGACATCGCACAGCACTGTTCCAGCTCGCTAGATCCTGCACTTGCTCGCATCTACACAAGCAATGATACTTTAGACTCGACCTCAGCTCCATGTGCACGTGTGGGGGAACCGCCTACCCGGTCGATTATCAACCGCTTCGGCTTCTGGTTTCTTGGGCCGGTATTGCCTTCTGGGCTCAGCGTGGCACGTCAACATCTTGCTTCCTGCAGCATGGCAAACAGCTTTGCTCCGTACGTTATGGAAGGCTGAGGTGCTCGAGCGGAATGCACTATGCGAGTAGGTGTAAGCGAGACTACACCATATTGCCGCCACCTATTGGCCAGGTCTTCCGAAATGCAGCGGACCATTGGAGGCATGCCTCGCTAAGGACCTTCAGCTGCACCTCTACCGCAGAGTAATCGATAATGCCGAAGATAAATCACTACAAGCAACAGATGGCTGGTCTCGATCTACTTCTGCCGTGTGGTGGCTTCCACAGCCTCGTGCTAAACCAGTCACTGCTCGCAAGTCACATCAGCTCCCCTCGCCAAGACAGGCACCCCACACGATAAGCATCCGGTCAGTCTAGCTCATACCATACGATGTGTTCAAGCTAGCTAAGCTTCGTGCCGTGTCGTGCATGCATTGCTTGTAGACTCAGAGTAGGTCCAAGCCATAGGCCTGAGTATTCGCTTGTGGACTATCCAGAATCCATTCTCGACAGAATAATCGGACATCCCGGTGGCCTGGTCGAGCCCGGAGCAACTTGGTAGAGAAGCAGACATTATATAAGACCATCGACATGTTCTATCAACATCCATCATCTCAAGCTTCATCTTCGCGCAACTCTCTCAACGAGGACGCGAAAGACTC
Organism: Ascochyta lentis; assembly: GCA_004011705.1. Taxonomy (NCBI): domain Eukaryota; kingdom Fungi; phylum Ascomycota; class Dothideomycetes; order Pleosporales; family Didymellaceae; genus Ascochyta; species Ascochyta lentis. The sequence continues at coordinate 3,026,855 of RZGK01000003.1, forward strand.
CACTCCATCTTTTGAATCACTTTTCCAACATCATGCATCTTATCAACATTCTCCTTTTGGCCTCGTCAGCGGCTGCCATATCTCTCCCAAATTTCCCCGAAATCAGCCAACTCTTCGCTCGCAAGGATGGTGACAAGTGTCCAACGGTCTGGACAAGCATCTCGAAGGAGTTGACTGGCAAGTTCTTGTCAGACGGACAATGCAACCCAGATGCACGTGCTGCCATTCGTGCTGTATTCCATGACTGTGGAGGTATGTCGACCCTGCTCCCACACATTTCATCATACTAACAGATGTAGCATGGAACAAAGCACAAGGCGCAAAGGGTGGCTGCGATGGTAGCCTTGTCTTGGCTGGCGAGCTCTCCAAACCCGAAAACAACGGCCTGCAAGACATTGGTGCCTATCTTAAGGGCCGAGCCGATTTCTGGAAAGTCAGCGTTGCAGACATGATTGGTACGTCTCCTCACCACCTTCTCGTCACCATACACGTCACTAACGCACATCAGTCTTTGCTGGCTCCCACGCAATCGTCACCTGTCCAGGCGGCCCACGTGTTCAAACCTACATCGGTCGCAAAGACTCCAGCACCGCAGCCCCAGACGGTCTACTCCCAGACGTCAGAGCTTCTGCCGACTCTCTATTCAAGCTCTTCCAAGACAAAGGTTTCGACGCCGTCGACCTCGCTGCTCTCCTCGGCGCACACTCCACAAGCAACCAGTTCCACTTCGACGAGACTGCGCCCAACGCTGGTGCCCCACAAGACTCGACCCCAGGTGTCTGGGATGTCAAGTACTACGCCGAGACGACCGCGCCACCAAAGGGCGTAGTAGTGCTCCCCAGTGATGCCAAGTTGGCTGCACATGCAACCGTAGGCAAGGAGTTCAAGGGATTCGTCGGAAACGCAGGGAAGTGGAATGGCAAGTTTGCTGATGCTATGGCGCGCATGGAGAGGTTCGGGAGTGATGGAACGAAGAACCTGATCGATTGCACCAACGCGTTACCGAGCGCCACCAACGCGAAGAGAGAGTTGAAGGCTATGCCCATGTTCGCACCAAGGCATTGATAGATAGCAATATTGTGTTATTTAACGAGTCCATGAATTTACGATCCTACACAAAAACATTTCAAATCTGCTGTTCGCCTTCTGAGCACTTGTGATAGCTTTTCAATAAAGTGAAAGCGGTACCTAAACCAGAAAAATAAACTGATCTCCCCAGGACTCGAACCTGGATCTCCACACTGCAGTCTCTCGACCGAGCCCCATTGCGATCAACGGGGACCCGGTACCGAACTGAACACCTGTGCGGCGCGCTACCATTGCGCCAGGAGATCTCGATGGTGGTTGATGGAGATGTAGGCGGTTGTCATATATGTATCGAAGATTGTGGTCGAGGCGTAGTAGGACATACAATTGTGAAGTTCGCAGGCTTTGTGAGATGGGATCGATCTTGTTGTATTTTTCATCCGCGATAAAGTTTTGGGCAGATGTAGCTATCAATGACGACTGCTACGTGTGATTATTCTTCTTTCACTTCTTGCTTTGTGATACTAAGCATATCGCCACAATGCCTTACAAATGGTGCAGTGAAGTGAGAGAGCATCTGACAACCGTCGCACGACCGTATTCTTTACTGTCTTCTAATCCAACAAACCCAAACCACAATTCGGCGATCCACCGCTATAAAGCCACCAGCAACAACCTCACCACCAAACATGGCATCCAAGATCGTTCGCCTCCACCTCCCACCAAAACTCCTTGCGCAGATCAAGTCCCTCGAAATACACCGTCACCTCCAGTCCGCACTCTTCAAGCTGCCTAAACTCCTACCAGCCAACGAGGAAGTCAAGCTCCTCAGTAAAATCCCCACCAACTCCATCCACCACCCTCTAACCGTACAACAGACCGCCTAACCTCCCTCCTAAACAACCCCCTCTTCCTCCACGCTATCGCCCCACGCCTCCGTCTCGCAAATCCTCACTCTATCGACTCACCAGCAACAGCAGATGCCTCACTCATTACCACCGACCACCTCGGCATAAGCACCACCTTTTCCAAGAACAGCTGGACCACGCAGCTCCACTACGGCACCTCCGTGCTGATCGAGGCAGGGGACTTGAACGTCCAGCGGGAGCAGGGCTGCGAGAGGAGTGTGAGGTGGTTTTGCGAGGAAGTGGAGTTTTTGTGTTGCGAGTTTGGGGCGAGAGTAAGCACCGTGCGTGAGGGTCTGGGTGGGAAGGTTGGTGAGAGGGGGATGTCGAAGGTTGTGAGGTTGAAGTTGAAGACGAAGATGAAGATGGGTAAGGGGAGGGGAGTTGGTGGTGTGCAGAAGAGGGGATGGTGAAGTTGAGGTTTCGGCGGGGAGAGGGAGGGGATGGTAATTTGCGATGATGGGGGTTGTGTTGAAGCGTGCGGTTGGGTGGGAGAGGTGATTGATGCTTGTGAATCTTCGGAAGTTTTAAAATGGGTACTGGGATTGTAGTCTTGCATAGCAAATATTTTGGCTAATTCTTGGGAATTGCACGTTTTGACTCAGTTTGAGAAATTTACTGCTCAGTGTTGAAGATGTGTACAACTGAGAGGGAGGGTCGTGTCGTGGTTCCCTCGAAGCGCTAGCGCTGACGTAGCCCACGCAGGCATCAGATCCTTCGGAAACCTAATTCTTTCACCCCGCATATAACGCTGCACTGTTATCGGGTCAGATCCCACCCTGTACGTTGGCAGCATCTCATATGCGTCTCGCATAGTTGCGGCTTTATCGTACGGCACCACTACCGATATCGGACCGGAAGACCGACTATATACATACAGTATCGCACTCCGAGCATTGACAAGCAGCTTGAATTATCAAAATCAAGTCAATAAACCTATCCCCAAACCACAATCTCAGACCACATCTCCCAAAATGACATTCACAATCCTGTCCGACAACGACGTGAAATCAATCCTCTCCTCCCTCTCACGACAGGACGTATCAAACGTAGCAGACGACTTCCTCCAATCCCTCGTCCGATACTCTTGTCGTAATGAAGCACAATACCAGCCCGAGCGTGCCGTCGTCAAGCGAGGAGAGCAAGGCAGCTTATTCATGCCCGCCACAACCCCCCAGCACATCGGCGTCAAGATCGTCGGCATCGCCCCTTCAAACCCGACCAGCACATCGCCCGACGCAAAACCAAAGCCAGGCCTCCAAGCTACCCTCACTGTGTGCGACGCCGAAGGAAAAGCAGTTGGTGTGCTCAACGCAGCGGAGATTACTGCGTTCCGCACGGCTTTGGGGAGTATGCTATTGTACCGGTTGAGGAAGCGGACGGAGAGTATTGTCGTGTTTGGTGCAGGTGCGCAGGCTAGGTGGCATATCCGACTTGCGCTCATTCTGCGTGGTGGAGACATCAAGAAGATCACCATCGTCAACCGGAGCAAAGCCAGGACACAGGAGCTTATCGAGGGACTGCAAGAGATTGGTGTACCGTCACATGTCAACCTTGACGTTTTCCAACAGGATACGAGTCTGGAGAATCTGGTTGTGGGTGCCGACGTGATCTTCTGCGGTGTTCCGAGTACAACACCACTGTTTCCAGCGGCATATCTGACTAGCGAGAAAGCAAGGCAGAAGACGAGGTATATCGCTGCTATCGGAAGCTATCGCCTTGACATGCAAGAGATTGACCCGGAGCTTCTCAAGATCGTTGCAGACCCACAGGGTATTTTCAAAAATAAGGTGTGGCGGGGGAAGGTGGCAGTAGATAGTGCTGAGGGCTGCTTAGCAGAGGCAGGTGAGTTGGACAGAGCGGGGATCAAGAAAGAGGGGATGCTAGAGGTAGGTGCAATTCAAGACCTTAGATCCGGGAGCAATCCCGACGGCTTGGAAGAATGGCTTGCGGATGGGTTTGTAATCTACAAGAGCGTAGGCGTGGGAATCATGGACATTGCAATTGGGAGCAGATTGCTCGAGTTGGCCAGGGAGAAAGGGCGTGGAGTTCACCTGGACGACTTCTAGATCTGCAATGAAAACCGCGAGACTTGTACCCACCAGTTCGATATCCAGCACTTCGAAGCTCCGTTGTCCATCTACTGCTGCTCCAACAAACACCCCCGAAACAACTCTCCAATCCTCTCTGCCCCATCCAGTCCTACAACTTTCGCAACGTACTGATCAGGTCTCACAACCACCACCGCGCCATTGCTTGCATCAATACCGTACTTCTCATACGCATGTCCGTGTCCGGCGTTGTAGTGCTCGTCATCGATGTACGTCTTATGCAGGTCTTTCATTCCCCATTTCCCCGTCTTGGGGCTAAAGACTTGGGGTATCTGGTGTTGTTCTGTCCTGGAGAAGAGGGTGTGCAGAACAAGAATGGGTTCGATGACGCTGTCGGGGTGGGAGGATAAGGGTGTGTAGCGCTGAATGGTTTGAGAAAGAGACGAAGAGAACTGTTGTGGTCTGTTAGTGCCATGATGATGCGGTGAAGGGGGGGAGATATGTATTACCTTCTCCAATTTCTCCTTGCAACCAACCTGGTTGATATCCCCTGCAAACACCACAACCCTCCATCGCCCATCGCTCCTTAGCACACTCTGCAGCTGCACCGGCTTGGTGTCGCAAAATCGAATAACTTGCGCAGAAGGAAACCGCATACCGACCTTCATTCCCGTCGCCAGCTTCTCACTACTGCCTTCCGAGTCAGTAATGGCACTGTCCTGATACCTCGCCGTAAATCCAGCCATATATCTCCCACTCTTAGTAAAATACTCGGCAAACTCCCCCTCCCTCTCTTCCTTCCTACTAAACATAGCCGACAACTCTCTATCAAATGCAATCAGATCCGCCGCCGTCCTGCTCCGCTCAACGACATACGAAGCAAGCACAGAAGGGGGCGAGAGACCAGAGAGAACAGCACCCAGTTTCCAACCGATATTGTACCCGTCCTGCAAGCTGACGTTCATCCCCTGCCCCGCTTTGGGCGAGTGCGTGTGGCACGCGTCACCGGTCAGGAAGACGCGCATGTCCTTGTGGAAATGGTCTGCCAGCCGCTGACCGATGCTGTACGCGCTCCACCAGAAGGTGTCGGCGAAGTTCATTTCGTACGGTGCGAAGATGCGTTGGGCTGCGCGCTGGAGGTCGCTGAGCGTCACGTCTTTGGGTTGTGAGCCTGCGGGTAGCTGGATGTAGAAGCGTACGAGGGAGCCGCCTTCGCGCGGGATGATTAGCAGGTTGCCGCTCGTCGAGTGGATTGTGCATTTTCGCCGGATGTCCGGGAAGTTGGTGAGTGGGTAGATGTCCATGACGCCCCAGACGGTGTCGGTGGTGTCGCCGAGCATCTGGTAGTTGAGGGAGCGGCGGACGGTTGAGTGCGCGCCGTCGCAGCCCTGGGGTGTGCGTGAGAAAGATTCTTTTGATGTGATCTAGGAGGTATGCGGGACTTACCAAAACATATTTCGCTTCCCAAGTCTCTTCTCTATCATCCTTTGAGGCCGACACACGGACGCAGTGTGCATTCGGATCTGTAGCATTGGCTTGGTCAACCTCAATGCCCTTCACTGTCCAACCGTATTCAATACCATTAGCAGACCCTTCCGTCCATGTGCCCTTCTCTTCCATAATCTTCTTCATCTTCCCCAACATCAGTCCATTCATCCTAGCCTGGTTCAAAATGACATGCGGCAGATGGCTTAGCCCCTGCTCAGTATCGATGGATCTGCTCTTCCTCTTGATGCCGTCCTTGCCAGCATCGTCAATGCCCCAGAAGCACACTTCATAAATGTGGTATGCCTCTCTCAAAAGATCCTCCGCAAGTCCGAAGGAATCGTAAATCTCGACAGTGCGCACTTGCACGCCATCCGCTTGTCCAATCTCCAGGGGCCCAGGACGTCGCTCTAGGATCGTAAAGGGGATGTTGTAGATCGCAAGCCAGGTTGCTGCGAATATGCCTGCTGAACCAGAACCTACTATCAGAACATCAGTTTTGGGCATCTTGACAGACTGTTGTCGTAGAGGATATTTGGGGATAATATGGAGTGCAATGAACCGAGGCAATCGTTGAATACTGGACAACCTCAAATAACAAGAAGTGAAGTGGTGATGGTTGTAAGGAGTAACAGTTTGCATCAGTTAGTGGGAACTGGAAGCCTCATATACTCTTCGTTCAGTCCAAGTCATGATACTGTGGTGCAAGATCAAACCAGGAAAGGCTCCGGGGAATGACGCGGGGAACGTCCGCTAGCGTGCATTGAACGGCTGCGGGAGCGGGAAGTTGAACATTGCGTCGGAACGGCGTGGATGATTCGGCGAAATGTAGGAGTTGAGTTCTTGGTATCGGGTGTGTATGAATGGGAATTGGAGTCGGTAGTTGTACGTCTGAAGGAAACTACTGAGTAGGGTCAAGTGTGCGTCGCGTTGTATTGCATGGTGTGCTTGACTCGGATATTACCAATACCTTGAGAATAGGTGGCAATGCAGATTTTTTGGACGTAGAAATGTTGTACATCCAATTGCTGGACGCAAAGTAGCATCTGCACTCACTCGAACATGATCTTCTTGCCTTTGAGCAGCGTACCTCCCAGCAGCTTGCCCACTGCATACCCAATATACGCACCTGTAACGATCGTAACAGGCCACTTCTGCCACTCGCGATCCCTGCATGAGTCAGCATATCGATCATGGTCCGCATAACATCATGTATTTACCAATCCAGCGGGATAGGCACAGCGCCCAACCAAGCGCCCAAGACCGTCCCAATCATACCGCCGTAGACCTCATCGATGGGCAGCAAAAGCGCCACGGCCTCCCTCCAGGTCTCGCCACTGACCCCATGCACGTAGACCAGCGGCAGCGTACTGAGCACCGCGATGTGTGCGCCAGCCAAAAGTGTATGCGTGTGATGCGTGGTCACCGGGGCGCCGAACAGAACGAGGATTGCGGTAAGTAGGGGCTTCGAAACCAGCGTCGTGAGAAGGAGGGAGAGGAAAGCAGGCTATGCAGTGTGTCAGTGGTGTTGTTATGACGTCGACATGAAAGGCATGTTCCACGTACAACAATCGTTCCGTTGATGCCCTTCTCGATCTTGCTAGGCGCAACTTTCTTCTTCTCGCCCAGCTTCTGCTTCCGGATCTGCGTTGTGCTCGTGCCGCTTGTTGGTGGGAGACATACTGCCACAAAGGCTATTTGTAGGACAGCTAGGGGCAGCAGCGTGCTGAGGAGCGCGGGGACAGGGTCGACGACCAAGTCACTGAACTTGTATGCGTAGAGGGAGAGGACAAGAATGGGATGGATGTGTGTATAGATGCGCGCTGCGTCGGTATTGAGAGGCTCGACAGGCATTGCGGGTGCTTTGGGTGCGGGAGCAGCGGGGATGCCGGTTGCGCTGGCCATTGTGTTGACTGGTAGGAGGAGATGCAGTGTCGTGGAGAAAACTGTTTGTCGCAGTTCAGGTAGCAATTGAAGCTCAAAAGAGTGGAAGTGGCGCCTGGCCGTGTGGTCGCTGTCTTGGTATTGATGTGAAGGTTTTGGAGATGTTGTCCGTGCAGGGTTGACATCTAGTGCGAGTAATCACCGAGCACCTCGATGGTTTCACCATGCTCATGCAAAGACAATTCCAGACATTACAATTTTCTCATTGCTTCTGCTGCCATTGGGAGGATTTTAGAGCAGTTTCCTGTCCCCTAGCAAGTGCGGTTCTTACGACGCGTCCTTGCACCTAGGCCATCCTGTAGATGCTGCCTACTCCTTCTTGGGAAGCAGGTTTCTCAGCGACAGATCGTACACAACATCCTCCACATCCTTGACCCTGTACTTGAGCCCATCACTGCGGCGGCGCAAGCTATCGTTCTTCAGGTTGAGAATCTGGAAGCCGGCAAACAAGTCCTTGACAAACTGATTGATCAGAATGGGACGCTCGTAGTCCCCAAGTGTGACGGCATTGCGCGCCAATCGAGTCTATGGATGGTTAGCAAGATGCAGCATAGTGTGGAGGCAAAGCGGCATACCAGTTCTTCCACAAGTGAAATGAGCGACTGCAGGTACTCCTCAAGGGTAAGGTGGAACTCATCTCGCTCCTTGAGGTTGACCGGGACTGTCAAATGTTAGCTCTATGCTTTGTCGGTCACGCGTGACCACATACTCTTCAGAATCTCGCCCAGCTCTTCGATGGTGAGCAGTCTCCCGGCCTTGATCTCGCCTCCGTCGTACTTGTACCCGCCGAGCCAGCCCCAGAACAGAAGACCTTCTACCTGTTGAGATGTGAGTGAGATGCCTCGAATGAGGATACTGATGACGTACCGCGCCCTGCATCTGACGAGACCACATGTTGTTGAACTTGTAGTACGGTAGCTTGGAAGCAGCTTGTGACAGCTTTGATACATCCTCGACGACAGTGTTGATGGACTCTTCCGCCGCCTTGAGCACCTCGGGAACTGCATCGTGGGTGAGCAATTGCTTGTCGCGCTTCTGGTTGGCGACTTACGATTGGCAACGGGCGTCGAGTGTGCTCTCGACAACACGAACGAAACGTTGCGGTCTATAGTGAGTCAGTAGGTGCTTTGCGATTGTTCTCAGTGCCGTACTGTGCTTCTCGAGCGCTTGAATGATATCTTTCAGCTCCTGTCGCGTTGTGAGTGCGTGTTCACGTGCAGCTTGCCGGGCGACCTCTCACATCACGGACAGCTGTGTCTTCGTCGACGCGCGCCTGGAGGTCCTGGAAGATGGCCGGATCGACCATGCCTGATTGTGACGACATTGTGATTGTGCAGATAGTGTAGTTTCCGGTGATATCCTGTGTGCAGCAGGTGAAGTTGGTGTTTGGGATAGCAAACGGCCACGAAAATTTGCTCTCAACTCACTCACAACGTCACGACATCAGCAAATACAGACACTCATTGCGCGGCGACCCAACGTTCAGTCTTTTGCCGCTGGCTACAAACAGATTCACACTGTCGCAAAAGCTTTCACACGGTCATTCGATTGCTACACGCTGACTTGACGTGTAGTCTCCACAAGCAAAAGACGCGTCACATTCACAACTCACAATGTACTCACGTCCATGTGCAAAACTGATCTTCGATTGCTTGTGCTTTGAAGAGCAGGACGTGCGCGCACTTAAAAGTTCTTTTGCCATAGATAAGATGGCAGATGGAAATCGTCTTTAATCAGCTGCGCGAGGCAAGCTGAGTCAACTAAAAAGTCGCGTACACTGGAGGTAGTACCAGCGACACCGCCGATGAGTACTCATGGGGTTCAGAGACTAGTCCTCTTCGAGGGATGAAGTGGGGCGGCGCGGATCAACGCCCGCACCGCGTCCGTTGTCTGCCACGCCTGTCACTCCGGCCACAGCTGTGCAGAACGCGACTGAAACCGAGTAGGACACAAACAAGCAAACAAAAACACAAACTCCTATCTACCTCATAGGCATTCGAAAGAGGGCTATACTTGGGAGAACGAGTCGTGCGTCCAATTTGCTTCATGCCCGTTTCCATCCCACCTTTTTTAGTACTCTCTGCCGCCTTGAGGCTGGTTCAGATTGTGGTAGACTTGGATCTGCAGCAGCTTGGCTCTATGCTTGCTCATTCACTATGGCGGTCCCACCTGTGACGTCTCCCTCCGTCTTTGCCATCTCCAGAGCAGCAAGATTTTCATGTAATGGATGACACTTGGGATGAGCTTCCCCGAACACCTCGTGACCAGAGAGCGCTTTTGAGTACCATGCTCGGGCCCAGGCTGGCAGAGAGCAAACCTAAGGCCCCCGCAGTGTTTAGAGCTGGAATGTAAGCAGATTTCTGTCGGGCCTGACTGCGTATCCCTCTAGCGCTAGCTCGTACATCTTTGTAGCCCCGTTTCTATCTGCGACCAGATACGCAATACAGTATTACGGTCCTGGTTGTAAGAACCCCTCTAAGGATTCTCTGTCTGTGTGTCTCTGACCCATCCACTGAGCCACGCTGACACTATGTGCCAACAGCCGTTTTCGCTTCTTCCAGCACTCTGCATCTTCTTCAAACGTTACTTTCGCGGCAACCAGCCTGGATGCCAGGCAACATAGCCTGTGCCACTCATTGCATCCCACTAGCTGGCCACACCATCTGTGCAACACCGAGTGTATTGAGTAGCTGTCGTTGTCTGCCGTAGTCTCAGCGAGCGAGTAGCGGTACAGAAAGACGGCCGCCTCGCTAAAGTCCAGCTCGTCCCCTGCAGTCTTATGCAGTCATGCCGGGATGTGCGTCTCTTTAGCCAGATCCATACCCAACACAATCAGCGTGTACCACATCCCTCCACTGTCCACGATCAACTGCCTCAGACTGGCCTTTGACAACCTATCCAGCCAGAAGATCCCGCTGAAACTACCAGTGTGTTTCTGTGCAAACTAGATTGTCAGCTGCGTCTTGCCTGTGTCACCAGGACCGTAAGCAACAGCGACCTTCCGGCGGCTTACTGCGTGCTGTGTGCCGTATCAGGAAGGTGTCATGGTGGGCTGAGGTAATTCCCATGGTCAGGTCACCTGCGGACACATACTAACTGCACAAACGCACAATATCAGCAATTTCTAGTGCTGGTTCTAGTAATTGAGCCTATGGTACGTGAAGGACTTACTCCGTACTTACTTGCTTGCCGAAATAGATGTACGCCACCAACTATTCTCACCCTTATTTGTTTCTACATAAGTGTGATCAATTCCCTCTCTTTTTACCCACCACTCAGCTTGTCAATTCACTGCTTGTTACTCTACTCCACTTCGAATCAACAACTTAAACTTCCAATCAAGATGAAGGGATTCTATGCTATCGTTCTTGCTCCTCTCCTCGGACAAGGCGTCTTGGCTGCAAGCCCCAAGCTGAACCAATATGCCTCCGTCGATGATTGGTATATTACTCCAAGATGTATTCAACTATATACTAATGAACTCATAGCAATCATGATCGGAACATCATCAGCCACGCGTCTCCTGCGTTGTGGTCTTGCCACCAAGTTGATGGGCGTACTCGAGCCGTATATCTAGTTGTAGGGGATGGTAACGCCGGTCAATACTATTTCAGTAAGTAGATCCATCGGCTAACAGTTTACAATCTAACAAGATATAGCCGGCTGTGACCAGCACTACACCAACGGCCGCCTTGCAACTGGTCAATGCATTACTCTCCCCGGTGGTACCACTCAGATTGGCAAATGGGTTTAAATGAGCAGTTCTATGGAGCCCTTAGGGTCTAAAAATATCTCAATCTTCTCTCTGAATCTTCAAAGTGTGCTGGGTATGGGGTGATAGCTGTAGTGGGGTTACCCGGCAATGGAGTTTTGTGAGTATATCCAGACAAGAAAGGCGGAGATAGGAATATATATCCTCCATATGTACGGACATAAACACGGCTCTCGCCAATCCCAGTAGAAGAACAATTGAAAGCAAATCCCAAGAAGAATGCAAAGCGGTGCTACCTGAGACAAAACCACTAAAGAGAGCACATAGTCATATGTTCTTTGTAGTGGGGATGTAAAAAATGATTCAAAGGAGCTTGCATATATATGGGATCGTGTAGATGAGATCGCATGGAACTGATAGGAACGGGCTCCTCGAAGGGCACTGCCTAGATGTGTAGAACACACCCAGCGCTTCGATACAGCAGTGAGAGCCCGTAAGATCTGTGCTACACATCATTCCGCGCACAGTTGCAGCTTCTCGTGAAGATTGTATGTAATTATGGCTGTTACATTTTCATATTACGTAGTGTTATTGATGATCCATCAACCACGGCTTCGAGACTTGGATTCTGCAAAAACCGAAAATCGAATTACAGATCACGACAATTGACACAATTCTAACACCTCCTTTCAATGACCGTTCACAAGCTCTTGAAGTTACGCTCTGCGCAATTCCTTCTTCAGCTACACAGCCCAGCTGTGTCGGCCAACGAAAGAGAGTCGCGTACACCGGAGGTAGTGAAATACCGGCGACACTGTGCCGATGAGTATGAGCAAGCCCAGGGACTCAAAGACCAATTTCAAAAATCAGATTAATCGATTTGTTTCGTAAAACAGTTTTAGCGATTAAACTAAAAAGAACAGATACTACCTAAAATGGGAGTCAGCAACAGAGATAATGATTGGGTGGACCGGAGGTGGACGTACACTTGATCTAAGCCAAAAGGCAAAGAGAGCTAAAGAAGAATAGAGGAGGGCGAGGGAAGAGCTGTTTATATACCCGAGAACAGAGATTTCACGCTAGAGCCCGTTTAGGAGCAGCCGCAGCATGAGCAAGCTGAGTCGAGGTGGGTGACCATTCTTTGCCGAAGTCCGGCCGGGTCGCTGAACACCGACCGATGCCGACGGCTTGCCGCGTACATCCTTCGAACATGGTTTACAGGTCGTTGCAGAATACATTACCATGTGAATTCAAGAATCATCAGAAACGCCAGACGTGCGAAACTCACTGAGAAGTAACCCAGCCTCGCACTTAAGTGTATTGTAGCCACCCTACTCCACTATGGAAGCGCGTTTTGTTTCCTCTTCGATATCGTATACGAAGTACCATCAAATGCTCCCACCTCAATGGACGCCGTCGATGCCACCAAGATCTCAGGGAGGAAGTTTGGTCACTCAGTTCAGATTAGGTGCAGCAACTATTCGCCGTTGGCGATTTAAGAGGCTCGGAACAGACACGAAGACGAAGTAATATACGGCACTACTATGTATGTATACGAAGTACACAAGTTGTATCATTCCCTGACTATTCTTTGCCGGGGTTTCGCGGGTTTGCCGATCGATCGGCACATCCTCTGACATGCTTTACAGCTTTTTGCAGAATACCTCTTTGCTTGGATCTAAGAACCACTCGAATGGCTTGTGCATTTAAGACGAGTCTCGTAGTCGGGTGCATTGTAGTCATCATACTCCAAAATGAGATTGCGTTTAGTCTCCTCTACAAGGTTGATAGTATCAGCTCTTCCCGCTTCAACAGATATCGTCAATGCTATTAAGGGCTCAGGAAGGAATGTTTGATTACATAGCGACCGGATCAGTACCAGAACTGCTCCAAACTGACAATGTAAGAGGAATCGACACAAATACATGCACTGCTAGCTCAAATGCAATATCTAGCATTTGTCGCCAGAGAGGACGAGGCCTGAAGGTCTTCAGCCTGTCTCAGAAAACCACTTGACTTGGAAGACTCAATTTGTAGTCGCTTGACTTGTTTCTTGGCTGATGAGAGTTTGACTGACTTACATCGAGAATCTCCGAGTTTTCGGACCTCGAAACTTTACAAAGGATAAACAGACTGCAGTCAATTTTGCAAAACATGCTGTCTGTATACAACGTCGAGTGATTTTCATCACCAAGATAAACGCCAGAGCTCCATCGGTAAGAAACAATACAAGCCGGCGCTATGCAACGCTTTCCAAACTCAGCCGTTACAGTACATCTCCCAAATAACCCATTGATATTACTCAGACCGATTTTATCACCGCCTCTCCTCCGTAGAGCGAATACATCTCAATTCTCTTGACTCAAATTCGCTGGGAGAGCTCTACATGCGCCCATTAAACAAAACCGGAGGGAAGAGAGGCCAGCCGAGCAAGATAAAATAGCCGGGAAGAAAACTGCTTCGCGTAAGCGTTATGTCCCAGATAGATCAAATAGATGGCCATGGGAAAGCGTGTAAGAGGTAATATTTCTGAATAGATAGATGGGTTTAAAGGAAACTTACAATGCAGTTGATCGTGCCACTTTTCCAAACATCACCCGGTATTGTGGTGGGTATGGCTTCAGGCTCGCAGAGTTGCGCGAAGAAGTGTGAGCCTCAGTAAAATGGCGAGAGAAAGAGCGGAACATTGTACGGGCTTGTGTTGGAGAAGGCATGATATCTTGAGTGTTGTTCGGAGGACGGTTTCTCGTGAAGTGCCGACTGTTTATATAATTGAGCGGTTGAGTGATTTGACGTTCTTTGCAACGGTTGAGATAAAAGTATGGCCTTGTAATGAGGGAAGGTATCTATATTTATTCCTCTTCAGCCTCCAGTCACTTCCTTGTCGCGTTTCTTTCTTTGCGTACTGTCCAAGTGCCAGAACCTCCGAGGCGTCACCGGCATGCCGCCAGCGGCTGCCGACTGGAGCGTATACAAGCCTACCACAAATAACCAGCAGAACACTAATCTCCAATCTGTAAGCAGAGAGACGAGATTGAGTTTTCCGGCGTGTTGCGCACGTTGCAGTAGAAAATGAATGATGTGGTGTGATATCGGCATAGCGGCAAGAGCGGCAGCCGCCGACGGCATACATTCGTGAAGCACGCCTTAGCGTCTGACTTCAAATCTGATGCTAAAATGCGATGTTAAGTCGGCAGTCACTAGTATTATGTTTAACTGTGTTCCTATCCGAGCTTTCTTATGTATATAGCGTCTTGTTTTCTCAAGCAGCCAGACTCTTGAATACGCACAGCGTATACAGCGGCCAAGAACACTGTATATGATGCCTGTATTTGCTATTCATCGCCTATTCAGCGGGTTCGTCGTTGATTTTACATTCTCAATTATGCCCTTCATGTGTCGTAAGTCGTATGACAGTTGAGAGCCTCAAATACACCCGGCCCAGGGTGTTCATTAGATCAGTGAAAGGTTATCTGCGCTAGAACAAGGTAATGATTCCCCTTGCCTCTTTAACATTCTCATACTTGGCTCATTACGATCTGTCATAATCATCCACATGTATCGCCTACCAACATTGTAGTCGAGCTTTATATTATTGACCGATTGTGTACTTGACCGCAACTGATAGGTTGTATCAACAGTAGTCTCTTTTGCTGCATACATTGAGCATGTAAAAATGCTGAGCTCACATACACACTGAGATGACTGTGGTGTCCCCCTCACGTTGAATCAAGTCATCACTGACGGCCGCATGTAGAGTATGCATCATACACAGGAAAACCTGCAAGGAAGTGCCACACACAAGCTCCTAGACAAAACTCGATGACATGAGTGTATTTTTTGGACACTATAGACCTACACAAGCCAATGGAGCTTCATGTGTGTGTCGAGAGCGTCGATACTCACGTCCTCGCTTTTCAGGCGCCTCTTTGGTGTGTTGCGACACGACGACTACGTTCTGAATCGTCTTTGTGTATTCCAAGAGGGACAGTATAGATGACTAGACCTCTACCTTTGACCAAACTTGGCTGCAGAGTTATCCGACCACTTCTTTCCTTTGCGAGTTCCTCGTCTTGGGCTGCTTTGAGACGTTGGACTTTGCGCATAAATCGTGAAACCACGGTTTGCGACGCTTCGCTTCGTCGTAGCTCGAGATAATTGGATCATCTTCTTTACGAGAAGTGAGTAAAGCTGCAGGGGGTTGGTAAGAGACTATAGACATCAGTCAATCCGCGACAATGATGGGGGTTCATACCTTCAGCAGAGCTGCTGCTCGTGTGGCCAGTTACTTCCATAATGACAACCAGAAGGTTTAGTCTGTTCTCGGTAGGGTGTTAGTTGGTAAGATCGGTGATCAAGTCGAGAGAGTGTCATGACCATAGTTATAAACGTAACTCACAATCAGATTTGAATGTATTGTTTGCGACGTTGAGAGCCAAACAGCAAAGCGCGTTGTTCAAAAAAGATGTTTATGAGGGCAGCCGTTCGAAGTTTCGAGATATAAAGAAGAAGTTGGATAAGGGGAAGAAAGACGATGCTGGACGTTGCCCTTTGAACGACGCCCTTTGGACGACGATCAGCTGCATAATTGCCTCCAAGCCACTTCTTGGAAGAGCAGGCAGACAGCATACACAGTTCGCTCAGCAACGAGATGACCTGTCGTCGCAACATGTGTTGCCGTCTCTGCATCTCCAATCAAACCCCCGCTCTGCAAAAATCTCGAACCTCCCATCACTACGGGTCGCGGCTTCTAACCATCACACAGGACTGCAGCTCAGTCGCATTACCAGACAGTTATTTGACCTCCTAGCACCTCATTTGGGTGTCGCAAGTTGTAGCACGACGCGCTTTACCACTGTGACTGTTCGATCAGGGTTCATAAACATGTACATCTCAGCCGTTTTCGTCGAATTACACCAGCTTGGCTCACGTCGTATGCTCCTATCTCAGGTAAGGTCATATGCTACATACGCACGCGATGGTCAATGCACACGCGTAATGGGCATGACGAATGGTCAGATGGGAGGGGCGGTGACTGCTGTACGAAAGGGGAGTAAACCCGCTCTCCCCACTGTTACACAGCATTTGTAACTTATTACGGCTGTAATTTGCGTTGGCTACGTTTAAGGGGTATGAGATATTTAACGCCCCCTGCACGGATGATGCTGCGGGTGATGGCGAGATAGAGAGTCTCGAGCGATCGTAAGTGCGCCAGCCACCACGGCGACCCAGCAGTCGGGTATTTCTACAGAAATGTAGTAGTGTGTCGTTATCTACAGGACGAAAATTCTCGATCATCATGTTTTTGTGCAGGCAAAAGAAGATTTCGTCGATCTCCACCATGATTTGGGTTGTCACTGCGACAGTGTTTGTAGGGCCTTCTTCTTCTCGCGAAGCTACGCTCTCGAAAAGGAAAAAATGAAAATCACAAGTAACATTCTATCAGAGATGCTCTCGTGTTTATGCCTGAGTGGAAATCTAAATGGCCCACGTGGACGGTGACGTCCCAAGATTACAGCCACCGCCACAAGTACATGTGAAGGACGAACGGGCCGACTCGCACATATACAGACGGCGTCAGCATCGCGGCACGGTTGTTTGGGTCATGGGTCCCATGCTCTCCTTGACGTTGTGATACCCGGTACGTTGCCGTTCACTCAAAGCAGAAGGTTTCCGGGTGCGGACTACCTTCCCCGGCGGGTGCTCCCTAGGCTGCCGCGTGCCCACTCAAATGTCTTTTTGTTAGGATCACGATAAGAAATGTAAGAAACAGGGCGTACTCGCCATATGTACCATACCTATCTCGGCCTTGTTTCATCTTTGTGCCTGATTGGCAATTGCTAGTCGTTCTAACTAGCGCCGGGTTACAACATCGTCAGCCATGTTAAACGATTGGGTGATATGCGATAAAACAACTAAAAGCCTCTTCAGGTGCGAGCGTAGAAGGATCTTAGTGGTTGTATCATTCAGGCGTAAGGAGACTCAGCCTTGAGGGGAGAATGTGGCACGGACGGTGTTGACACAATTTGGGGGCCAATTATATGGGCGTTTACTGCAAGAGCTCGCAAGCTCGATTCGGTTCTAGGATGCCTGGGATACAGGCGGTGTGTTTTTACGCGTTGGAACCATCTGGAAGTTCCCCAGCCCCTGAACCCTTACTTCTGACATTTGAGGACTAGACTTGGCAAGTACAAGAAGCTTGCTTCTTGTTTGCTTGGGTCTTAAAGCCAACGTGAGTCTTGAGAAAGCCTACACGTAGAACTTTGGCATGCTGTACGCTATGTTTTGTTGACTTCGCGATAGTCAGCGCAGTCAAAATGGCTAGGCCTTGAAGGAGTTATTGACAACTCAGCTTCGCAAAACGAGCACCCTATCGTATGTTTGAAATTGCGGCTCGCTTCCTGCTGAAACATTTCGGAGACAGGTAGCTGGACGTCTCGTCACAAGAACATATCAACAAATACTCAGTTTCGTATAGCTACATGTACACACCTCATTTACAACGCTAACTTCACCAACGCCAATGAGTCCAACCACCCCTCTAAGTCCGCACTTGGATTGTCTAAACGCAAACGTAACCGCGTGAACAGAATCCCTTAACCCACAGGACCCAGCGGAACACTTGCCATAGGCTCCTTCCCGCTCTGTCCGTAGCAACTATACATCGGGTCCTGGTACCCCGTCCAGCCTACACATTTCCAGCAATTGAAGAGCCCTGTCGGATCATATGTTTTCTTCACACTAAGCAAACGGTCGTAATTCCCACCGAAAAACGTCTGCTGCCAGTTCTCCTCCATCCAGTCCCCCTCATTGACATAGCAACCTCCGCCCGGCGTCAGCGCCTTAAACGGCTGTATGCTAGCACTGATGGTGTTTTGCATCTGCGTGCGATGTGCAGAGGGTGTGTCGGCAGTCCATCCGCCACCCATGATGACGTGCCATAAGCTGTCTCTCCACAGAGGATGCGCGCTAGTCGAACTACCATCTGGGTGGTTGGCGGGGCCTGTAGAGTAGAGCTGTGCGCTGCCAGAGCCGCGATTTGTGTGAGAGAATTGCATGGCCGTCAGGACAGCGTCGGTGAGCTTGTTGATGTCCGAGGGAGCTTGGAAGAGTGATTTCGGGATAAAACGACCGGATTCAGAGAGGCCGAGGCCTACAGGGCCGTTCTTTGCTATGGACGGTTGCTCGGTGAAGTTGTGCCACTCGGAGAATCTGGAGAAGGTGTGGTAAGTGTTATCAGCGATCTTGATGCCGGGATAAGCGGTGAGGAAGTCGTGATATTGCTTCGTGACGCGCTTGATGGCTTCAGTGTCCTTCGATGGCATGATATGGAGGGACACCATGTGGTCTGGTAACAGGAAGTTGTAGCCGGCGATACCGTTGTTCGAGAAGAGTGTTTGATTGGATGCCAGCGCTTTGACGACGTCGCGGAGGACTTCGGACTTTGTGATGTCCTTTGGCATTGGCCAGGAAGCTCGGAAGCAATGTACGTTCAGCGGTTCAGCTGGATGTAGCTGAAACTTATACGATGTTAGGACAGCAAAGTTACCGCCTCCACCTCCTCGCATAGCCCAAAACAAGTCCGGGTCCGTGCACTCATTGATGGTTCGTTTCTTGCCATCTGCAGAAACAACATCAAACTCGACTGCTTGGTCGACCATCAAACCATACTTGGGACCAAGCGGACCATGACCGCCTCCTTGTCCGAATCCTCCTGCAATACCAACAGAGCCGACGGCGCCGACGGTGACAAGCATGTTGAGAGGCTCGAAAAACTCCCATGCTTCTTGTGCTTGAACTCCAGCCCCAATTTCTCCTATGTTCTCATATTGTGCCTTGCAACCTTGCGCCTGGAACGTCTTATGATACTTCGTCTCTTTCATATGGTGTGTCCAGATGCCGAGCGAGTTCGCAGCGCTTGATCGTCCGAAGTAATCGTGGCCTGTGTTCTTGATAGAAGTACGAATGTTGTGCTGTCGAACAAAGTTCAACGATTTGCTGATGTCATCTGCTGTGTGCGCCTCAACATGGTATGTCGAAAGCCTTCCCAGCCCGCAACTACCAGATATAGGCGAAGAGGGATGCATGGAGTTCAGGAAGCAATGAGATTGTCCGCATGTCTCCCAATCTAGAAATTCCATTGCGCCGTATTGTGAAGTTCGGGCAACACCATCCATGTACCCCGTCCGAACCTGCTGACACTGCTTGCTCGACGGATTTGAGTAGCATGATGCCGCCCACGGTACGGTCAGCCTTAGGTTACCGTCAATACTTTGATTGAAAGCAGTCCATTGTTTTTCAGAGGGCCAGCATGCTTGCCCCGGTATACATGTGTAGTTGGACGTCCTTATCGGTGCGTTGAAATTCGAAGGTTGTGCGGGCGCGCTTGATTTTGTACATGCAGGAGCACTTAATGCGTCGTAGAAAGTGGAGGCCACGCCATACAGGCAGTATAGGGAGGCGATGGAGCCAAACAACAGCCCGAATCGTCTCGTGGCCAACCGTGCCTTCGACAAACTCTCAGGTACGAAGATTCGCTGTTCAACATCCACTAACTTCTCATTCAACAACGGCTCGTGCTCATTCGGAGACATAGTGCCAATGGCCGAGCACTCAACCATGTGACCGGCTTTACTCTGGTTCAGCCTAAACCACTTCCTGTTTGATGCAAGTGTGCGTGATCGTGGAAACTTGACGTAGATGCTTGTCGTTGCGTGTTGCTTGAAAAGATGATATCGAAAGATTGAGAACAAGAATGAACAGTGAAAAGGTACGATGTTATACCAGGATGCAAGTCGAGGAGGCCGTTTGCCATTACTGGCCATACCAGCAGCGTCAGAAAGCTCTAAATAAGTCCTGCATCGTCCATGAACTAGTTCGCAGTATGCCGCAATTGGCAAATGCAAGATGGCTTACTTGAACGCTCAGCCTCAGCCCCCACTATGCAAGGCACCAATCGCAGATGCAAAAGCCTTGAGATTTAATCGCACTATCATTGTCATCAATTCAGGCATGACATTGAGGGCGTCAGGCAACAAGTTCGACTTTTTCATGACGAAAGAACGACGGCCGTCGCGAGGCAAGCCGAAGCCGTGGGTCATGGTTGGTGGTGCAAGTTGAGCCGCGATCTTGAGCCCCGCACGTTCGGGTCAGCATCGCTAAGTAAATCGGCGCTTCCGCTTGGCTGCAGGCTGTAAAAGAAACGGCCCCAATGGTCGCCGGACGCAAGGCACTCTTGCATGCTAAACCTGGCTGCGCCTCAGCGGAGGACTAAGTCTGGTGGCCTCAGGTAACACCAGCCATGGCATCGCCGCTCAGATTAGACGGTACTGGTCTCGAGCAGGCTGCCGCTCCGTAGAATGCGACATTTGCGATGACAAGTCGCAGGACTATGACCGCTGATGAAGCAGATGCCTGAGCTACACGTATACCATGTTGCTCCCTTCCACGAATGACCTGATCAACGCTTCCATCTCAACTTTACTTTTGCTCTACTTTGTTGACTCAACTCCAGCTTCCTGGCATATCTGCCCTAAATTCGATTCAGAAGAACTTGAACTTGTTCCACCATGTGTACCCCACCACAGCGACGGCATTGGCGGCTGCGTAGGGGAGACTCATCTCGATGACACTCCAAATCCAGAGTGCGCCGACCGGCGGCGCTGCTTTCATGACGTAGAAGTAACCGTAGGTGTTTGCTGAGTATACAATGTAGCAGCCTGCTGCAATGGAACCGGCCAGGAATGCCAGGTTGCGGAGAACAGGGAAACGATATGAGAACTCGACGTGTGTAAGATATACCAGAATGGCGAAGATAGGTGAGGCAGTGGCGGTTCGCTTGAAAATTTCGTCCCAGAGGATAGCTTCTCGGTATTGGTTGTAGACAATGACATCAAGCGTCAGGTGCAGTGCGGTCAGAGAAATGGCATAGAGAATGGCATCTCCCACAGCCCCAACTGGCTCATTCAGAGCTTCTTGTGCCGCTACAAGCGTGCTCTTTGGCTTCTCAGCATCGAGTTCTCGCTGTCGTTCGTCTGCCAGCTCAAATAAAGTCTTGCCCTTGGGCCCAGAGCGATCTGGGTGCTTCAGGATGTTCTTGACGCTCTCCGCATCGAGCTCGGTGGTGGGATCGAAGGGGTGAGGGGTGGTATTGTTTGCATCTTTCGCTCGCCGTTCTTTGCGGTTGCCGGCAGCCATGGTGTAGTGTGTGTGTGTGTGTGTGTGTGTGTGTGTGTGTGTGTGTGTGTGTGTGTGTGTGTGTGTGTGTGTGTGTGTGTGTGTGTGTGTGTGTGTGGTCACCCTGTCCTGTTGTTTTGTTTGTCGTGTCGGAGGACAAATGTTCGTTGCGGCTCTGCCGCGGATGAGGACCCTGAATGACGGCATGGCCCATGCACTCCATGCAGCTTCCAGACGCGCTCCCTCCGTCCATCACACCTCGAGGACCTTACTGTAGACTCAAATAGCACTACGACAAGTTTGAACGCTGACGCTTGCTCTCACCATGAACTGGCTTGTCTGGGGTTTTGTTCCCCTCATCATCGCAGGCTTCTGGTTCTACACGAGTACTTTGAGCTTGTCCTTCCCTACATTGCAAAACAAACGCATATTGCTGCTCATAGCGCATCCTGACGATGAAGCAATGTTCTTTGCGCCTACTTTGTTGTCCTTGACGCGTCCAGAGCTTGGCAATCACATAAAAATTCTATGTTTGAGCAGTGGTACGCGATCCACGAACGACCAGCAGCGCGCGACATGAGCTAATCTGGCGTGCAGGCGACGCAGACGGTCTGGGCGAGACGCGTAAAAAAGAGCTGGTGAAGAGTGGATTACAACTTGGAATTGGCCACAAAGACGACATACATGTCATCGAAGACAAGTAAGTATAGTCTCATGAGTCTGTAACCACTAGCTGACGGTACCCCAGGAACTTTCCTGATTCCATGACGGTGACATGGCACCCCCGTCTCATTTCCAACCTCTTGACGAGTACCTTCGCCCCAAAAATGGCCTCGATATCAGCCAAAGAAGCCCCCCAAGCCAACATCGATGCAATCATCACCTTTGACGCCCATGGCATCTCCGGTCATCCAAACCACAAATCGCTCTATGACGGCGCACATACGTTCCTCAAGGCGCTCATGCACAGACACGGTGCTTGGGAATGTCCTATCAAGCTCTACACCTTGACCACGACCTCCATCTTTCGCAAATACGCGAGCTTGTTGGATGCTCCTGCTACGTTGATTACTGCCATCATCAGGAAGAAGGAACTCGGTAACTTCCCTACGCCTCTGATGTTTGCCAGCTCGCCGTTTGGTTACAGGACCGCACAGAAGGCTATGACAACGGCGCACGAGAGTCAGATGCGCTGGTTCCGTTGGGGCTGGATTACGCTATCGCGCTACATGGTCATTAACGACTTGATAAAAGAGAAGACACTGTGAAAGGCTCTACGAACACTAGAAACTAGGACTGTTTGCCGTCATGCAGTCATTTATATCGGAACGAACAACAACCTCTGAGCAATCGACCGCCCAACCTGATGTATCGTGGACGACGCGGAAGATCAGCTCGAAGCTCTCGGTATCTTTCACGATCCGTACACCACGATGGCGCCAGATCACTGCCTCTGTGGATATATTGCCGCGTCGATGGTTTAGCGCATAGCTCACAGCTGCGTTTGGTGGTGATACACTTAGTCGGCCAACGCTCGTTGACACAGTTGTCATTTTCCACAACAACGTTTGGCGTTGTCTTACTGCGCATATAGTCTTCACTTCTTTTGAGCCCCAAGCTGAGGTGTGAGGAATTCACAAGGCCCAGGTTTACCACTTACAGTTTACATACCTTGCATACGTGTCGTACACGACGATACATCTGGACGTGAATATCGACATGACGGCCTCCAAACAACGTGGGTCTGCACTTCCGGTTATCAAGGCCCCTGCGCCTCAGCGACCTAAGACTTTGCTCCAGCGTCTCTCGTCGGGAATAATACATGCTTTGCCTTCTTTTCGTGCATCAACCCCAAAAAGCGATTTGAACACGCGCCCAACAACAGCACCGAACGCAGCCTGGAAACGCTTAAGAAGAGGGGCAATTGTGGCCGAGAGCGAACAGCAACTCACCCCTCAACTTGAAATCATTACCACTGACGATCCTGGGCAGCCCTGCCCTTACGACTCTAACTCATACCACCCACTCGCAAGGCTCGGGAAGCGGCGTTGTAGTTTTTGCGGTATGCGAGGGCCTAAGATATTGCAAAACGAGCCATGTCAGGCGTGTGAGGCTGGTGTTGCGGGCTCACACATCTCTTCTGGTGGTAAGTTGGCAAGTACTCACAGGAGACACTCCGCAGTCGACGCAAGCCATCTTGCCCGCCTTACAGAAAGTACTTCTTCGATCGACCTGGGGCCTCGTCCTGTCACTCCCGAGCGAGCTGCGAAGAGAATTGGCAACCCACCTAGAGTTTCAAGGCTACCTCCTGGCATCATCCGCTTGCCCGCGGCGAACACGCTCCAGACGACGCAAAATCGAATTTTAGCTGCGAGGCCGCCTTCTAGGCTCACAACAAGATCTCCTGATGATGGAATACATAACGTGTCCCCACAAAGCCCTGAAATCAGCAACACAGAGGAGCTTCCAAAGAAGCCTGCCAGTCCCAAATTACATCATATTCATGGTCTGCCAAATTCGGAAAACTTTCCATTCGTTCACAAACACGAGATTCCAAAACATGCAATCGCCCTTCGTGCTGGATCGGCGAGTCCTTTGACAGACCGGAGTAACAGTCCACGGAGCTCCTCTGGCGTGCGTGGACCGCATGACTATTCGAAAACGGTATATTACGGTGGCAAGAGCTCCCCTTTTTCTGCCAGCCGAGCTGCTGCTCCAGAACCGAAAGTGACCACAATACTTGTCAAAGGGGCTGCAATGAGTGGAAACGCGGTCGTTTTTGATTCCCAGGCATCACCCCTGGATGTCGCGTTGGGCAACACTCAAGTATATAAGAAACGCTCACCACAACAAACGCAACTAGGGGCATCTTCAAAAGCCTTGGTTGATAACACCGACAGCGGGACCACTATTAGCAGCCACGACACTGGAAGCACGAGGATAGGTGGCATGCGACTTGAGCTGAAAGGTGGCATGCGACTTGAGCTGAAAGGTGGCAGCCTTTCTAGCGAAGGAACACCGAAGCTTAGAGGTGGCAGCGGACACGAAGGACCATCTACGAACACTTTCAGCTTCAAGCTAAAGAGGTGGCTTCTGACTTGTCATGGTCCCTGCACAGACGACTTCGACACGGATAGTGACGCTGACCTGCCTCCTGCTCGGATTGTGTCACCACAGAGAGTGGCGAAAATGCGACAGAAGATGAACGGAAGGGTACCTCTTCCGCCTCATTTGTGCAAAAGAGCGCCAACAGTATCACCTGCAAGGGATGTGCGGCCAGGTTCTGAGGGCCTTCCGCCTCCAACGGCATTTAAACCCACCATCTCGGGGCCTCCCAGGCAATCTTCGTCTTTTCGCATCTCTTCCCTCATTTTCCCAGCAATGTTTCACCGGCGATCCGAATCCCCCATTAACCAGCCAGTACCCGCTGTTATACTCCAGTCGTCCATTCCACCTTTTCCACATCTGCGAGGCGGTGCGGCCTCACCTGACGACATACCACCTACGCTTTTCTGGCTAGCTGGTGGAAAAGGCAAACCTGTCAGCTTCAGTGGCTGGAAGCAGTCCCGTCCAAAGCAACGAATGGGAGGTCTGTTTGGCATGGCTGTATTTGGGAAGAACTATGGTACCAAATACGACAACAACATCAACCAGGAAGATGAGGTTAATGTTTCGCATTCAGTAAGCACTAAAGTCACAGTCAACGAGGCACCCAGTGTCAATTCGGCTAAGAGCTGCGCTTCCACATCAAGCTCGAGCTCGAGCTCAAGCGCATCGGTGGCTGACGAGCGCATGAAGGAAATGCTTGCAGGTACAGACGGTGTTGAACCTATCGGGGAAGCTAAACCTGTACAATGCGCACTTACACCGTCGCCTAATGCTCCGGCGGACGATGTACCGCTGTGCAGCGGTGCACTGCCGGTGGAGGCGGCTGCAAGCCCACCACGGCAAGATGCTGGTAGAACTCTGGCAAGCGATGGTGAGGGAGGTAATACTGACAATGCCAGTCTGACAAAAAAGGGTTGAGAGGGTACGATCTTGTCTTTGGTGAGTTGGGCGAATGCCTGCGGTGTTTGGTCAGCGGTTTGGTAACATCTGGCGGTGGGCGATATTGATTTCTAGACAACAGACATTTTTTGTTTATCACTGATTCTTTTGCATGAATCTACATTCGTGTAGCAGCAAGCTCCAAGTGATTCGTGAGACTGTAATCATTTCCTGTGAATACGCGAAATGGGTATTACACATTCAGGTCTAGAAGTGTATGACAAAAGCTGCTGCATGGGAATACATCGATGGCCATTCGAGAGGTCTGTCATCGTTATGAGAGAGTGACTGCCTAGAGATGACGTGGGGAATAGGGCTGGTTCGTGAACGGCAAGTCCAGCCGAGCAAGCTCTCCTCCGCGCGGCGTCACCAGCTTTTGCGACACCAAGATCTGAAGCAACTCGCGCACCACCAACACAACATGACGTCGCAAGAAAGTAGCGATAGTGGGACCGCCCCGAAGAAGAGAGCGCAGCAGCCTTCGTCGCGCAGTATATTCGACGTACCTACGCCTATTAAACAGCTGTTCGACAGATTTCCACTGGTCACATATCCCATAAACGATCTTCCACAACGCGCGCCGCAACATCGCAATGTACCTGTTTTGCACATCTTTACCACAGACGCAGGCGCATCAAGAAGCGCGCCATCATACAATCCAGCGTGTCTGAAATGGCAGGTATGATCGAGTGTGCAATCCATGCTGCTGCGCACTGCGCTCACATTCTCTACAGGCATACCTTAAGTTTTCAGATATCGATTTCCGCGTCACCCCCTCCAGCAATCATGCTTCACCAAGTGGAGCTCTTCCATTCCTCCTTCCTGCGCAGCCCGACACGCTCAAGCCTGTACAGCCAGTACCGTCCGGCAAGCTTCAGCGATGGACCATGAACAACAGTGAGGCAGCAATCGAAGAGTCGGGAGACCTTCGATACGAAGCATACTTGTCGCTCCTCGACCACCGGATACGGAGAGCATGGGTATATTCACAATCTCGCCGTCTCGAAGAAGCGCTAGCTGACAGTCTTCCAAGCTCTACAGTATATATCTCTCACACAACTTCACCTCCATCGCCGAACCACTCTACATCCTACCCACCTCAAGCAATTCCTTTGTGCGTCTCACAATAGCCCGTGACTTACGTCTTGCGGCTGAAAAGGAGCTGCTCAAACACTCGGCCATCATCAGCGCAGAAACGCTACACAACCAAGCAGAAGAGGCTTTTACAGCGCTCGAGTCGTTACTAGGGAATGACGATTGGTTCTTTGGCGCTGAGAAGCCTGGTCTGTTCGACGCCAATGTCTTTGCGTACACGCACCTGCTACTGGACGACGGGCTCGGCAAAGGCTGGCTGGACACGCGTCTGCGTGACACGCTAATATCGCGGCAGCGCCTAGTCACGCACCGGAACAAGATTCTGGAGAAATACTTTACGGACGAAAAATAAACTGTAGCACAGCAGCTGCAATCTTTTCATATCGATATGTAATTTACCTGTACAACTTTGCGCCCTATGGAGCAGGAAGGCGCTCACCACTTGTAGCGCAAACGTACTGCGTACAACGACTCGAGAAATCAGAATGCAATTCCGGCGCGACTTTCATGCCATTTTACGAATGGCCAGACTGGGACCGGATTGGACCGAAATTTTGTCGCGTGGTCACGTTTTCTAGCGCGTACCAACATGCGTCTCTGAGTCATGCTCTGCATGTCGGCTCGACATGTTTCCTAATTGGGAAGCAGCGCAGGTACAGAGGGCGCATACAGTGAATATATAGTCCGTTCCGAGGTCACCTCTCTCAAAGATCCGTACAGAGCACAAGACAGCACTCCTCTTTGGCATCAAGCGTTTCCGTCGAAGCCTGTTCTAAGCCAATCACTCGTAGCGATCCTTGTACAGACGTCCATCTTAAATATTTAATCAAACGAAACTACCAATCGCCAACACTGTCACTTCGAGTATCTCTCGAAGTCCAGGATACTTTCAAGATGACCCAGCCATCTGTCAACACAACATTCGATACATCACTGATCGATCTTAATCCGAACGTCTCCTTCTCAACCACAGAATCCGACCCATCAGACGCCGGCATGTCATCGACGACTCAAAAGACCCCGACCTCAGCGCCGAGCCCTTTTGTGCACGATATCAACCAAGATACGCCTCAACCATCTCAATCTGTCCCGCCAAAGACATCCACGCCAGTGCAGCACATCGGGACCCAGGATGCTTATGATCAGTGGGCGTCAGTCTATGATTCAGATGGAAACATGCTCCAGTCGATTGACGACGATGAGCTAAACACACTCCTCCCTTCTCTCTTGGACCAAATCGCTGCGAACTCCAACCGCGACATCGCCGTACTGGACCTCGGTTGTGGAACCGGCCGTAATACTGTACGCCTTTTATCTCACTCCTGGCCAGCAGGCCGTAAAGTAGCAGTCACAGGACTTGACTTCAGCGCCGGCATGCTGAAACACGCACGCACAAAACTCGCCGCTTTTACGGATTCCAACAAGCACACAACCTTGAGACTCGAACAGTGCAATCCATTCCCCGCTTCCAACAACTTCTCGCCACTCGCCATCAACCTACCACCCCAGAACCTCGTCATCTCTACTCTAGTCCTCGAGCACATTCCCTTACCCACCTACTTCCGCACCCTCTCCGCCCTCCTTGCTCCAGGCGGCGTAGCCCTCGTGACAAACATGCACGACGAGATGGGGAGCCGCAGCCAAGCCGGCTTCGTAAACGCGCAGGGCGTCAAGGTCCGCGGTGAGAGCTTCGTGTACAGTCTGCCCGAGACGGTGCAGGCAGCGCAGGACGCAGGGTTGGAGCTGCTACAGGCCCGGGAGAGGAGCGTGCAGGATAAGGATGTGCAGAGCGGTGTGGTGGGCAAGAGAGGCGGGAAGTGGATTGGGTGTAAAGTGTGGTTTGGCGTGGTTTTGCGCAGGGCGTGAGTCTGAGATGGGTGAGGGCCGGTTGGTGAAAAATGGAAACAGTAATGCAAGCGATTGAGTGTTGTTTGGTGGGATTCGAGGATTTGAATTTCGAGCATGTACAAAGAAGCTTCTCGCCAGCGCTAAAACACAAAAGACCATTCGAGCAACCGCTCCTGTCCTGAACACCTTGCTTTCTTGATATGAACACCTGTCTTTCTCAAAGCATATAACATAACGTCTCCTGGGATGGAGTATCACCTGCCCGCAACTGCTGATCTGAAGCCCCATCCTTCTGATAGACCCGTCTTTGACCAAGCAGGGCATCTCTGATACTTCCTCCTGCTACAAGTGTATAAAATACACAGCTAGAGATCTCGCAACCTGCAGGGCGAGCGAGCCATACAAGCAGTCCAGAACTCGCGGAACCCAGCTTCGAGCTCGAGCGTGTACGTCCCTGGAGGAAGCGCCTTGGGCAGCTGCCATTCCGAAGGAGCGGCCGGCAGTATCTCATTCTGCTTCAGCCTAACTGACGGTTAACAACATGGTTGCATCTTTGGTCTAGTCTTGAGTCTGCTCCTCACGACTCTCCCAGAACACCAGCTAATCCCCTCAGCACGTCACCGACGCCAATGCCGTCTGCGCCAGCTCTTTCCTTTACTTCTCGGTCACGATCTTCCAACCTCTTTGCTGCTGTGCCGAGGACACGATCTGCAACGCGCTCGGCTGTGTTGCGATACTGTTCGATCTTGTGCACGCCGTCTGCAAAAAGATCAATGTTGGGTTCGAGGGATTGGCTCAGCTTCGAAAGGTGCGACTCAAGTGCGGAAGGTGTTGTGAATGTGAACTTGAGGGCTGTGGAAGTCGACTGCTCTTCGGTCTGTGCTGGCGGTATTTGCAGTTGGGAGAGTATTGCAGCTTGCGCAGGGTCAAGAACGGATGTGTCAATGTCGGCTAACGTGAGGGCGGGTTCGTCTATTGAGGGCACTTGTGGTAATGAGACCAGAGAAGGCGCTGATTTCTCGAGGCTCTCCCAGGCGGCTTTCTCCTCTTCAAGGCTGCACCAATGTTAGTATGCCGTGTCTCACAATCACAACATTTGCAACGTACCGTTTGACTTCCTCTTCGAGTTCTTGTAAAGTAATTCGGTTCTTCTCGTTCGTTGGATTTGGCTTCTTCACAGCTGGCGGTGCCTCAGTCTCTTCTCTGCTGAACCAATCTGAAAGCTCTGGCCGGTTCGCGAAGTCGTCAATGAGCTCTTGCTGTATTGCGCGTGCAGCCATAATCGCATTGGCGTTCTTAACGTCACCCGATGGCTTTTCCGGTAGTGCTTGTGAACCGCACCATGTGAGTAGCTGCTTCATTCGTCGTGGTTCGGGAAGACTTTGCTCGATGTACTTGTAGTAATCTGCAACCTCAATTGCAGAGTGTGGTAGAGCTGCGCAACCGTCAGTTTTATACTTGTACTAAGCTTTTGCGAATCTACAATCTTCTGGGCCTTGAATCCAGAGAATGCTACTCACCATTTGATGTTCCGCTGTCAATCAGCGAGCTCGCCCGCCTACCGCGTAAACCTGTGCTACTCCGCCTATGCCCATCCTTGTTGCCTTTGCGCATCTCCTTGTTCCGTGTAATGACTGGTGTGTCCGCAAAGGGAAGCATGATGCGCCTTGCATTCGGATCGCGGTCTTTTGCAGCGTCGCCTTCCTGCTGGGTTGGTGTTTGAGCGCCCGCAAAAGCGTTTGCTTCTGATCGCGCCTCAGGAGCTGGCGTGACCTGCTTCTGCTTCTTCTTCTGCGGTTCTGTGGGTGCTTTCCTTCCTGTGCGCTTCGGTGGTAAGGGTTCTGTGGATTTGGATCGGATTTCCAGATTGTTCCTGTCACCAGATATGCGCGCAGAGCGCCGTCGGTTCTGCGCGTCCGAGGACTCCGGGTCTACGGTTGCAATCGACTTTTTGCGCCGTGTCGGTGCTTTCGCAGGTGGTGGGTCCGGGGACGAGCGCGGAATCTCTCTCCGTCGCGTCGGTTTTGCTACCTTGTCCTCAGGTATGCTTTCCTGTAGCGGAGCTACTTGCGCCTTGGTGGTCCTGCGCGACGTGCGCCGCGAAAACTGAAAGCCGTCGTCATTCTCGTCGTACGCGACCTTGGTTGTCTTCTTCGTGGTTGTGGTGGTGGTGGCCTTCTTGCTGGTACCGTTCAAGTCGGCCTTCACTCTCTTGGGCGCGGGCGCATCGTCATCGTCGAAAGCCTGCTTTGCGCTTCGCCGTCGCGTGCTAGGTCGATTTGCGGCCATGGGAAGAGATGTAAGCGGGGAGCGCGCGAAAATGGTGGACATCGAGTCCGGTGCTGTGGTCGTGGACTTGATGTTGTGGTTGCGCGGTAGCGTCAAAGCGCGTGCATGAGCGCAAGGAGCCGGGCACGGTCGTACGCAGGTGAGCTGGCGTCAAACGGTATGTTGTTGGTGTTCGTATTAGGTGTGGTCGTAAAGATTGGCGTTAATGCGAATAACCTCGAGCCGTGGCGAAGTGTACGGTCAATGTGCGGGAGCAGGGTTGGGGTGTGTGCATCGTCACTTCGCTCCCCTCTGGAGGTTGCCAAGATGTAAACAAACTTTAGCGTCAGCACGTGACGAACTTCACACCGACAACTCAGAGCGCGAACAAGTCCAGCAATCACCAACCAAGATGTGATAGATACATGTTAAAATGCCTCTTTATTCAGGCTTGATTACGATTTCGCTACAAAACGCCTCTGCAGAAGCAGCCTCGACAGCCACCGTTCCGCATGCAATCGCCCACTTGTGTATCCTATTCAGCATGCTGCTCGCATCTGTTGAACATGCAGCTTTAACAATGATCTTGTACTCTACGACATGCCGGCTCCAGGCATAGGTCCAGTGACGCCCTCGGGCGCCAAGCTACCTTCAATGCGACGCTTAGCATCCTGCTTCTCTTGGTGCGTTGGATTGTCCTTGCGCATGTCAGGAACATGTGGCGCCCTCTCGGGGCTGTGGCCAATAGACATGCCAACGCGAACCTATCTGTTATTAGCATTGTACACGCAAGAACGTTGAGGTGTCACCTACAAGAGTCTCAAGTGCAGATCGCGAGTTATCGACAAGATCGTCGTCGTATCGCATCCGCCCAGGTTCGAAGAGCAAAAGCAGTGTACTGCCACCAAACTTGAAATAACCCAGTTCCTCCGCACGCTTGACGTGTTCGCCCTTCTTGCGTGTAATGACTGTGCTGCCAACCATCATGGCGCCAACACAAATGACCATGACACGGCCGTGGCTGACCGAGTCGATAGGGCAGATGACGCGCACGTTCTCGCCGTACACATCAAGAGCTGAGCGGATGGCCATTGGGTTTACAGTGTAGTACTCTCCTTCAATGATCTTAGGCTCATCCAGCACACCATCTACCGGGATGTGGAAACGGTGGTAGTCCTGCGGTGCAAGCCGGAAGATACCAAGAGAGCCTCCATGGTAACGTGCGGCATCTTGAGGATAAGCGTCGCCCAAAAGACGCTCGACCGTAAATTCTCGACCCTTGACCCATATGGACTGCGCCTGGTCGAGCGTGTCAAAGACTACACTTCGACAATCTGCTGGCGAGACGATGACTCTTGAGTCGTTTGGAGCAGAGCATGGACGTGCCTCAGGCTTCAAAGCTCGGTAGAAGAATTCGTTGAAGTTCTTGAACTGCGAAACAGGCAGAAGCACTTCCGTCATATCGAGTTGATGGAAAGCAATGAACCCTTCAATCTCCTTCGCCGAGGCTGGGTCATCGTATTTCTTACCCTGCTTGAAGCTGAGGGACTTGAGCAACTTGCGGATTCGCTTCTTCTCCATGTTGTTGGCTTTCAGACCTTTGTAGAGCATACGAATGCCAAGACGAACGTATACGCTCATACGTTCCTCGTTGATCTGACCAGTGAGACGGTCTTGTACGAGAATGTTGGCAGAGTTGGCACCAAGCTTGTAACCGCCATACGAGATCTTCGTAATGACCTTGGAGTACCACTTGCGCTGAGCTTGGCTCGACGTGACAAAGCCGGACATGACGATGTTGTTGACCTGTTTCCAGTCCTGGCTTGCACACGTCGCAATGTGAGTGATGATGTTGGCGTCAGATCTCTTGTTCAGCTTCGGCTGATGGCAAATTGGGCATTCGCGAATCTCGATAACGTGTTCTTCGCCAGTCTCATCTGCCAGGTCGTCTGCCAGAAAATCGCCTTCTTCGCCGTCTGAGCCAAGCTTGTTTGTCTCAAGCACGGGTATTGAGGTTCTGGATGCGTTTTTGTTGATTGGTGTTTGTTGGCCAGATGCCAACGAAGGAGTTTCTGTTCCGGGAGTGAACAAGGCGGCGTTTCCACGTTTCTGCTCATCATGCTGTTCGATCTTTTGTAATTGGTCCTCGAGACAGACAACAGTCTCGTCGAACGTCAGCAGTTCGTCGCCGTTGTGGTCAGCAGAGAATCGGCGAAAGAAGTTGTCAATGGTCGACGCGTGCAATGTAGAGCCAAGTGTATCGAGCATGGTCGTCAACTCGATCTTGTCAATCAGACCACTGTCGTCGGCGTCGTACTGCTTAAGCATGGCCCTCCAGAATTGTTGTCGTAGAGCCCGGTAAGGAAGGTATTTGGCACGAATGTACAGCGTTGGACTGTGCTTGGCCTCCCACCGGTCCTTGTTCTTTAGTTCCAATGGAAGAGTGTAGGTCTTCAAGTCCTGGTCGTCCACAGTTGATGGGTCAACGTTGATGGCAGGAACAGGCGCAAGGTTCCCGTTGCTATCCACAGCTGGTGCACTTGTCGGTGGGATGGGCAACGACCCGTTCGAATCTTTAGCCGAGAGCGATCCAGCGGAGTTCTCTTTCTTCAGAGATGGCCTGCCTAGACGAGACAGGCTGTGTGACGACGACGAGCGCGACACGGGCAGACGGAAACGGGACCTCCTGCCAGTGTCAGGGAGACCTGGCGAGTCTGAAGGTTCAGGCAGCTTGTAAAGACCGGTATCTGGATCGGCTATAGGAGCGACTGATACGGCCTTCTCGAGCGGGAAGTTGACTGTGCCGACATAGTCGTTTCCGGAGAACTTGTCCTTGTCGATGACGGTGAAGTTCACAGAGTAGTTGACTTCGTGACGTAGGACCTGGAACACCAGCTTCTCCTCATACACGGGATTCAAGTCGTGTCTAACGGTCTTGGTGCGGTACGTCTTCTTGCCTAGAGATGTGATGACGAACGGATCCATGTCAAAAGACGTACGGGTGACGTTCTTCTCTGGAGGCAGATCTGTGATGTTCTGAACCTCGAGGAAAAGAACACCCGCAACTTCTGACTTGTCCGAGTATTCGTAACCACTGAGCTGCTTCGCCTTCTTCCTCAATCGTGCCATCCTGAGCTTCTTGCGACGCTTCTCACGCTTCTCTGCCTTCTTCGACTCGTCTTGCGCTTCGTTGGAGCTCTCGCTCTCATCGTCGTCATCGTCGAGGTCGGTGCCTGCACTGTCGGCACGCAGGAGACCGTTCTCGTCAGACTCATCTGGGCTGGGCGTTTGCCCGGCGATAGCGAGGAACTTCTGAATGATCTGTTCCGGGACGGCGGTAGGGTTGCTCGTGTCAATAAGCGTGAACTGAATCTGGATCTCGCCGGAGACATGCGTCTTCTTCTTTCCTGTACGGCGGGATTCGAGGGCGAACCACTGCGGCTCGGCGACAGGGTGGCCGTGTTGGAAGACATCCTCAAGGATGACGTCGAACTCGCCCATGTAGTCCTTGCCGAAGCGATCCCTGTCCCAGCACGTGGCCTCGAGCAAGAGGCTCTGCTCGCCCACGACGGGCATCTCGAGGGTTGTGTTCCATTCGGGGTTCAGGGTTTTGTTGATGGTCGGGGTGGCTTGCTTTGCATCGCCGAGGGAGACGACGAGGTACTGCACAGCTGTTGTCAGCGCCGCCACTGCAAGAACAAGAACAAGAACAAGAACAAGAACAAGGACAAGAGCCAAAACGTGGCTTCTCCACGTGTATGCATCTTCACTCTGGTGCAGAGGCGCAGAGTTCACGGTGAGTTACTCACAGGGTCCGAGGTGCCACTCCTGTCCTTTGCAGCGAGATTCCTGCCCTGCGTCGGTCAGTAGATGCTCGTTCTCCTCCGCGGGGTACCACAGCGCGCACCTTGACGACATTCGCCCGCAGCACCAGGCCGGGCTTGACGTCGCTCATGGTTCGTTTGGGGCTGCCCTGGCGGCTGGTAGGGACACTGTTGACCGAGGTTGTGCTGTTGTTCTGCTTGAGCCGTTGGGACAGCGACAGTTTCGATGTGAATGCGGGTCGAGGCATCCTGGCCTTGGTTGACGTCGCCGCCGCTTGCTTCGCGTCCGCGCTTCCGGAGTCTGGCTGTGCAGCGCCGTCTCTGCCGCACACGAGCTGCCACGGCGACACGAGCCTCGGTCAAGCCTGTTCGTTGACGTCGATGTGGAGATGCGCAATTGCCCTGGCACTGCACGCTGCAAACTTGGAAGTCGCCCAGCCCGGTCCCCTGGATTGGATAGGTAGCTGCTCTTACAACGTGTGTATCAACCAATGAAGCCAAGATCTCCAAGGCTGCTTGTTACGCGCCGCGGATTGGCAGCCCGGCAGCATGCAGCAGTGGCTTCGTGAAGATGCAGGAAAGGCGGTGCGTGTGCGTGTGCGTGTGCGGCAAGTTGTGTTATGGAATGTCAAACCTCACGCCTCAAAAGGGGAGATGGATGTGTAAATAGGAACAGGACCACAGCTACGGGGCCAGGCCCTGCTCGGTAGGTGTGCACGCGCAGCTGAGTGACAGAGGCCCGCAGTTTATCAGACGGCGCATCTGCCACCGGCGGTAGCTGGCTCAAGCTCCAAGGTTTGAGGCATGCCCTGTGGCTCTCGCGATGCAGCATCTGCCCATGATCGACGGCACAGCGCGCAGGCCATGGCCGTGTACGAAAGCAGCCACCACTCTCTGCCGTCGCACTGTGCGTGCGTATATTTAGCATGGCTGGCGGCCTGTCTGAGGAACGTATTCGTTCATCTCCACCTGAAACTGTCGAACCCTCGCCGCTGCATGCAGGTCGCGCTGAGCATCAGCAACAAGCAGCTCTGATTTGTGTCTCTGTGACACCTCCACTTGACTATGGGCACTCGCGGCCACCGGCTTCCGTACCACCGCTTGAACCGCACCGTCGTTGCGGAGTTGAGCTCAACGTAAATGCCTCACCTTAGTACGAACCCGTGGAGTGCCTTTATCCACCATACACAGCCATGTCTGTGTCGTTACCAGCCGCGGCCCCGGCGGTGGAAAACGGGTGTCTTGCTGCTTCGAGGGGTACTGGCGCTGTTATCTGGAGGCCTAGGACTGGCTACACGCGAGGCGATGGGGAACTTCTAGCCTCATGTATCTTACTGTCCTTTCTTTTTGTATTGCTGTTAGACGAGCACCTCCTCGTTTAGTCGAGAAAAGTCGTAGGATTCGCTTGGTATTCTACACAATTGCACATGATCGAATCTGCCCGGCTACCTGTCCGGACGCCGATAGCTCGAGCAAGACATTGCGCAACACAGTAAGCCGACGATCATTAAGCATTGTACAACGTCTCTGGCTCGGCGTTCGTGTCTGGAACTCAAGCACTGCGCCTTTGCAAACCCCAGCTTTCGGCTCAACCAAACGCCAGATCTGCCAGACCTGCTAACCCAGGTCCCCACCCTCGGGGGCATTCTTGACCCCACAATCGGTGCTCGCAGGCCACTGAACGGCCGTGATCGCTGCTGACGAGCTACTGTGCCGGCAACGTAATACGCTAGGCTGATATCAAGCTTCAGTCTGGACAAGTTTAGCAAGGTGGACAAGGCGCGGGCCGTGGCTGGTTTACCTAGCGGTTCACGATCTTACACAGTAGGCGCAACTGCCGCAACCTGACGATCATGCATATCCAGTCGTCGAAGATCAACGCCTCTAATATCTTTGTGAGCTTTGCTCATCATCACGCTGCACGTATCAAAGGGGTTTGTTGATGCAATGTATCGAGTGGAGGAGTTGTGTGGTGAGCTTGACCATAATCGAGCAGAGCGGGGTTTTGATGAGCGACTGTCGATTTCGAATGCTTCGTAAAATCACAGACGACCACCAACACCTCAGCTTCCCTCAAAACTGGGGGAAGTTGAAGAAATTTACAGCTTCAGATTCATGTCCTCATAAGGTCTTGAGTAACTTAGTTAATACGAAAGTGATAGCCGAAGCTACCGAAAGCATCAGCCTGTGCACTATGTAGGACACTACACTTCGTCTAAGATTGATTAAACAAGGTTGGTGCGGCGGTGCGGAAATGTGTACAATGAGAAGGATCTACAAAGGTATCATGATGCTTACAACTAATCGTACAAAGGGATAATTCAATCGTAGCTTATAGATTCGACTGACGCCGCTCAGTAGATCTAAACATCACTCGAAGTGGTTGTTGCGTGTTGGATCTGGTGCAGAGTATCCCCTCCGCAACAGAAAGCTCTGCAGTCTGTCTTCCATCCTTGCGAGCTACCTGTTGTTAGCCATGTGCTGCATTGTAGGTACACAGTACAGCTAACTTACGAAACCCGGTCTCACCGCACCGTCTCTGATCCAAAACCCGTGGCTGCCCATCATGTTCGCCATCATGATATCTGTTGACAGTCGATCCCCAACTATGGCGATCTGATCTGGTCTAGTGACGCCTGAATCCGGGTGTGCTTTGAAGTAGGCCATGACTTCATCTTTGCAGCCAGGCTTCTTGGTGGAATGCTGTAGTACTTTGACGCCGGTGTTGGACTCTAGAATCTTACCCTGCTTGAAGCCCGGGTCAGAGTTGGTGCCTGCTGTGTTGGATACGATGAGGAGTTTTGAGCCAGGGTAGGCCTGGCGGAGGCGTTGAAAATGGTCCTATGGGGGTTGTAAGGTTGAGTGCCTGGTTAAGAGAACGAACGTGCTCATGGGCCGGCAAAAATGAATTGAAACTTATCGTGGTAGGGTTACATTGGTTGGGTGACGACAGTTTGGAGAAACGGTGGTAAAAGGATGTCACATTGTGTGGTAGATCGATGACAAGGGAAGTGGACGTTGAAGAACGCGAAAGATTCGAGCCTACCTTGTAAGGCTGATGCACTTCGTCGGTATGTGGTATGGCAAAACAGTTGTCCTTGTCGAGGACTACCGCCTGTATGTCAATTTCTTTCCCTCCATGGCCGTCTTTGCTGTCACGCTTAGAAAACGCCTTCGATAGGGGTATTGGCAGGTGATTGAACGTCGACACCGTATGTTGCGGGAGACACAAAGTTGGATCCCTCAGCAATCGGAAGACGTTTAACGTCCCAGAAATGTTCATCGAGGCGGTCAAGAGAGCGCTGCTGATGGATGATTGTGCTGTAGGCAACAGAGATGACTAAGACAATCGCGCTAGCGAAGGCCAATGCGCTAGAGCTCCGGTTCGACTTCGACTTTCGTGGAGGCATCGTTCTTCGACACGCTTGCACCCCGCATACACGTCTTTTTCTTCAGTGTCCCCGTACATACCAAATAAAGGATCGCGCGACTTGCACCTTTGTGCCAATCGAACTTCGCCGCGACCACCAACGCGCCTACCAAACTTTGCACACCACAACTTCTGCACTTTCCATTTCACTCTCCACGCGCGCGACCTACAAGATCACACAAAACAGACTCAATCACCGTGGATTGAATCGCTAAGATGACGAGCACAATCGGTATCCCAATCAAGCTCCTCAACGAGGCCGCTGTATGTGGAACGCCTAAGGTCGTGGAATGTGCGCTGATAGTTTTTAGGGTCACATTGTCACGCTGGAGATCACTTCTGGTGAAGTTTACCGCGGCAAGCTTATTGAAGGTGCGCCTTGCAGTAATGTCCCAACTGCCAAAGAATCTAGACTAACAACAAACAGCTGAGGACAACATGAATGTACAGCTCAAGGATATTACTGTGACTGCGCGTGACGGTCGCGTATCGCATCTCGAGCAGGTTTACATTAGGGGCAGCCACGTACGATACTTCATTGTCCCAGACATGTTGAGGTAAGGCGATCCTGTGGTTCCACATGACAAGACGCTAATCATTCCACAGGAACGCACCCATGTTCCGATCGAGAGGCACACGAGGCCGCGGTGTTGGTCTTGCACGTGGTCGCGCTACAGTCATCAGGGCG
Organism: Ascochyta lentis; assembly: GCA_004011705.1. Classification (NCBI taxonomy): domain Eukaryota; kingdom Fungi; phylum Ascomycota; class Dothideomycetes; order Pleosporales; family Didymellaceae; genus Ascochyta; species Ascochyta lentis. The sequence goes on from RZGK01000003.1 coordinate 3,065,354, forward strand.
AGGGCCAGCGGTGGACGAGGTGGACGTCCTTGAGTTGAGCTGTGAAGCTGGAAGACAAACGCGACAGCTAGAGAGGACGGACATACCCCACGCTCTAAGCGTGCACAAGGAACATCAGGACAGGTACGAGGTCTGCTCTACCTGATCAGGAAATGCGCTGAACAACAAGTAGCAAGCCCTTTGAAAAGATTGGACCAAACGAGGAATGAGATATTGGCTGTATTACGATCAAAGCTTGCGACTACAGTGCAGCTGCTACAAGGTGCTTTTGTGAGACCAATGTCAGACCTCTGCATTCGACTGGGACCAGCTCTGAATGTGTTCAAACTGGTTCATGCTAGTGGGGGGTTATTTAGAGAATACCCCACCCCACATGAAAGCTATGGGACCTCCGAAACTCCGCAACTTCACAAAGGTACCCACCCCAACAACGCGCCATGGACATCAAGAACCCACGGCGCCTACTTGCAGTAGGCGCACCATTGTCTGGGGTGCTCAACGTTCTTAAAGGTGATGTTCTGCGTTGCTATTAGAACATCACAAAGCTAACGTTGTCAAAGAGCTGACAGGCTCTGCGCCAGAGCTTACTACCTTCGAAGGTAAAGAGACCACCGCTGGGCTTTCGCACGAATGGCGCCTTGAAACGAAGTACTACACCGCCACCTTATCAATATGGCTCGACGAAATAACCGACGTGACCGAATGGCGTACCGAATTTATGAAACCCGAAGCTCGCGAAGTTATAACAGTGCTAGGAGGTTGGATTTACTGCTTCAAGAAGCCAGTTGAGACAAAAGACCTTGATCTCATCAAGGACACAATGCAAGCTATCTCTGATGTAATTGAGCGTGCTTGCGGTTACGCTGGTGACACTGTGTGTCTTGCAGTCGCTATGCCGCAGTCTACCATACCTTACCTTGAGAAAGCCAGCGACGAATGGGAGGAACTGTGCATGGAGCACGGCTTCGAATACGTCGACTTCGAGGCGAAAGGTAAGAACGATTTCGGTGAGGCGATGGGTATGCAAAGGGTCAGAGAAGCGCTCGAAGCCGGGGAATGGGAAAGTGGCGCTGGTCTAGAGTTTGACGAGAACGATGAGGCGGTTGATGGTAGCTTCGCGGCTGAAGAAGCAGAAATGAACATGGAGCTGTTCGACATGAAGGACGCATTGCATGGTGAAGACGGTGAAGGCGAATTAGGCGATAGGGATGTTGAGGAATTGGAGATTATGATGAGGAAGATGGTGGCTATCAAAGGTTTGTACACTGTTCTCTCACATTGATTGTTACAGCGAAGCTAATGCATACATAGAGATGGGCGAGGGTATGGAAGAGGCTGAGCGGAAACGGTTCGCTGCGAAAGCAGTCAATGATCTGATGAAGGAGCTGTGATGCCCTCGTCTCGACTGGTCATCCACCTGACCACTCACATTCAAACAACCATTTCTCCTGCTGGCTGTCTCTGGAGCACAATCTAGCCTGGGACCTTGGCCATGAGATTGTTGGGTCCCGCAATCCTACAGTAGTTTAGGATGGACTGTGAGCCCACAGTCCCGAATGGGGCAGCTGTCACAATTCGCTGGTAGTCGAGGTTGCATAGGAGACCAATTGCGGCGCCCAGAAGAGGCACAGCAATTACAGCAATCATGCAAAACTTGTCCTTAATGACTTCACAGATACGGCCTTACAAAAAACTAGAACTTTTGATCATAGTCTCTTATTCTACCTTGTTGCCACTTTCAAGACCGACGTGAGGAGAGAGGCGATGCCTGGATAGGTTTAGACTGCGGGACAAACCTCGGCGCTTACACTTCTCCCAAACCACTGGCGTCCGATGCTGCACGCACACTCACAACACGAACGACGATCTATGGATGGAGCAGAGAAAGGCGCGGGACTCACTTTCTGTGCGTATCTCGACTATCTTTAAGGATTGTAATGGCTAATTACAGAACAGTGTGACCGATGCCGTCACAAGAAGCTCAAAGTTTGTTTCTTGTAGATTGACTGATCGTTCAACCTGCGCTAACGTCTTGCAGTGTTCAAAAGAGCATCCAACGTGCAGGATCTGTGCTCAGAGCGGGGCATCATGCCACTACAGCGGGAAGATTATCAGATCGCCACTAACGAGAGCGTGAGGATCATATCTGTCTTACAAAATACTGTATGCTGATGAGACGACAGCTATCTTACCAGCGTTGAGAAAAGACTGCAAGGACTAGAGTCTCTTGTTGCCCAACTTCTCCCTGGCGTCAACATCGATGATGTGCTCAATTCACCAGACCTAGCACAGACTCCCTCATTTACAGCCGGGCCATCCACGCCTGACATCTTACGTCCTTCAGTGATAACGAGCCCGCAAAGCGACTCGAGTACAACAGTTACAGGCGACCCAGTTCTCCCGGAAGCGGTTCCCAGCAATGCCGATGGTTTCAACTGGCAGGAGGAGGACGTCAACGTTGACAGCCTCACCGATGGCATGGCCGCGCTCTCTGTTGAGCCTACTGGTGTCGGCTATCTCGGTAAATCATCTCCTCTCGTTTCTATCTATAATGCTAACCAATATGTAGGCTCGACGTCTGGCGTCGTCTTCTTACGCTGTTTACTTGACTGGGCTGGCTTTTTACACCAGTCCCATTCGCAACCGCAGGAACGCCAAACTGAACGCTCTACGCTCCTGACAGGTGTATTGGCATCTGCTCAGATCTCACATGCTGCGTTAACAAACCAGCTTGCTTCCACCTTGATAGATGCATACTTTCAGGAGTATCATTGCGTCTACCCTTTTGTGCATGAGGCAACCTTTCGTGCACAGTATCACGAGATCGTGCCACGCCCACCCAAACGGTCATGGGATATGCTTTATCACACGATTCTAGCGTTGGGCGCATGGAGCCTCAACAATGACCAAGTAGGCCTTGAAGACTACTTGTACCGTCGGGCGCTCACTCTGGGACAACATGAGTCCGTGTTTGAGACTGCCAACCTGACATCGATTCAAGCCCTGATTTTGTTGAGTAATCTCAGTCAGAAGAGAAATGCACCGAACACAGGATGGAACCTTCTTGGACTTGCTGTTCGCAATGCTCTCAGTGTAGCACTGCACAGGGAGCTACCGCACTGGAACGTCAGTCTCATGGAACGTGAGATCCGCCGTAGAGTCTGGTGGGGATTGTACATCTTCGACAGCGGTGCTTCGACGACGTTCGGGAGAGCGATAATGCTTCCTGACCAGGACTCCATGAACGTGCACGCCGTTTTAAACGTTAGCGACGAGGTATATCTCCGATCGTCAGCGTGATTTATCTATTACTGACCATCACAGGCGCTCACCCCCCAGTCAACCGAGCTACCTATTGAATCTACGGAGCCTACATTGTACTCTGCGCTGAGAGCACAAAGCGATCTACACGTACACACCAACCATATCTCAAACAGGCTCCTTGCTGATCCTGGGCTATCTGCAGAGGCAGCCCTCTCAATCAGCGCCTCAATGGATGCGTGGTCACAAACAATGCCTTCCTACTTCCAACTGGACCATCAGTCTCCTTGCCAGCATCGATATTATACGTTCGCGAGATCTCGATTGTGGTGGAGGGTTTGGAACCTCAAGATCATCGTATTCCGCCACATACTGCTTCGTCGCGCGATTTCTGAAAGGGGTCAAATTCCTGATCCAGTAGCCCAGGCAAAACAAGAGGAATGTACACGACTATGCATCGAAGCTGCGAATGCGACAGTTTCATCGGTACATCAATACGCTGTACAAGGTCTAACCAGACTAGAAGGTTGGTATGCTACGTAAGTGATGCCCTTTCAAGATTTGGTGATTGTCCTTCTCATATAAATGTACAGGTACTTCCTGTTCCACGCAGCGCTAGTGATGAGCTTGTGCATCATCAGCTTCCCAAACTCGGCTGATCTACCGAACTGGCACCAAGCTGTCCGCTTGGCCAGAAGCACGTTCCGAGACCATCTCGTCGAAGATTCGCTGTCGGCCCGTTGCGTCGCTATCCTGAATCAAGTCGTCACGATCGATGACATAGATGCCGGTACATTCCAAGACGTCCCACATCTGGATCGCGACGCGTTGAGTAACTTTCCCTGGTCTATCCAGTCGAATGAACTGTTCAATTCTTTCGACTGGGATCTGACTTCCAACGGCTTCTGAGCCAACGGAAAACATTGGCAAAGATATTGGCCTGAGCCAAACAAAGCAGGTTCTAGTTGTGAATGATAACATCAGGCTCAATCAGAAGCGACCGTATCATCTCGCCGTTTGGTATGTCGTTTGTCTCCGCTCGTTGGACAGCTGCCTCGAACGAAGTTTCGATGCCTGCAGCAAGATGACGAGCTGCTAATCGATCTCTCACTATCTCTGGAGAAACATCGACAAACCATCTGAAGTTGATCAGCCAAAGCCAGTTGCCACATGTTCAGTTGCACTCCACACACCTTTCATCACAAATCTTGGCAATCTCGTCCCAAGGTTTTTGATCCAGAAGTGTGTAGTTACCTTCCACGATGACTATCCGGTTCCGTGAAGAGATAGCAATGTCGTCCTCGACCGGGTCCTGGACGGCATGATCGAAGCTAGGCGCATGGATGAGTTGCTCTGGTTCTTCGCTCGTTGTGACAGGCGTCGACTTCAATGTCTTGACGAGGTTCAGGAAACCATCCGCGTCGAACGTAAACGGAGCGCCGCGCCTCTGGAAAGCCGTCTCTGGATCTTCAAATACCGAGAGAACCTTCTTGGTGTAGTGGAAGCCATCCTGTAAAATTGGTCAACGCTCGAGCGACAGCTTCGTGCTCATGGACTTGTACTGACCATCGGCACGATCGCAACATCTTTGACACCTCGACTAGCAAGTTCTTGCAGCAGTGCATGCGAAACGGTTGATTTTCCAGAACCGGGAACACCCGCAAGAGCTACAAGCATGCGCTGATGAGGAATGGAAGCTTGGCGCTGGAGAAGCTTGTCGATCCGACTAACTAAATCGAGAGTAGGCCCGGTAAGGCTACCCGCTACAAGGCCTTTTGTCATTTGCGAAGCTGGAAATAAGAGTGAGGGGACTGGTAATTTGATGGCGGGAAACGGGTGTCGATGTATTAGTCGAAGATGTGTTCAACATGGGTACAAATTTCAGTTCGAACCGCAAGAACCTGATCTGTGGGGTTCGGACGACAGAAGTCCGCCCATGACCTTCGTCAATGCCCCATCTTTCCCCATGCACTAACGCAACAACGGGGCAAAGTTCAACATGCCTTGCGGGGAGATGCAGGGAGTTTCTGGGGAGCAGTTGCACACGACAGTGTCTTTGTCGTCTGATTGAATCGGACGACTGTATTCCGATTATTCTGACTCGCGCATCACGCGTGATATCGCGGTATGCCTCAACAACACTGAGGCATACATAAGTAGTCGGTTCTCCACACTGAGTCGAACACTGTCTCAATCTGCAGGTTCCCAGAGTGACAACAACCTCGTATACATCATGTCAAACGAGCTCAACCTTGAAGGCGCCGGCCTCGAGGCACCCCCAAAGAAGGGAGTGTACAAGGAGTTGCGTGCAAACCCATATCTATTGGGATTGTCAACGGTAAGATATACATCCTGTATGAAGATGCACAGCATGCTAATCGGGTACCAAGTTCGCCTCGCTAGGAGGGTTTCTATTCGGCTATGATCAAGGCGTAGTCAGTGGTGTGCTCACTATGGAGAGCTTCGCTGCGACATTCCCCAGAGTCGCTCTTGACAGTAGTTTCAAAGGCTGGTTTGTGTCAACTTTGTTGCTGTTAGCATGGGCTGGCTCACTGGTGAATGGACCTATAGCCGACAAATTTGGGCGCAAGGGCTCAATTCTCATCGCTGTCGTCATCTTTACCATTGGTTCCGTCCTTCAGGCTGCCGCGGTCAATATTCCCATGGCCTTTGCAGGTAAGATATACGTACATACCATGATGGCAATGTCACTAAAAATCTCTAGGTCGGGCTATCGCGGGCTTTGCTGTTGGCATGTTGACTATGATTGTTCCTGTAAGCTCGAAATTGTACATACTCTCACTATGCACTGACGCGGAAACTAAAGATGTACATGTCCGAAGTGTCAACCGCTGCCGTTAGAGGAACGCTTGTAGTTCTCCAACAGCTTTCGATCACGCTCGGCATCCTTGTCAGTTACTGGCTTGAATTCGGTACACAATACATCGGCGGTACACGCTGTGCGCCTGATATTCCGTATACTGGTGGCACTGCTTCATCACGAACCTTCGATCCTCGAAACGACATCGGACCCAATGGCTGTACTGGACAGTCAGATGCAGCATGGCGCGTGCCTTTCGCTCTGCAGATTGTGCCCGCCCTTGTTCTTGGTGTTGGTATGCTGTTCTACCCTGAATCACCGCGGTTCTATTGTATGCGCGATAATGATACGGGGGGTATCTCTGCGCTGGCACGCGCCCGCCAGGCTGGCCCAGACAATGACTTGGTCCAAAAAGAATATTTATCCATCAATGCTGAGGTCATGTTTGAGCAGTCTTACAACCGCGACAAGTTTCCTGGCAAATCAGGTGTTTCGCTCTACCTTGCCGGTTACACTACACTGTTCTCCACATGGCCCTCTTTCAAGCGCACGGCTATTGGCTGCTGCGTTATGTTCTTCCAGCAATTCATAGGTTGCAATGGTGGGTGAACACATCCTCGAACATTTGTAAGGTTTCAGAAGCTGATACATATCACCATAGCGATCATCTACTACGCTCCGACAATCTTTGGGCAACTGGGGCTCACTGGTAAGACAGGAGGTCTGCTAGCCACTGGCGTCTATGGCATCGTCAACACACTATCCACACTGCCTGCACTGTTCCTCATCGACAAAATCGGCCGTAAGCCTCTCCTGCTCTGTGGCGCGGCCGGAACTTTCATTTCCCTGGTCATCGTGGGCGGAGTGATTGGCGGGTACGGCGAAACTCTCAAAGACCACCCCGCAGCAGGATGGACCGGTATAGCGTTCGTATACATTTACGACGTCAACTTCTCGTACTCTTGGGCACCTATCGGCTGGGTCTTACCCTCAGAGATCTACAACCTTGGCAACCGATCAAAAGCCATGTCCCTTACTACCTCCTCGACATGGATGTGCAACTTCATAATCGGGCTCGTCACACCCGATATGATTGAATCGATCGGCTACGGAACCTACCTGTTCTTTGCAGCCTTCGCACTGATTGCGTTTGCTTTTACTTGGTTCATCATTCCGGAAACGAAAGGGAGGTCGCTAGAGGAGATGGACGCTGTGTTCGGTGATGCTACAGCACACGAGGAGAAGACAAGGCTATACGCTATTGCAGCCAGTTTGGGGCTTGGTGAGGCGGAGGCAGCTGCTGAGGATGAGAAGCTGGAGAAGCCGGTACAGTTGGAGACTACGAAGATGTGAAGCTCCAATGAACCGTTGTTTCTGAACACTGTTACGTGCAATCATACCACATTTTACAATAGAATTATATTTCAGACACACTCATATCTCACTTCTGCTTAATACTGTGGGGTTGTACTACATAGAACCTCGTTCTTTTATGTTGCAGAAGAAACGGGCTATAGTAGCTAGGAGTCCCAAGCTTCTACAACTGAGCCTGGAGGTCTTTACCTAGGTTCAAGCAATTGTTGATAATATACAAAGAGTTCCGTAGTCCTCTACTCATCTAGAATTTCGTGATTGTTGATTAGCACTTACTTGACTAGTTCCTGACATCTAGAGAGTTGACATGTTTGCAGTCCATCTCTCTTGCAACATACGAGCCCGTTCTCTTGCTATTAAAACATACTATATAGTATGCATTACCGTCCTTGTCTTCCACATACGACCATAGGCGACTGAGAACAGAGCTTCCCGTTCGCTCAGCTGAACTTAAGCAGTCGACCGGCGGATTAGTAGTCAGGTGGGTGACCACTGGCGAATACCCGCTGTTGTATGTTTTTGCGTTCGTTTTTGCGTTTGTTTTTGCTTGCGTGCTGTCTGTCGTGCGTGGCTTGAGGGACGGGCACGAGAGCTCACCTGCGGAGAACAAACAAATCGATGGCTGTGTGAACTGTAAGCTTTTTCTGCATTGGAACTCAGTACGCGTGAGCTGCTAACGTGTCGTCGGCGTAACCGGGACTCCGGCCCTGCGTGTTAGATTTCAACGAACAACAATTTTGACAAGGAAGAACAGACAGGGGCAGCCTCATCGTTGCATTGATGCAGCTGCTACCATTCTCTGTACTCTTTTGCATCTGGCGGTCGTCGCATTACCTCCAGCCACCTCTCTACCCACCGTTCCTGATCCTAATCTCTCTGCATTCGGACCTGTCGATCACAGTGGCGCAGTGCCGCTACTGCTGTCAGTCACAATGTCGTTATGCAGTCTCCCGCAGGATGGCCGTGTTTGGTGGCTGCGAAGCTGTGCTGCCTGATGGTGCCCCGCTCGTTCCTCGAATCGACCAAGCAACGTGGCGCAAGCTGTCCGAATCCCGACAGCTCACCAGTGCCCACATTTTGTGCCAACTAACGAACGCGCGTGTTTCCTCGGCAGCCAATGGCGTTGATCCATGCAAGTAAGAAGGCGGTGCTGATGAGGGGCTGAGGGGCTGAGCTGATGCATGCTGTCATCTCCCGGTTTGCTGCTCCCTTATACTCGTCTGAGGCAAGGCTTACTTACCAGCTGTATTACCCGCCAGTTCCTCCACCTCTTTCAAATCTACAACTGCACCCTCTCTAAAACCCCGGTACAGCACTTGAGAACTTGAATATCCGATAGACAAGCACAACATGGGTTGTAAGTGACTGCTCGAGCTTCTTTTCTTGGCTGAGGCCCAACGATGACGACTTGCGCGGGGCATAGAGGGGCTGACGCATGGCTACAGTGGCATCGAAGATGGCAGCAGCAAATGCTGCATCAGGATACCCTCCCCAGGGCGGCGCTCCCCAGGGCGGCGCTCCCCAAGGCGGACAGGGTGGCTATGTGAGTTGATCAGAAATTAAAACATGTCCGACAGTACAGCTAATTCAATAGCCCGGACAACAGCAGTACCAAGCGTATCCAGGGCAGCAAGGTGCCGCTCCTCCCGGTCAAGTAAGCTCTTCTTTCCACTCCGTTTTCGCTTGCTCTGCATCGTCATCATCTTGTTATCACGCGCGCCACATCACCCTAGGCTTCCGCAAGCTTTTATTGTTCTCCACCTTACTTTTGGCTTCTCTGGACCAACCCCACCGCTTGAAAAGCACCCGCCTGGACGTCACACCGGTCTATTGTAGCCACAACTTTCAGCCACAACATGCCGCTCTCCAGCAAGATGGCGCCGTCCTCTGGCAACTATAATGCCTATCAGCCATCACAATATCCTGTGCAACCTCCTAATCCGTATGGTCAAACTCCGCAGGTGCCTGGAAATCCACCACTGCCGCTGCGCCCTGGCTCGCAAGCTCCGCCGCAGTCACCCTACGCACAACCGCCTACTCCTGCTCCGTATGGCACACCCTCATCTCCATACCTTCAAGGGCAGTCAGGATATAACAGACCCGCTCCACCACCGCCTGGCCAGCCGCCTCAGTCTCCTGCCTTTCCTCCATCACCGATGTCTCCGTATCCAGGGCAAGCGCCGCAGAATCAGTGGAGCCAACCGCCGCCGCCACAGCAATACGGTCAGCAACAGTACGGCCAGCAACCCTACCAACAGCAAAACCAGTGGGGCCAGCCACCGCAGTCTCAATATGGCCAACCTCCGCAACAATATGGACAGCAACCTTATGGCCAATATGTTCGTGACCCCACACGTGACCCAACCTGCACTTTGGACCGCATTTCGTTTGAGACGATGCAGAGCGAGCCAGTAGTGATATACCTGCACTGAGTATGCGCTGACTTAATTTCACAGGGACCACCAGGAGGAGCCGGAGGACCACCTCCAGGCCAGCAGTATGGCGGACCGCCACCGCCCCAGGGACAAGGAGGTTTCGGCGGACCCCAAGGAGGCCCGCCTCCGCTACAGCAAGCGCAGGGCAGCCCTGCTGAGGTCCAGGCTTACAAGCAGCTGCTGCAGGACTGTATCAACGAGAAGGGCCTTCAAACATTCTATCCCCCAGGCACGCCAGTCCTTGACCAAATTGCACAGCAGGCAGCTGGAAAGATCAACCAGGTCATCCAGCGCTGGCGCGTGCAGAAGGAGATTGCCAACGATATCGTGAAGCTTGCTCTTTACGACATTGTTCTTTACATCGGTATGATCTGGAAACATTGAAGGCGCGACAAATGCTGACGAGAACCAGATGACAGTGGCTCAATGCAGTTCGAGGAGGAAGGCTCGCGCATTAAAGACCTGCGCCTTATTCTGGAGCGTGTTTCGTTCGCCGCCACTCTCTTCGACGCTGACGGCATCTCGCTGCGCTTCATGAACACTGATCTCTCCGGTGTACGTGACCAGCAAGGCCGTCCTCTCCACGATGGCGTCGCTTCTGAGGCGCAGATTGAACAGATTATGCGTGGTGTTCAGTTCAAGGGCCTCACTCCTATGGGTACTTCACTCCGCAAGAAGGTCATCGACGAGATCATCCTTGGCAAGGCCGCTCAGGGCCAGCTCAGGAAGCCTGTGCTTGTCATTGCCATTACAGACGGCCAGCCTGCAGGTGAGCCGCAGAACGCTGTCTTTGACACCATCAGATATGCGTTCGACACCCTGCAGCAAAGGTACCCTCAGTACGGTCGCGGTGGTGTAGCCTTCGAGTTCGCACAGGTTGGCAACGACGAGGCGGCCAAGAAGTTCCTTGGAAAGCTGGACGAGGACCCCCAGATTGGTCCCATGGTGGACTGCACTTCTAGTACGTCTCCCGCAATCTCGCCAAAGCGCTCTCACCAATACTAACACACTCCGCAGACTACGAGAACGAGCAAGAAGAAATGTCTCGCGCCAACCCGCCCGTAGACCTCACACCTGATCTATGGATCATCAAGCTCCTCCTCGGCGCCATTGACCGCTCCTACGACTCCAAGGACGAGAAGACCAACCCAGCCCCCGGCGGCTACGGCGCCCCTCCCCAGCAAGGATACGGCCAGCAGCAGCAGTACGGCGGCCCACCCCAAGGCGGTCAGTACGGCGCTCCCCCACCAGGCCAGTACGGTGCGCCTCCAGGTCAGCAGCAGTACGGACAGCCACCCCAGGGAGGCCAGTACGGACAGCCACCTCAGCAAGGGTATGGACAGCAGCCCGGTGGATACCCGCCGCAGGGCCAGCAGCAGTACGGCGGCCAGCAGCAACAGCGTCCGCCGCAGGGTGGACCCGGTGGATACCCCGGCCAACAGCAGTATGGCCAGGCTCCTCCTCAAGGCTACCCTGGCGGTCCCGGCCGTTAAGCTTGTTTGAGATTGGAGATGTGGAGCCGTGCGGACCTTTTTCTGACAATTAATTTTGGTACGAACATAACGGTTCGGAGTTGGATATCATACGGTGAACGACATCAAGGGCAGATTGAATAGTCCATATGATGCTTCCATAGTAAATGGAAAGAAATGACAGTCACGCAATCCGTAAGAGTAACATTATGCTATTTGACGGAGGTATCTAGTGTTCGTTGTCCTGTTGACATCTACTTCGTGTACTGAAAGATGCCAGGTTCAAAATGCTAACTTTTAAGAAGCATGCCAGCGTAAATCATTAGGTTTATGTGCATCGTCCGCCTTTGTGGTCTATCCTTACTGATGGGCTTCGTGCGTATTAGACCTGTGCCATGATGCTCTGCAGTCCTGCACCTATCTCCAAGTCGTCATCGTATGCCATGGCCTTGGTCCGAATGCAGATGGCTGACTTGGAGGCAGGGATATCGATGGCGAGAATGTCGGGCGTGTGAGATTCGACTGCTTCTTCAGTGAGCGCAACACCACCTTCCACTTCCACCTCACTGCCCTCAGAGATGCACGAATAGACCGAAAAGTCTGATTCTGACGAGCAACTGCCCTCTCCATCGCTGCTGTGGTGCAAAGGCGCAGTATCCTGCTTAGTCGTAGCTGGCACAATGGTGCCCACGTCTTCGAAACCTCCTACGTATGTCCCATTTCGAAGCTCATTCCGTTCTTTCTGCCTTCTCACTCGACGCAGGGCGCCGATATCGAATTCGCCGACTGGTTGTGCCGGTGACGAGTCGCGGACGGTGCCAGTGCGTGGTACAGGGAGCGTGATCATAGACCCGGACGAGCTTGAGTCTCTGCCTGAACGGAAGATGTCCTGGAGTGCGGCTCTTAGACCTTGACGCGTAAATAATGGTGGCATCCGCGAAAGGTCGCGCGCTATGTCTCCCGACGACCTATGACCCATGTTATAGAACCTTCTTCGCGGACGACGCAGAGCGCGGAGCTCGTCTACGTCGGTCTGTGTTGTTTTGAATGTGAGTTCGCTGGAGTCAGAGGCCGTGGTGGAAGCTGTATGTGGCGCGTTGGTGGAAGTAGCGAAAGTTATAGTAGTCTGGACAGTGACGGGTGGTTCTTCATGGTCGACTTGAGTTACTGAAGAGTTTTGAGAGGTGTTGATCGAGCGGATAATGTGTGCCGGCTTTGTGGGTAGCTGGCGCATGTCATCTTTCGACATAGGTGGGAAGTCGGCTGAAGCGACAGCGGCGAAGGAGATGTAGACACGGTCGCGGTAGTAGGGACGGCAGGTATGACAAGCTCTGAAATTGCATGCTGCTGGCTGCATATCTCTGTTAAAATTATTTCAATTCACGAATAGGAAACACTCACTGCATCCTTAGCCTTGCTGTTCATGGTGCCGTCGTTGTTGGAAGGTGTGTTCGCGAATGCTGCCAGTCGAGCGACGGCATCATTGATCTGGTTTCCTTGGATGGAGTCGGCAATGGTCTGCTGCATGTCTTTCTTCTGCGCCTTCAGTATCGCTAGCTGCGTAGGGGTGTAGTTTCCTTGCTCTGCAGTGCGAATGACGCTTTCACTCAAACCAATGTCTTCGAGCTCTGATCGCAGCATCGATTTTGGCTGGACAATATTGTCGTATCCTTGAGTCGAGAGAAGATTGTGGAGTGAGGGAGAGCGACAGTCCTGGCGGCATTCGTACAAAAATCCAATCGATGGCTCCCGTCCACAGACATGGCATTGCTGACCGTGTCCGTAGATCCGGTCCATGTCGATGTGTGTGCAGTTCGGCGTCCGCACGCGCTTTGGCATTGTGCGGTTCTTAGTCTAGTTAACGAGGCCGAATATATATGTTCCCACACGACGTACCTTCATGTCGCTCGACGTTGTGGGACGAGATGGAGTGGCGGAGGTGGAAGGGCTAAGAGGTGAAAGACAGCTACGATTGATGTGGGCAGGTAGGCAGGCGCGCCTTCTGCGATTTAATGTGAGCATGAAGTCGCAGCATAGGTGAAAGTGAAGGCCATCAACGAGCAATGAGCGATTTGGAGGCTGGCGCGGTGGCAAGCAGCCTCAAGGCGGCCGAGTCTAAACAACATACCAAGCAGAGAATGGTGAGATATGAAGACCCGTGTTCTCGCTCTTGTCCTCCTGACAGCGGAGCCATGGGTCGCTCCTGCTGTTTGCAACGCCAAGATAAACTGAATGCACGCGAAATGACACCTGGAATCATATCGATAGAGTGAGATGGAACTAACGACGCGTGCGAGACATGGCGAAACGCGAGAAAGATTTTGCAGCAGACTTGGCAGCGTGAGAGTTGACGTTGAACAGCAGCAACATGGGGTGAGGTCTGCTGAGAAGGCTGGTGTAGTACAAACCGTCGATCGCGCGTGCCCATTTACTCCTCATTTCCTCTGGATTGTAACAGCAGCCATCTAGCAGTGGCCATCTAGATGGGTGGTGGCTAATTTTTGGAGACTTTTGTTCCCACTGAAGAAACCGTGATAGCTCTTCTCTATTTGATCTCTGTTGAAGACATGTAGAAATGCGAAGTGCAGGCAACGTAGATTTGCAGACACGGTCGAAAACATGTATCTTGCAAATGCTTGAGCAACGTTGGAATTGACAATTCAATGAACGGTGGAAAGAATCAAGTCGAGCAAACCGTTGTCTTGAGCCACTACATAGCGGTAGATAGCGTGGATCTGTTATCCAAATAGACTGTAGGTATCTGGACGTTCGCAGATGCTACTTGTACAGGCAGCATCCACGACGCATCTCCATCTAACTCTATACAGATGAACGCTCTTTTCATGTCGACGTACTCTGCGCCGTTGCTCAGCTGTGAGAAATCAATTCGGTGATGAGTTGCACGCAATACCCACTCGTACGGCGGCGGCCGCCGCTATCCGTTATCGCTGGACAAGAGAACAAGCGAGTGGTGCAGCTTGTCGGTGCTGAGTTTGCCTCGACTCTTCGTTGCGCTTTGTCTTCTCCTGTGCATTAGGGATCCTGGACACTTTGCTCGAAGCAAGGAACAAACGTGAGCGAATCGAGACAACCAAGGACCGAGGTCAAGTGTTTCGCTGACTGCCGGAATCTCCGCCGCCAGATCTAGCAAGAGCAGGCGCTGAACTAGGATCAATCGGGCCACTGCGCTTTCCCGACGACAACAAACAGCGCAGCTTGACGTGCCCCCATCTCCCCAGATCCACCCGCAACCGCCGACTCCCCCCCCCCAAACACGTCTCCCCCCGCCGGCGACTGTCGCATATCAGCAGACGCCATGTCGGTCAAGTTCGAGAAGGAAACGTCCAAGACGACGGCCGCAGTGGCCGATGCAGTAGGCGGCAAGGGCAAGGACGACCTGCTGCACCATGTCGGCGAGGCGCTGACGAAAGGCGCCGGTCCCAATGGTTATCTCGCAGTGAGTGTCGCGTACTTGAGAGCATAGTCGAGCAGCAGACTGACGGGGGTTGCGACAGGCCTATCTCAAGCAGCTGCAGAGCAACCCGCTGCGCACCAAGATGCTCACCTCGGGAACGCTGTCCGGTCTGCAGGAGTTCCTCGCGTCGTGGATTGCACACGACAGGAGCAAGAGCGGCCATTACTTCACCTCGCGTGTGCCCAAGATGGCCCTGTACGGCGCAATCATTGCCGCGCCTCTCGGCCACGTCCTCATCAGCATGCTGCAGAAGCTCTTCCAAGGGCGCACGAGTGTCAAGGCCAAGATCATGCAAATCCTCGTGAGCAACTTGGTCGTGAGTCTTCTCCCTTGTGCTATCTGCAGACACGATGTACTGACATGTGTAGATCTCCCCCATTCAGAACAGCGTCTACCTGACGTCCATGGCCATCATTGCCGGCGCCCGCACATTCCACCAGGTCCGCGCAACCGTCAGGGCCGGCTTCATGCCCGTCATGAAGGTCAGCTGGGTTGTTTCGCCCATTTCGCTGGCCTTTGCCCAGCAGTTCCTCCCTGAGGCTACCTGGGTGCCCTTTTTCAACATCATCGGTTTCATCATCGGCACCTACATCAACGCACACACCAAGAAGAAGAGGCTCGCGGCGCTGAGGCGAAAGCACTACGGCGACGGCAGCGGCAGTGGCAGGAGCCAGGTAGGCGGCAGGCCCGGCGACGAGTACGGCCGCGATCCCCGCGATCCCCCGCGTTACTAGGCTGCGAGGGCTTCCCAACCCACCCATGACAGCGTAACGCCATCCGCATTGCATCCCATTCATAGAAAGATGAGATGGGCAGCTCTAGACTGGTGCGCCTTAGGCTACGACTCTGTATATCCCTCGTGTTTTGTTGTTTGAAGATTTGGAGGCCGCCAGCGCTGTTCATGTCGGTCATGCTAAATATATATTGATATCCCACACCTGATCGTTCGCAGCGTGCCACCTTGGAAGACGTACAAAGGTACTGACGCAGATGGCTAGGTTGGCGTTGACTTGCACGGTGTTGTGACTTTGTTGGCGTTGAAGTGGTGATGGTGCTGGCCATGTTTCCAGGTCGAGGATGACTAACCGCAAGCGTGTTTGACGAGGGTTGTTAGCTGTAGCAATGTGTCGTTGGGCGAGTGATCAAGCACGTTTCGTCTGTGCCACATGCATGTCGCACGAATCGGTCACATGGGTGGAGTACAGTGCACGTTGCTTGGGCCATCCGTTCGTACGTGTCTACCCCGTCGCCAGATAGCGTGCGAGAGACGACGAAGAGATTGAGGGTGGATGCACGCGTACTGTCTTCTGAGATTACGACGTGTGTTGCTGGTGGGGGTGTTGGCTATGGAATGTCTCCAGGGAGCGATGATAGGTTATCAGAGGGTTCGTAGAGCCGCACGAAACGGGACAAGCTCGCTCCCCGCAGCGCCGCGGCTCGTGACTTTCGTCTAGGGTGTACTTGTAGGTGCGCGGCTCACGACCTCGAGACTGCTCGCCAAAGGCAAACGACTCACTGCGACAGGCGCATAAGAAAGACTAACAGCGCGGGGTCAGACGCGACGACCTTCCTCGCCCCGCTACGCCAGACGGGGGCGATACGTAAGAGAGGGAGCGTGGAGGTATAATAGAAGCGCGAGGGCCTGCACCCGCTGGAAAGCGCATACAGCCGAAGTCGACGTCTGTCGGCCTCCAGCAGCATGTCTGGCTCTCAGGCATCGCCGCCGCGCCCAGGACAGCAGTCGTCGCACACACGCACCTACCAGGCCTGCATACCGTGCCGGCGCAGAAAAGTGCGCTGCGACCTGGGCCCCGTCGACAACCCGCACGATCCGCCATGTGTGCGCTGCCGGCGCGAGAGCAAAGAGTGCTTCTTCTCGGCCACGCGCCGCAAGAGGAAGCAGGACGGCGACGACGAGCTGGACGAGCAGGACGACTACGAGGTCCGCAACGCGAGGAAGCGCTCGCGCCCGCACGACGAGCCGCCCGAGCCCCTCGTCGCCAGCAACAGCAACAGCAACGGCGCGTACGTCTCGCAGCCGCTGACGCCCGGAGGCTCCGTGGGGCGCTATGAACCGCTGCGACGCCCGACCACGTCGGCCTCGATGCACCGCGTCGAGCAGAGCGACGAGGACATCAAGGTCAACAACGAGTCCGTCGCCACCCTGCAGACGGGCGAGATCTACAGCGGCCACGATGCCCTGAACCTGCTGTTCGAGGCCGCCCGCAACGGCGCCATGGACATGCACCAGCACCACCGCACCACCAGCACCTCGAGCCTCCACCGCCCCGCCCTGGGCAGCACCCCGGGCTCCCAGCACTTTGGCAGCCCCCAGCTCGCCGCGCCCAACATTCATGTCCGCACCAACTCGCACACGGCAATCGACCCCGTCGACCCCGCCATCTCACTCCCACCCGCCCCGCCTCCACCCCCGCCGCCCCCGCCTCTGCCCCAGCCACAGCCACCGCTGCTGCCAGACCCCCCCAACGAGGCCGCCTTCGCCGACGCCCTCAAGGCCTGGACAAAGTTCCGCTTCGTGCGCGCCGGCTGGCTGACCGCCAAGGAGGCCATCGCCTACATCGACTACTTCTACGCCTACCTGTCCCCGCTGACCCCCATCGTCGTCCCGGACTACCGCGACCATGCCTTCCACGCCAAGCTGCTCAGGGAGGAGCCTATGCTGGTCATCACCCTGCTCACCATCTCATCCCGCTACTCCCAGCCGAGCGGAACCACAAACGCCGGAGCCGCTTCCCGCGCCTACCTCATCCACGAGAAGCTGTGGAAGTACCTACAGGGCATGATAGACCGCATGATCTTTGGCCAGGAGCAGTTTGGCGGCGGCTTCTGCGGCGCCGGACAGCAGCCCGGATCCGACGTGAATCCATTGTCACGCAAGGGTTTGCGCACCCTCGGCACCGTCGAAAGTCTGATGCTGCTCACCGAATGGCACCCGCGCGCTCTGCACTTCCCGCCCGGTGATGACGACGACGAGCTTGTTCTTCCCGACGACCTGGACCACGAGAAGGGCCCCAAGGCGGACATGTACAAGGGCGTAGGCGACAAGCGCATCGACAGCTGGCTGGAACCCTGCTGGCGGAGTGACCGCATGTGCTGGATGTTACTCGGCAACGCCATGACACTCGCCTTCGAGATTGGTGTCTTCGACGAGACGAGCGAAACCGAGTTCGAAGAGGCGAACCAGCATCTCTCTCACGCGACTGTCAAGGCGTACTTTCGACGGAAAAACCATCTCAAAAATCTGCTCATCATTTACGTTACCCAAACTAGTGGTCGCTTGGGTTTGACATCGATGCTACCCAAGATCGATCAGCGCGACGAAAACTTCATCGGAGGATTGACTCCAAACGAACTGTACCAGCAGCGCGTGAGTGGCATCAAGGCGCCGCCAATGCAGTTCGGCACGCGTCCCAGTGCCGCGCAGGATGGCCAGCGACTGCCACTTGAGTCTGTGGCGCATCAGGAACGACATGCCGTGCAAGACTTGGTGCTCGACTTCTGGACGCGTATAGCGAAGGTCATGGAAATGGGTAACTTGAAGCTGTTCTCCAATCGACGCAAGACGAGGGAACTGCTCAAGTCAGGACAGTACGAGGAGATGTTGAAGTTCTTCCAAGGTCCGCTGATGGAGTGGAAGAACTGTTTTGATCGCGCTCCACAAGGCAAGTCATCTCTCACACGTTCCTCATCACCTCGCTGACAACCTCCAGTTCCCACGCAACTGCGCCATGTACTGATCATCGAGTTTGAATACACACGCGTCTACCTCAACTCTCTCGCCCTGCAAGCCGTGGTAGAACGCTGCACGCACAACACGCCCCTGCAAACCCACGCCAACCTTCACACCGCACGCACTCCAACCAACGGCACCGCACCAGGCCCAGGAGACGGCGGCGCCATCCCCTTCTCCACACTAACAAAATGGTACGCCAACGACCGGCACTATATCAATGAAGTCATCGACGCATCGCGCAACGTGCTCAAAGTAGTCGTCGATGGCCTCTACCCAGGAGACTATCTCCGCCACGCCCCAGTGCGAACTTTCTTCCGCATCGTATCCGTAGCCATCATCCTGCTAAAAACCTTCGCTCTCGGCGCAACAGAAGAAGACGTCGCCGTCTCTCTCGCGCTCCTCTCGGGCGCCGTCGACGCCCTACGAACCTCCATCGTAGACGACGTCCACGTCGGCAACCGCTTCGCCGACCTAGTCGAAACCCTCACCCACCGCATCCGCTCCCGCTTCGTCCGCCTCGCCGCAAACGGCTCCACCAGCCTCTCCCGCGCAGACTCCCGCTCCCCAATCCAAGCCCCGTTAATGCCACCCCCCGCGCCCTTAAACCCCCTAGCCGGCTCCTACCTAGGCTCCAGCTCCGGCGCCTTCGCACCAACCGGCACAGGAACAGGACCCGGCACCTCACTCCCCAACAGCCCCTCGCTCGCAGGCCTCACAGCAAGCGGCCGCGCAACCCCCATTTCGCACTCGCACTCGCACTCGCTGTGGGGCATCTCCGCTGAGCCCTACGATCCCAATTCAAATTCCATCAGCATCATGCCTCCGCCGGGCTTCCACTCTTTTCCTCACCCGAACACGCCTGGTGGTTCTAGCGTAAATGGAAATAACAACAACAATAACAACAACAACGCAGCGAGTGGGGAGAATAATCAAAATGGTTCGTGGTCGCAGTGGGCCAATAGCGGCGCTAGCTGGGGCGGCGCAGGCAATGATCAGGATTGGTTGGCTTTGCCCCTGGATCCCCTTCTCGATCAGTGGGGGGCCGAGATCAATCAGACGGCTATGGGGCCTGATGTGGGCGGCATGGATATGCTGGATATTCTGCTGAACATGGGCGGGCCGCCGGGCAGCACGTCGTAGGTTGGCCGTCGTGCGCCGGTTCCCATAGGTTGAGACAGGAGGCTCTTGACCTGTCACCGTGCAAGGATATTTGCTGACTTGATCTCTGGGTGGATTTTTGCGATACCCAACCAGCTTTAGCTGTGACCTTTTGTGATGCAGACGTTCACCAGGTAGACTGAGCGGACTTTGCACATCATCTAGAAGAGCGTATGACATTACAACACTACGATAGGGATGAAGCGCGCGGAAATAAAACTCCAACAAAAGTAAACGCAAACTCAGAAAGAGAAACACGCCGATAAGGCATCCCAATCCACCCATGCCTGTTGCCTTGCCTTGCAGCATGCCTTCGGGTGATCATCATCTCCCCGTCAAACCTGTCTATAGTAGTGACGCGGAAAGCTCAGCATCGGAAAAAGCACTTCATGTCCGAAGCCTGTTCTTGTCAGTGTCATGTGGTAAGCTTTGCAATGCCAGCACTCACTCGATAGTGCACACCAGTCTGCTCGTTGCACTGCAGCGCAGAATCTGACCACGGACCCCACACGCAGCGTCCGCATCCGTCCTTGTCGTCCATCTGCGAAGACCATACACAGTCTTCGTACCGGAAGTATGCATAGCCATCGCTGCCGAACCTGACGCTGAGTCCGTTGCCCATCTTCGTCAAGAGCTTCGGGTGAGTGTCGATGCGGCCTGCGAATTTGGGATATTGAACGATGGGCTGACTGTTGTTGTCCCATACGTAGTTCAGCAACCCGATTGTCTGAGTATACCATCCATCATTCGGCGTGTGCACACACTCCTGGAGGAGGGGATTGTAAAAGGAGCACATGCCGTGAGCGAATTCGGGCGCCGCAGCCTCGTTCGTAGATGGAGAGACCGGCTCTGGACTGACGGTGTCAAATATGTACGACGGTATTTGCATGGAGCTGTTTTTGGGGGATCGCGTCTCGGTCGAAGGAGCAACACTCTCAATGCTGGCGTTCACATTTCCAACCCTGTACTTGTCGTGATTACCCGATCTGTCCCAGATCATACAAAATGTGTCCAGATACTGGCAGAGATTAGTGGTTATTGCTACTATCGAACTAATGTCTGAAAACTCACACGGTGACCCGGGTCGGTATCATTGCAGTGCAGAGCATTTGACCAACCATTGGTGAGACAACTGAGGTCAAGGCTGGAGTCAAATGGCTGAGTGCTGTTCCAACGTTGTGCGCCATACTCATCTGTGAGTGTCAGTCCCGATAACGGATTCGCGATTGACGAGCCCAACTTACAGCTCACGATATCTCGATCGACTTCGACGGAAAGCGATGTTCCAAGAACGTCGACATGGGTGGGACCACGTGAGGACAACACTATGGGTGAATCATACCCATCTTGTAACACGTGATAGTGTCCGTCGACGATTGGCCCAAGCATGTACTTAGTGGAAGGGTTCTCCATCTCGCAGTCTTGCCTCAGTATAGCACCAAAGCCGTATATCTCCGCATACTGCCGGCCTGGAATGCTCTCTTTCATCAGATCCAGAACGTCGGCTCCCAGCAGTGCCAAGTCACGAGCTGAGAATGGAGTATCCATCGATGCACCAGGTGCAGGAGCTGCGAGGGCCGTGCTGGTGAGCAGACCGAGAGCGGTTGTGACGAAAAGCATGATCGGTGACAGCTAAGATCGCAGTGATGATTGAGAATGCTGGATGATGATGCGGGATGGCAATGTGGGAGGATGCTGCTTGGTTGAGGTGCAATGCTGCAATACGGAAGAGAAGCAATGATAAAGCTGCAGTTGGGGGAAGAGATGTGAAGAAAGCTGAGTTGAGACGTGTCGATAAGAGAGCCGGGAGGGAAGAAAGACGCTTGCGTCATTGTTTGTTCGTGCACTGTCGTGAAGGAAGTTACTACCAGACAAGAAGCTACAACTCACCTCAAGCAGTCGCATTTCGGTTGTACATGCACAACTGGAAGCGACTTACAGTCCGCCCTCGTCGGGGAGCTCGAAAATGCCATCCAAACTCTTTGCGTCTGATGAATCAAATGGTTTCGAAATAACATTTTCGATACGCTCTCTTCATATGTATATTCTGCAGCGCCTCATTCTTATGTCTTATGACCTGACGTGTTATCTACAGCTCATTCTCCGAAGGCTCCGAGATGTTTCCTCTGTACGCTCAATGCACAAATCTAAAGTCTAGTCTCTTCATGCCTTCGTCTTTCGTACTGATGATGTAGTCGTCTTGCTCCTCCTTGGTCATCGCATTCCATTGCCTGTCTCTGACCTTGTTGCGCCAGATGTAGAATGCCTTGACGAAGAAGAACAACGCTATGTTAACGCAGCAAATAGCGAGCAGGATCTTGTTGCCGCGACGGTAGAGCGGCTGATCGTCATCGCGGTAGATGTTCGACGCGATAATGTTTCCAGATTGCACAAACATATTGTAGAATGCTGCAGAGACGGCGCGCGTTCGTACCGAGTTGGAGTTTGCAGCGTTCCACCCGACCAAGATTGCGTGGCAATATGGATAGGAAAGCAGACCAGTAAGGAGGGCGTATCGCACCCAAGGATTGGAGCCGGCGGGAAGTGTGACCAGAGCGACAAGCCAGGGAAAGATCCAGAAGTTGCTCATACTCGATACGATGGCCCGCTCCTTGAGCTTCTTCGACACCCATGTAAGAATGAGTAGTTGGACAGCGAAGAGAAACTGCGATGGAATCAAGAGCATGTTGGCCTGGAAGGTACTGAATCCCAGCTGGCGCAAGATGTAGGATAGGTAAGTGGATGGAGGAGAAGGTGGAATGTAGGCCATAAGACCGATCAGATAGAGCGGCCACTGCTCCCAGTCCGTGATGGTCTTCCATAGAAGCCTTGGGCTCACGCCAGTCCGGTTGTTCATATCTCCCTTGGACGGGTCATCACGCAGGACACGGTTGACGAGGATGTATTCTTCGTGGTCGCTGAACCATCCGTCCTTGCCGCGGAACCAGTTTTTGGTTTGAGTAGCTCCGGCTGGCATAAGAACGAAGGAGAACACGCCAATGACCAAAGTCAGAAGACCTTCGATCAGAAACCTGAGATACGTTAGTTTCAGCCGTGTATCTCAAATTCACCTTACTTACAGGTATTGCCAGCCGCCCCAGCCGTTGAGACCACGCATCTGCAGAACACCAGCCGCCAACAGCGATCCGATGATGTTGCAGAAGCTCAGGGCTGTCCAGAACCACGCCAAACGGGTTGGCAGCTCATTCGACTTGAAGAAGTATGTGAGCCATAACACGATGTCGCTACAAGGCTTATTAGTCACATCCGGCCACGCAAAGAGGAGTCCACTTACGGAATGAACCCTCCCATCAACAGACCCAACAGCGCACGAATAGCAAAGTATTGTGATTTGGTCGTCATAGCGCATTGACATGCGCTGACAATGGACCAACAACAGATGATTGTTGGGATCCATCTGCAATAGCCTCCATTAGCTCTAATCTCACCTAGACTGACTTTTGCCGTAGTATACATTGGAACTTACCTGTCGGCTCCAACCTTCTTGCTAATTAGTCCGCTAGGCAACTCGGCGAATAAAAACATTGCAAGAAAGATCTAGACCGGAATGAGTTAAGTTCGAGTTTGGGATGTGGATGAACGTACGGTTTGTCCGTAGTTAAAGTCATTGGTATCCATGCCTAACTCATCATCAGCTCAGTCCGCCACTGTCGATTGCTCGTACTCACCGAGCTCCTTAAGCATGTTATCGGATATGGCCCGGTTGATGTTCTTGCGGTTCAAATCCAGTGACACGAACATCATCCATGCCCACAACGTGATTCTGAAATCGAGCTATAGACGCTGTTAATCATCGCTCGATTCTCACAAGGTTCGCAGCTACCTTGCGAACAAGCTTCTTCTCTTCTTCTGCTGTCCATGTGTAGTTTGGATCGAAGCGATGGAGTCCCTCGTATTCAGCCTTCTCGTAAACCTCCCGCCAATACTGCGCGGTCACACGATCGCTAAACGGGTGATCCTCGTGAGAGCCGTGCAACGGCCGTTCCTTATTCGAAATCTGGGAGGATCCCGAGTCCGCCTGTTGGGTAACGGGTACCTGCTTGACATCGACCGGAGGGGCAGCCATTGCCGTCGCAAGGTTGTGTTACGGGCGTCGTCAAGTAACTGTTTGCTAATGGCAATGCGAGTGAACCAAGTGACTGGGGTCTTGATGCGTACATCTCCGGCAGCTTCAGAGACCTTATAACTAACCGGAGATGTTGTCAACTATTTTCTCAGCCAAGAATGGTGCAACGGCACCCTTGGGTGACAACATTGCAATGGATGAAAAGGTGCGCTGCCAAGTGCAAGCCTTGAGCGCCACGCCTTTTTCTTGTCCTGTACTCGATAAGGAACGACGTGACGACGATTGGAGGGATGCCCAGCAGCTCCGGCGCGTCTAGCACGGCAGAGATGTAGGACTCCCGAGCCTAAGGCGGGAAATGCCTATGAAGACTACAATAGGGCACTTGGCTGCATAATGCTTAATGGGCGACGCAGGGTTATGAACAGACAACTAAATGCCGTCCTCGTGGCAAAGTGCACCCGCAACCAGCATCTTGGGTCCGATCCGGCTCTTCAATCGGCATCAAACTTTAGAGCTGGGCGGACTAAGCGGCGAACGACATACCTTCTTTACCCTTTGACGAGCAGAAGAAACTGCATGTCCAAACCTGCAAGAGAATCAGTCAAAATGCGGAGGATGTGCGCATCTCTGCACTTTTCCAGCTGCCCTTTCTAGTCTAGGAGAATGACAAGTGTCTCTGTGAGGATTTTGAAGGGGTCAGAAGCTGCATGCGATAACGAACATACACCCATGTCGGCACGTCAGTCTTCGTAGAATTGCGTCAGGCATCGTGGCTTGGCCTGGAGCAAACGGGGATCTGGCAACAAACACTCTAGATTTTAGGGTCTCGGTATTTGAAAAGAAACAAGCAAGCTCAAGCAGTAGTTTTCACGAGCCCAGAACGTGCCACTGTTGTCTTGTATGATGTCGTGAGCCATGTACAGATGTCGTCAACTGCGACCAATCAGAAACGCGCAAGAGCCGATGACTGTACGCGAACGGGCGAGCGATCTCTAGCAGTTGTGAGTAACGCAGGACGCGTGATTTTCCTTGGATCCGATAATGGGTACGTTGAAACGTAAGTATCGAGAGTGATCATAGCTGGGAGGTGGTCGTTGTTCGTGACATAATCAACGCTAGTCACTAGAAGCGTGTTGAGACGCGACGCGTTCCTTCTTCATCACATCACAGGTGGGCAGTCGACAAGGATGGTGCACTCATCACACAATTGCAAATTTGTGTAAGCAGCTCCATTACTTCTTTTTCTCGATCTACGACTTCTCGTCATCATTGAGACCAAGATCCTCGCGACGAGATTTACTGTTCGGGTCAAGATACGGCTTCTCACCCAAGCTCACTGCTCGCTGTCCGGTTCTCGGACCCTGACCCTTGTAGTCGAAAGTCGCAGTGTGGTACACACTTCTGTTATCCCAAATGGCCAAATCATTCTCATTTTGCCACCTGTGACGGACGTGCAGGTCGTGGTTCTCTACGATCAGCTGCACGAACCAGTCCAAGGCTGTCTGGCTCTCTTCTTTGTTCAAGCCGTTGATCTGCTGAACGTGGTGTCCGACGGCGAAGATTGACTTCCAACCTGTAACAGGGTTTGTTCGAATGACAGGATGCTCGGCGATCAGCTCGCTGCCGACGTTTTCTGGGGCGCCGCGAGGCTTGTCATACAAGTCGAACCCATTCTCCTTCGCCGCAAGGTTGAACCCAGGCTGCGCATATGTGGCAGTGAGGCCCTCGAAGAACTTCTGGTAGGGTGGCGAAAGGCGGTCGTACAACTCATATCCTGAGGCCCAGAGGGTGTCTGACCAGACGTTAACGAACGATTCTAGACTCGAACAATTCAGACTCACCTCCACCAGTCTTTGGCAACTCAGTCAACCTCAGAAGCGCATAGTCACTGGGGATTTTCTCAAATGTAATGTCGCTGTGCCATCCTCCCTTGGCGGTCTGCTTGCGGTCTGCGAAGTTCAGAAACTTGTTCTTGTAGATTTCCTTTGCCTGCTCAGAGCTGATAACGCTGATCTCGTTGTCGCCGCCACCAAGCCGACGACCGGCGTTGATCACAGGGTGGATGTGTAGCTTGGATGACTCCGGTTTGCCTGAGAGCTCACCCAGGCGTTGTGCGAGCTGCTTCTGGAGATCGTTGTTCAAGTCATCTTGCTTTCGGAAGAAGACCACACCACGTTGAGAGACTGCATATGGGATTAGGACCTGATTTGGATGAATTGATGAAGGACTTACATACTTGTGATAGCAAGGTCGCGGATCAACTCATCCGAGTTTGGCGCTTCGAGCCAGTCCTTCAGATTAACATCAATGAACTCGCGACCTATCACGGGGGTCACATCGAACGACTTATACTGGTCCAGTACGCCTTTCAGCTTCAGCGGTTCGCGAGGATACTGAGACTGAGCTGGTGCGTCGGCGCCCTTGGTGTTGAGTGTAACTGTTTCGGTCGTCATGATTGCAAGTATTTTGGGGAAATCTCACGGATCTTCACAACCAAGGGGCTCCGCTGTTTAAGTCATCCACTAGCTACAGTCTTCGGCTTATCAACAAGTCGCCTGATTTCGATGGGACAATATCGCAACATCGCAGGGTTCACGCTTGGCTTGCAGGACGAACTGTGGTCCCTAGCTTTGCTAATGGCTACCATTTCTTACCGAATTGCTGATCCACTTCATTATGGACTGTGGCTCGCCAGGTGTTTGGATAGTGAACTGGTGTTGCGGGGTAAACTATCCGCGACATGTGGGGGTGCAATTGCGTGCTGTTCGGCTAAGCCTCACGAGTGACAGTGAACGTCAACATTTGGTGATTGCGTCTATTTATCCTGATCGTGTCATTTCTAATGAATACCATCAATGTCCTCCGCGGATGCCAAAAGCCGGTATCGCAGATATTATTCACTTGTTCTTACCAAGTACGTGGCGGCCTTGTAGCCATGTGCGAGTTTCTCAACAATGTTTTCGTGCTTCTCGAAGATCTCACCAGTTGGATCCAGGACGAATCAATAGCATGGGACCATCTTTCTTGTAGTAGAGGCAAAACAGATCATTGGTATTGCAAACTCAACGGGTATGTATCCACTCCCGGTGTTCTCTTTGCTTCGACCTACAACTCTTAATCTTTCCTGCTCGTTCAGTTTAGATGGTACCAGGCCTTGCTATACCACAGAGAAGTGAGCATCACTAGCGATATAAGACGGAAGTAGTGTGGGACACAATCGCAGGCAAGAAGTGTAACAAACTCGAGATGCTCGCACAGGCTCTGCCATTTAGTCAAGGCTGGAACAATAGCTTGTGGAGTCTTTACACAGGCTGACACTGAAAGTAACGTTCAAGCTGCCAGCACCGAAAAGACCTTACAGACACACCAACCACCACGATTGATTCAGGCTTTGATTTTGAAAGCTGCATAGACCTGCATGATGCCTGTGATACACTGTGTGAAACCAAACAGGATGGTCAGAACCAACACCAAGATTGCGATCCAGAAAGTCCACCATTGAACACTGTTCCGGCGATCGAACCACCACTGCGACATGTTCTCAGGTGTAGCTTCATCGAAGACTTGCTTCAGTACGACCAAACGGTCATGCCAGTATGCGAACTTTTCGAACTGACGATCTTCTGTTTTGAGGTGACCACACCGCACGAGTTCCGGATCAAGAGGGAATGGCATGGGAAGTCGACGATACCACTTTCGTAACGTGCCATCAGACTGTGGAAAGAGCAAGGCAAGGGTGCGGAGGGTTTCTTCAGCAAGGCCGCTGGGGAAAAGAGAGCTTTGGTTGAGCGTCAATGTCAACTGACGCAGCTACTTTGGAATCTTGTCTTACCTATCTGTTTGATGCTTCAAAAAGGAAGCATGGTGGAAGATCTGAAGCTTCGTGTCATCGTCGGTCAGTCGCAGATGGTCGAGTAAATTGGTGGTTGGCACAAGCTCTAACCCAGCGATGCGGACCAACGACGAAGCGTTGAACAATCGCTGCAGCTTGATACCCTTGTGGTCTAGGGATGTGGAAGGAGTGAATCCTGAAGCCACACATTCTCTTAATGTTCCTTCGCGCCAATGTAACCTCTGTCGCCCAGAGAACCCGTATTGGATGCTGCCAACATCAGTCATCAGTAGAAGAGTTGCGGCTAGATCAATGGATCGATCAACAAGCTGAATCTCAGAATGATGGGGCTTCGTGAATTTGACGTGCAGAACCTTTCGAATCTGCTCGCGCAACTGATCCGCTTTGAGATGGGCCACGGTATCAAGCACATCTTTGTGAGTTCGAGCGAGAACGTGCTGTCCGTTGTCTTGGAGTGCACGCTGGCATTCTGCGATATAGAAGAACCAGTATGCTTCGGATGTTGGTATGAAAGACTGCGCTCCCCAAAGAGAACTGGCTATCGAGAGTCTTGTCTTAGGCTGAGGTGGCTCAAGAAGTGAAGCGGTCGGTGACGTCATGCTATTGCCTTGATGCTTAACTACTTCTCTTTTACAGTAGATGGATACTGCACGTTCACAGACTCAGGAGATGTGAAATTGTGTCCAGGCAAGATAGAAACGACCAAGAGATTGATTTACGGATCGGAGGGGATCTAAGTCTTGATGATTCTGACCTGGTCCTCGATGGTAGCGATGAGGACTCAGCCTTGCGGCCACAGACTCCGTTATACTTGTTGGTGGCACTGATGCAGGGGTAATATATGCACTGCCCCTCGAAAGATTACCTTGGCGACATCTGATAGGTTTGATGCGCAGGAGAGCTGTGCATCGTTCACTGTGCATCGTTCACTGTGCATCGTTCACTGTGGACCGCGCAGTTCGCACCACGACTCAGCCCACAGCACAGCTATAATCTCCAACTTCACGACGCTAGGATATGTTCTTCTCTTACGCCGAACTGTTTTAGAGCCGTATTTTGTGGAAGGGCCTCTCGTTGAGAGACCACCAGACATGGAGGCTATCAACAACATCCGGCGAAGCAGGGCGTTTCAGGGTATCAAGCTACTCAACGATCCAACCAAGAAGGAATGGCCTTGTCCTGAAGATTCGACTGGAGACATCATTGCCTCTATTGGCCGCCAAAGCTGCTATGAAGCCATTGGCCCAGCGCGAACAGTGTTCCTGGCCATCAGCCCGGACATCAAAGAATTCCTCGACCGCAACATCGAACCAACACCATATTGGGTCACGTGGTCCATGTACATGGTTGGCAAACAACCAAACACAGCAGTGCCGACGATAGTTTTCTGCTGTGAGAACGAGGCTCACCGAAAGAAGATAAGGAACGCGGTTCGAGATAGCGGCTTATTAGAAAGATATCCCGCTGGCATTGCGCTGAAACATCTCCCGCGAGCTCCCGATCACAAACAACTAATACAACTGGCTTCGATTGGTGCAGCTGGAGATGATAGGATCACTGGCTTTGATCTTGAACATCGGCGACTTCCAGGGGTGTATAGCACTGTTCAGCGACCCAACTACGGCGATGCTCTATACATTGAGACTGGTTTAGGTTGCGGTCCACGAAGAGCCACTGCAGGTGGCATGATCTGGTACATGGGACTCGATTATCTGACGACAGCGGCTCATGCGTTCGAGAAAGCACAGCTCGAACCAAGCAACGTTGGTGTGCAGGATGAGAATCTCTATTTCTCAGATAGCGATGAAGAGTCGGATTTGTTGAGTCTGGCGAGCCGTAGCTCCGACGACCTGCTGTCTTACTCGTCCGCGCAGTCGCTTGCTTCTACAGACCTCGAGACTGGGCTCGAAACGAATAGATCAGCATCCGCCCAGTCCATCCAACCCGTATTGCAACCCAGTAAACCTCCCTCTGACTCGCGTCGAGGAGATGACAGTGTTCTCATACCCGCTGACGCGTTTCTCATCGGACATATCCTCTTCTCGTCCGTGAAGAATTCAGAGCCTGAACTCGACTACGCACTTATCCAATTAACGGTGAACCGATATCCCGGACACTACGGAGCCCTCAAGTTCCCAAGACACACCAAAGAAGACGCGTTCCCTCGAATCAGCCACCCCAGCGTGCAAGTCCACACCGCATCATCCGGCACCATCAACGGCACACTTCAGCTCACCCCAATATTCCTACGCCCACCGCACGCGAAGAAGTACCAACAAGTCTACCCCATCCACCTCGCCGCACCGCTCACAACCGGCGACTGCGGATCCTGCGCATTCAGCCGCTCCGCACCCAACCATCTCCACGGCCACATCGTCGCCGGCTCCCCCGAAACCCGCGTAGCGTTTCTCGTCCCAGCATGCCACGTCTTCGCGGACATGACGCTCAGACTTCCTTCCATCGAAGCCGGCATCAAGTCCCGCTACGCGAACCAGCGGTTCTGGATCGACGAGCCGCGCGCGCGGGTCCGGGTCGATGGCTACGGGGCAAGCATAGCTGGGATGCACGGTGGGTGGTCGACGCAGTTGAGTGTCCGATGCGGTGCAGACGGTAGGGGTTCGTGACGGGCTACGTTGCTGGTGGACTGCGTGGGTTCTGGTGCGCATTGTGCACTGCAAGTTTGGAAGATGGCTGGACGCTGTTGGTGCTATGTGGTGTCTACGTTCAGTTCAGTCAAGACTATAACCATCTGTCTAGCCGGCTATGGCCGTTTATGCTCTGTCGTTGGCAATGCAGACAGATCTGCGCTGCAGACGCTCCGCGCGGAATCGGCGGTAGAGAGTGAAAGCGCTGTCCGCCGTACGTATGTTCAGCTGGTGGGGATCAATGAACCTCACCTGGGATTCGCTGCAAATGCTCTGCTGCTTGACTGGCAGGTCATATACGGACGCACATACAGATTCAGGAACATGTGCTTAGCAGTTTGCGATGACGCCTTGTGTAGGGAAAGCGCCGTCAGGTTTACGTTATCGTTGTTCTGGGTATCGTGCCTATGCCTCGTTTCTCCTTTTCTTTCTACGCCTTAGAACGGCTTAGCAGCCTTCCTACTCTCCCCCCTCCCCGTCACCGGATCGCGGAACTCCTTCCAACTAACCGGATACATGAGCCGCCCCTCCTCGCTGCGCGCCATGACAACGCCAAACTCGTTCTCGCTCGTGCTGACGTAGTAATTGCTCTGGTCGCCCAAACTAATCACGGTCCCGCGCACCAAATCACCGACTCTGAAGCTCTCCTCCATCTTGATTTTATCCTTCTCCGTCGCCCGTATGTCCTCGCGGCGGATCTGGCCCTGGAACGACTCGCGGCAGACGACGTTGTCGACGACGAGGATTTCACACGTTGCGAAGCGCGGACCGAGGCGTGTGATGAGTGCTAGCACGACCGAGTTGACTTCGGGCAGGATGGTGCCGCCGCCGCCGGAGCCGGTGCCTAGGATGCCTGGGTCGGTGGAGGTGGAGGGGCGTTGTATCGAGAGGAGCGGGGAGGGCTTGGATTGTGTGGTTTGGGGGGTTGTGGATGTGAGGACGGGGCCGGCTATCGAGGCGTAGATGTGCGACTCGTGGATGTGTGTCCCCGGCCCGGGGAAGTATTTGTCTGCGCTGCCGAGCCGTTGGCCTGGGAGGGCTACGGAGGGGACGGCCATGGCGGCGTGGTACGATTGGTCGTTGTTGTGCGAATTTGTTGTTATATAGCTTGACGTGGTTCGGCGACAATTGGTAGCGTTTTCTGGGTTGTGGAGTGGTGTCGGTGTTGGTGATGCGTCGTCGGAACTTTTGTCGCGGCAACTCGCCTATTCTTACGTCACGCGTGCACCTGCCCAGGACAGCTCGCCATAGCGCCGGGCCGGACGGTTATCTCATGAATCAGACACTCCGCTAACTTAGTAACAAATTGTCTAATTAGTATCTACTAATGTATTTAGCAGGCAAAGCGTTAGCAGAGCATCTAAGGAAGAATAGGAACTGCTTTAGTGCAACTTAGATTTAAATTAAAATTTTTAGCTAGCTATAGAGGAATTACCTTCTTACTATTAAAAAAGAGTATAAAAACTAGAATTAATAGATATAATTCTACTTAAGATCTACTTTATCTACTATATTCTACCTCCTCTTTTTAAGGTTAACTATCTTAAGTATAAGAAAAATATCCTAAATCTTTAAACTACATCTATCTCTTTTTAAGATTAAGAGGTGTTCTTTTTAGAAGGAAGTATTACTTAGAAGAAGAGATAGTTTCTTTTACTAACTTACACTAACAGCCCTACTATTTTCTCTTAGACGTTAGCAGAGCTTCGCCCTGCCTTGCGCTAATTCGGCAAGCTTGTAATTTACTACACATGTAGGCCGAGTGTCTGACTAGTGAGATAACTGGACGGGTGATGTGCAGGATTTCAATACTTTATAGACACTACAGTACGTTGTGCGACATGGCCAATGCTAGACAGCCCATGCGCGGGCACGAAAGCAGCCGCGAGGTGCGGCGCGGTACAAGGAGCTGTCGAGGCTCCTGATTGTGAATGGTTCCAGACCCGTGCCACGGAATCGAATGTTCAGCCCAAGCCGGTGCAACGCCATTTTGTAAACCCAGCACGCTGCCCGTAGCGCATTGCTCCAGTCGCCGAGATATGCAATCCACGCAAGAAAATCATCAAAATCATTCGCTCAGAGAAACCAGCCGGTAGGGGGTGCGGCTGCCTTTGTTCGGGCCTGCTCGAGGCACAGAAGGGGGGTGGATGGGTCGGACTCTACGCGAGGGCTCCGGCGACTAGACGGCCTGGTAGAGGAGGAGAGGCTCGCCAATGTTCTCAATCTCCGGGATGGTGCACTTGAGGTCGAAGGCCTTGGACAGGACAATCTTGAAGATCTGGCGACGTGAGCGGTGGTTTCCAGAGGGAGAGGTTGCACTTACTTTCTGCACGTTGATGCTGTGACTTGTGCTGCTGAAGATGAGGCTGGCCTTCATGGCGCGGGCGAAGCGCTTAGCCTGTGGGGAGTGAGCAGGGGGTTTCGCAGTGGATAGGATAGAATGGCACCTGATTCGATATCTCCTCCTGCTCCTCGCGCGGAAAGTTGACAAAGTGGTCGTACTTTGTGCCGACGAGAAAGGGAATGGCCGTCTTGTTGAAGCCTCGGCCCTGGCGGTACCATTCCTTGATGGAGTTGAGTGTGCTCTTGCGGGTCAGGTCGAACATGAAGAGGATGGCGACGGCGTCGTTGCAGACCAGCGGCAACATGTTGACGAACTCGCGCTGACCGCCGAGATCCCAGATGGAGAAGGTGATTTCTGTGTTTCGGATGGAGATTGTCTTTTCCATAAAGTTGACGCCTGTGGTGGTTAGCTTAGCTATAGCTATAGCTATGGGGGGCGGATGGAATCCCAACGTACCCAAGGTCTGGATGTAGTCTTCGTCCCAGCTGCCCTCGACGTACTTGACCATCAGACTGGTCTTGCCGATCTGGGCGTCGCCGACCATGCCGACCTTGATGACGACGGACGAGTTCTTGGCAGGCTCTTGCGGCTGCTGGGCGCCCCGGGCGTTCTGCTCCTGGTACGAGTTGGAGCGGGCGCCGGCGTCCGAGGTGGAGTAGCGGCCCATTTGCGAGCTTGGCCGCGAGTGCGACTGGCCCATGTGTGTCTCCTTGCTAGCGTCGTAGTAGGCGTGTCGCGGGGGGGTGTCTGCGTCGGACGAGTTGAAGCGCGTGCCATTGTGGGGGTACTGGTAGCCCGTGTCCGAGTAGGAGGTCGAGGGGCGCGGGGGGTCGGGGGTATAGCCGTTGTTGTTTGGATTGCTGGGGTGGAACTGCGGCGGCGGCGAGGCAGGATTGGCGGTGACGGTGCTGGAGGTGGTGGTGGCGTCGGGGTCCATGGTCTGCTCCGAGTGTTTCTGCGCGTCGGGGGTGTCGGCGGCAGGCTGCTGCTGCTGTTCGGGCGGGGCGTCCATGGCGGGCGGCGGGCGGCGGGCGGCGACGGTGTTGACTTTGGGGGCGTGTGGTGTTGACTCGAGCGGGCTGGGATGTTGCGGGCGAATAGGCGAGGGCGGTGGTGCAGGTTGGCCAGGCGCTGCGAGCGAATCAGCCCCGCGTGGACTGGTTGCGAAGGGGATGCACTCGTCGGGGGCGGTGAGAGACGGGCGAAGAGACAGAGACAAGCACAGAGGCGGGCGCAGAGACGGGCGAAGACAAGCGCAGAGACGGGCGAAGACAAGCACAGAGGCACAGGGGCGGTTGGGCGTCTTCTTGTTGTTCGCGCGCGACTGGTAGCGGGACGCGAGGGAGGCCGTGCAGGCGTGCAGGCGTGCAGGCGTGCAGGATAGGAGGCTCTGCGACGTCAGCGCACACGAGACGAGACGAGACGAGTGAACGACAAGTGGGCGCTTAGCTGCCTAGCTGCCTACTGCCTAGCTGCCCTGCCCTGCCCTGCCCTGCCCTGCCACCTGCCCACGCTGCGACGGCGCCCTACTGCGGAGTGGAGCCCTGCTGCCCTGGGATGCCATGCATGCGCCGCGCACGGCCAGAAAAAGTTGCCCCGCCGCCTTTGGCTCTTTTTGGTCTTTTTGACCTTTTGACTTTTGACCTTTTGAACTTTTGACCTTTCGACAGCCTCGACACGCGACCTGGTTGATTCCCACGCCTTCACCCCACCATGGCCAAACGACCCGCCGACGCCGACCACGAGGTCGAGCCCATCAAGAACGGCGACCGGCCCATGGACATCGACCACAACCACGGCGGCCTCGACTTTGAGGACGAGTTCGAGGACGAATTCGAGAGCGAAGACGAGATCCTCGAGGCCGGTGTCGATGGCCGTCCAGACGAGGAGCGCGAGGCCGAGGAGCGCCAGAGTAGGTCCCGCCATGCTACCCAGCTCACATATCCCTACTAATCCACACCAGACGCCATGCAAGTCGACCAGGACACCTTCATCCCCGGCCGCCACAAGCTCTCCGCCGGCGAGACCCTCGCCCCCGACCTGTCCACCTACGAGATGCTGCACACCCTCGACGCCCCCTGGCCGTGTCTGTCCTGCGACATCCTCCCCGACTCCCTCGGCCCAGACCGCAAGACCTACCCCGCCACCATCTACGCCGTCGCCGGCACCCAGGCCGCCCAGGGGAGAGACAAGGAGAACCAGATCATGGTCATGAAGATGAGCAGCCTGTCGCGCATGGAGAAGGACGACGACGACGAGGACGAGGAAGACGACGACGACGACGACGCTTCAGACCCCATCCTCGAGACCAAGTCGATACCGCTGACCAGCTGCACAAACCGCATACGCGCCCACCAGTCGCCCCAGGCCACCTCGGCCCGACCCCCACCACCCTCACAGCCGCCATGATGGAGTCGGGCCACGTCCTCATCCACGACGTCACACCCCACCTCACCTCCTTCGACACCCCCGGCACCACAATCACCCCCACACAGAACAAGCCCGTCTGCACCATCCGCGCCCACAAGGCCAACGAGGGCTACGCCCTCGACTGGTCGCCCCTGATCCCCGAGGGCAAGCTGCTCACCGGCGACGTCGCGGGCAACATCTTCACAACCACACGCACCCAGGGCGGCGGCTTCGTCACCGACACCACCCCCTTCACCGGCCACAACGGCACCGTCGAGGAGCTGCAGTGGTCCCCCACCGAGAAGCACGTCTTCGCCTCCGCCTCCAACGACGGCTGCGTCAAGATCTGGGACGCCCGCTCCAAGTCGCGAAAGGCCGCCGTCACCGTTCAGGTCTCCAACACCGACGTCAACGTCCTGTCGTGGTCGCACCAGACCGCCCACTTGCTGGCCACAGGCGCCGACGACGGCGAGTGGGCTGTCTGGGATCTGCGCCAGTGGAAGCCCAGCACCTCCATGGACTCGTCTTCCAAACCCTCGCCCGTCGCAAACTTCAACTTCCACAAGGAGCAGATCACATCCGTCGAGTGGCACCCCACAGACGACAGTATCGTAGCTGTCTGCGCCGGCGACAACACCCTGACGTTGTGGGACTTGGCTGTCGAGCTGGACGACGAGGAGAGCAGGGATACAGCCGGCGTCCAGGACGTGCCGCCCCAGCTGCTGTTCGTGCACTACATGGACCAGATCAAGGAGGCGCACTGGCACCCGCAGATTCCGGGGACCATCATGGCGACCGGCGGGTCAGGATTTGGGTGCGTATGTTGTGACGGCAAGAAAAGGATGACTACTAACGCGTCGCAGTGTTTTCAAAACCATCAGCGTGTAAAAGTACCATCGAAAAAGCACATGCAGACTACCCTTGCATGGCGAATACAAAAGTTCAACTCCCTCTCGATATCGACGCGTGATCACGTTACTCTCTTTCAGTTTCTTCCGCATGCAGCGAGCGCACTAACACGCCCCCTCTTGTAGTCATACGTCTCGCAGGTCTTCACATTCTGCATGCTATACGCATACAAGGCGGCGTCTCTCTTCTGAATCTCGCACAGGAGGGCGACACCACGCCCGACAACCCACAACGCCTCGCCACCAACTAGCCCCTCCATTCAATGCTGACTACCGCCATCCACCCGTACGGCAAGAACAGTGGAATCAGTACCGAAACACAAATCCCGCCAGACCTGAGAACCGCAGCAAACACAGTAAACGAGAAGAAGAGGAAGAGGGAGAAGAAAGAAGACGACCATAATCTGCTAGTGCACGTGCAAACGCAATTCCGGGAGCACTTGGAGCCGGGGGGTGACGGAGGGCGCTGGCATGAATGGGAGTACGAGTTCGAACGAGGGCATACGTTTAAACAAGAGCATAAGCAAGAGGACATCCCCCGACCAACTCGCCACACGCTCAGGAATAAAACCAAGACCAAGTCCAAGTTCAAATCCAACCGCAACCCGCAACGGAGGACTACGCCGTCCACACACTCCCCCTCTCAGCGGCGCGCGATCGGGTTTCCTGACCATATCAATATGTCCATCGCCAACCAAGTTCAAGAAGAAGAAGAAGAAGAAGAAGAAGAAGAAGAAGAAGATCCAATCCACCAATCCATAGAACCAGACACAGATCCAGATCCCCCCATCAGCCTACACTCCCACGTCCCAACCCCCAAGTCAAGCCTCGACTCGCATCCCAGACGAAGTATTCAATGAAGTAATTGGCGAAATGTTTAATAGTGTAGTTAATGGTGTAGTTAATGAAGTAATAAAACAAAGCGTTAAACAATATCCCAACCAAGGGTTCAAGAAGCGGTTTCCCGCCTAGATACTTTGATGACAAATAGAAGGATAATGTTGGTTGAGGAGATGATCATAACAAGGACAAGGACAAAGAAGAAGAAGACGAAGAAGAAAGATATATATATATATATATAAAGAGAGAGAAAACATAGATACAGATACAAGAGATAGATATAACAGTCCCGCTATCTAAAGATTCAGGTGCAGAGAGTTGGGTGCAAAGGAGTAAAGTAAAGTAAAGTAAAGAGAGAAGAAAAGAAAAAGAAGAGGAGAGGAGAGAAAAGAAAAAGAAGAGGAGAGGAGAGAAAAGAAAAAGAAGAGGAGAGGAGAGAAAAGAAAAAGAAAATTTAGTTAAGAGATAAATAAGAGTAAGTAGACTTTAGCTTCACTTCACTAAGGAAGAGGCTTGCTTCCCTTCAGCTCGAGCTTGAACTTGAACTTGAACTTGAACTTGAGCTTAAACTAGAACTAGAACTTAGAGGTAGACTTGGACTTGGACTTGGACTTGGACTTGGACTTAAGGTGAAGGTTGAACTCGAGTTTGAGTTTGGGGTTAAAGATATCTAATTTTACTATCCTTTTGTGTAAATACAATTCGCTACGTATAAACGCGGTTGTAGATAGAGATGAGAGATATCACAACAATCACTACCCATTCCCCACCCCCAACCCGCCAAAAAGCGGCGTCTTCGCTTCACTCATCTCGCGAATCTTCTTGATTAAATTGCTGCGCCACAGATTAGCTCCACGTCCTCGATTTCGTCTCTCCGTTTCACTACTTACTCAACGGGCAAATGCAGCCTGTCCTGCTCTCGCCACAGAATCCCCACTGCCTTCTCCCGCCCTTTGGTGTGGTCCTCCAGGTGCTCGGTGATTAATTGTCGCCCCATCTCTTTACTGCAGCCGTAGATTCGCTGCCCGCATCCGTCGAAGGAGCAGATCCAGGAGTCGCGTGGCCCGTTGGATTCGTAGGTGGGGAGGGGCGTCGAGACGAGGGCGGGCAGGACGGGTTGCGTTGACTTCGAGGGTGCTTGGGTGGTTCCGGGGCGGTAGCGCAGGGGGAGCGGAGGATCTGCTGTCCCTGGTTGAGGGGTTTCGTCGGATGAGGTTGGGGGTGAGGAGGGCGCTACGGGGGAGCTGTGGGCGCGTTTGCGTTTGCCGTCTTCTGCTGTTTCGTCTGACGCATCGAGTTTCCGTTTGGAGGGCCCCGGCGACAGTGCGTATGTGGGTGTGTCGACGGCCATTGTGTCTTCCTTGCTGCTCGCTGAGTCGGAGTCGGAAACGGGTATTGGTGGTTTTGTCTTGCCTTTGCCTCCTCTCGCCACGCTCTTCCCTTTGCCTGAGAACTTGCCGCTCTTCGGACGCAGCACAGACAACGTGCCTTTCTTGCTCCTCCCTGGTAGTCGGCGCACAGGCGTGGACAACATCTCGTCCTCTTCGTCTGAGGTGTCTGACGACTCACTGTCTTCGCCTCTTAATGTGCCATGATCTCTTCGCGGCCTCAATTCTGTGCCTTCTGCTCTTCTTTGCTCTGCCGCAGACAAGCTATGGCCTGCCGCCAGCTCGCCATATATCGGCTCAGCTGCGAAGAAGCGAATGTTCTGCCGTCTTGGGTGATCCATCATGTAGCACAGATTCTGCGCATGTACTAGCAGCACATTTTGCGCCGTCTCCACATCATCGATTTCGAAGCGCTTGATGACCAACTGGGCCACTTGCTCGACCGTTATGCTGTTGCGGCCTGCTCTGATCACA
The DNA here is from genome assembly GCA_004011705.1 of Ascochyta lentis. Lineage (NCBI taxonomy): Eukaryota > Fungi > Ascomycota > Dothideomycetes > Pleosporales > Didymellaceae > Ascochyta > Ascochyta lentis. The sequence goes on from RZGK01000003.1 coordinate 3,104,052, forward strand.
CGCTGGTTCACAGCCTTCTGCATGAATTCAAACAACGTAGCTGCCTCCCACCAGTTGTCGTCCTTCTTAGGTGGTTCGTCCGTCTTGGGAACGGGTGTCTTGCCTTTACCGGGCTGTGCTCTCCCTGGTGTTGGCTTTGCTGTAGCTGCCGGCACAGGAGATGTCCTCGTGCGAGATAGCCTCTCAGGCTTGATATCGGTGAAGCGGCCTTCGTGCCGCGCTTTACACGTCTCGAATTCTTTCTATGCAACGTCAGCATCTCACATCCATCTTGTGGAGACAAACGTACAGGACATTGCCGTCTCAACGTCTGGTAAAGGGGAGTGTTGCTCCACCCGATGTTGTTCGTTCGCTTTAGGAAGCTCATCAGCAGGAAGTTGCGGTGTTTGTGGAAGATGCGTTCAGCCTCGGCTGGGTCAGTGCAAGGGAAACGATCGTCTTCGGCGTACTGTGCGTGGTCAGCACCAACGTGTTCATTCCAGAACCACGTCCTCTCACCTCTTGGTAGATCAACGAAGCACTCGGCCCGCCGCCCCTCTTCCTCGGCTCGTTGTAGATGTCGGTGACAAAATAGAGGATTTGCACAGCCTGTAGCATGTCGTCGTATGTAGCCTTGTAATGTGTTGCAGGCTGGATCTCGAACCATCCTGCTTCGCCCAGTGCCCAGATGACAAAGGACCCGTCTGGGAGTTCGGCGTAGGCATAGCGTGTGACGTTGCGTACTGCGATTTCGGTAGCTTTGTACGGTTTTTTGACTACTGCGACATGGTTAGGAGCGTTCTTTCCAGTGATGCTACCGCGCAAGACGTACGGCAGTCTGCGCGCCCACGAGGGAGTGACTGGAGTCGGCCTTGCACTTTCAGAGGGATGTCGGCATACGCCAGCAATAGATTGGCGGGTTTCCCATTGCTTTCGTACACGACGGACGCATCACTCAGCACAAACTCCGGCCAGTCGTCCTCGCTCACAGATGGGCCGATCGGCTTCAGGACATCGGATTCGGGGATGTACATGGTATGGATATTGATGTGACGTATCGCATAGTGTGGCAGAATCGCGGGGTGAGTGGTGGGTCTACGTCAGCAAACAAAGTGTGTGAAGGCTGAGTGATAGAAGCACGAGCTCTTGACCGTCTGCCAGATGCGGGCGCGGAGCGGGCAGTGATGCACAGCGCGATGGAAGTGGACGCGTGGTGATTGGTTGAAATCAGCCTCAGGCGCTATCTTTCCCCATCACGAATATGACGCGAGACCCTCGAATCTCCCTCCATCTACCCCACATTGTGGCAGTGGTTCAAGGCTCGTGCATTGCGGATTGCCTTCCGACCTGCATCGAGCACACTTGTTCCACTTGAGCGGCCTTGGCATGAATACCAATCGTCCGTCTGGCCAGCTCCACAATGTACATGGCTTTGTACCCCAGCCCGGTGCCAGACTGACCAATCACCAGGAATGCAAACGCCAGCAGGAGGAACGGGAAGCCTGCGTCTTGTGAGCCCTGCAGAGTGAACAAGACCCGCTGTGATCATACATTCCCTAAATGTGACCGTTGTCGCCAAAGAGGGATTGAAGACAGATGCTTCTATCACCCAGCACCTCTGACCAAGCCCCGTGGTGGGCTTCCTGACGAGGCACACATCGAAGCACGGTCAGGTGAATCGCGACCACTGAAACGAAAGTATGAGTGCAACACATCCCAGGACCATCTAAGATGCTGATTTCAGTAGACGTCCCTCCGCTCAGAAGCCACCAGATTCAGATCAAAGTCGAGCATTTCCACCTTTGACACCAAACGAGGAGAAGCTGGCTGACGCCGTCGCCGCCGACACCTACAGTCCGGGTTACCTGGGCCCAGGCTCTTATGCTCTGCTTCTACCTCAAGATGACGGAACCGAAGCACCTAGAAGACGCGAGTCCTCTGTAGCATCAGAGGGCCTCGAGCATGAGATGACCCACCAATACTTCCTCAACAAAGCCATGAGACGCGAGCTAGTCACTGATATCTTGAAAACCTTCCGGCATTACACAGCTATACAAGAGCTGATCCTATGGTACAACGCCAGCAACGAAGCCGGCGTCATCCCTGCGCAACTGCAAATTGATGCCATCAACGCAATGGGGGCCTTCGTTGAGAAGCACAACCTTCGACAGTCGCCACCGAGCCCCCAGCTGGTAGATAAAGTTTTGGAGAACTCAAGTAGACCACTATGTGTCACCCATATTGCGAACCCGCGCGATCTGCACAAAGCATGCTCTGGGGATAATCTGCGTCTTGAAATGGTTGGGTTTCTTCTGGCAACTGCCGGCAGGTCACTGACCTTTGGCTTCTCTCCAGACACCTTCAGCGGCGCCGGCAATCGAGGTCTGCGAGCACGCTTCGTGGACGAGCTTCTTAGCGCAAGTACAAAGTGTCTGACTTTGACTCCATTGATTTGTTCAGTCAACGACATCACAGTCTGGATGTATTATGAAAACTACCTCTTCACAACCATGGTCTGCGGCTACTCAGGTATTGACGACTGTTCTTCACGTCTTGCCACACGTTGACCATATCTAGGGCCACCTTCTTGGAGGCGTATAAACCATCTGGCGACTCAAATCTACGCTCTGGGAATGCACAAGGAGTCAACATCGACCGATATCCCAATATGGCTTACGCAAACTCGGCGTAGGATCTTCTGCTCTTCGTACAACCAAGACAAATCTATCTCAACATTTCTTGGCCGGCCGATACGAATAAGCAAGCGCCACACCGACATCAAACTACCTCTCGACTTGCGCGATGACGAGCTCACTGGCGACCCCGCCGAGCTCTCAGCAGCCATACAGCGCCTCGACTCAAACGGCTGGAACACAAAAGGCCAACACCTGCGCGCAAGCTGGATCCGCCTGCGGCACATTGCCTCGCGGCTGCGAGAGGAAATTCTCGACTTCTCCCTGTGCACAATCGACGCAAAAGTCGAACAAGAACTCCTAGACATATCGACACGCATCCGCACATCCTGGGACTCGATACCTTCGCACATGCGCTACTGGAAGACATGCTGGGACGAATCCTACCCATCAAGCGTATGTCTAATGCTCGTCGTAATCCACCTAACACACTGGTACAACGAATTCATGATCCAGAAACTCCTCGACTACACCCCGATAACATCCAACTACGCCATGCTGCGCGTCAGCGTCGACCTACTCTCCAACGTGCTCGCACTAGGCGCCATACGGGACCGCACCTACGACGTGCACCGCGACCTGCTGAACTGCATCCTACTCTTCGGCGTGCCCTCTGCCTCGGTCCTCGCCACCGCTCTACGCCAACAACACCAAACCGGCCAACCCTTCCCCCAGTCCATCTCAAGAGCGGAAATAGTCCGCATGCTCTCCGTTCTGATATCCCACCTCGACGCCTCGGCACATCTCGAAAACAGCGGCGCCCGCGCAGGCGAAGCAAACTACAACCTGTGTCGCAAAGCGAGCAAGATCTTCACGAGGGTCATAGACACGGTGCTGGATTCCAAGCAAGCCGAGGTCACGCCGAGCAGCGAGGGTCTGGATTTGGGAATCGAGGGCGAGATGGGGTTGGATTTGTTTGGTGTGCCGGGATTGGATGGGTTCGAGGGCATGGAGTTTGCGGGACTCGTGGGTAGTGGGAATGATGGGATGGCGGTTGATTGGGGGGCGTTGGGCCAGTGGACACTTTAGTGGGAGTTGGTGTATCATAGAATGGGATGTTCTGTTCTTGTTGTGACTTGGATTCCCTGCTCAGACCATCCCCTGTTAACCCGCTCAAACAAACTGGGCAGTTCCGTAGTGTTCAGCTCCGCAAATCTGTGTATACGTATACAAGATCGCCTTGTAGTGTTGTACATATCATAACATTCTTTTCCAACCTCGTCCATGCTAACGCCCTCGTCTAGTTTCCGTTGCCGTGCTAAAGTACATGATGAATAACAAGCATCGAAGCGGAGAGCGGGAGTTACACAAATAATGTACAAGAAACCTCCCTACATCTTACATTGGGTATTGTCGTCCCTCGCCATGCTTCTTTCATTTCGCCTCTCTTCAATCCAAATGCTTAACCAATGACACGGGTGACAAGACCAGTGGCGACGGTGCGGCCACCCTCGCGCATGTTGAAGCGCTGGCCCTGCTCGAGAACGTGGGGCTGGTGGAGCTCGCAGACCATCTCGACGTTGTCACCGGGCATGACGAGCTTGGAGGAAGCGTCCTCGGTGCCCTCGGGCCATGTGAGCGCGCAAGACTCGTCAGCAGTTCGGATGAACATCTGCGGCCTGTAGTTGTCGCCGAAGCCAGTGTGACGACCACCCTCCTCCTTGCTGAGGACGTACATGGAGACAAGGAACTTCTTGTGGGCCTTGACCTGTCCGGGAACGGAGACGACCATACCACGACGGACATCCTCACGCTTGACACCACGGAGGAGGAGACCGGAGTTGTCACCGGCACGCGACTCCTCGCAGGACTTCTTGAAGGTCTCGATGTCGGTGACCTTGGTCTTGATGGGCGCGGTGCCCTTGCCGACAAGCTCGACTTCCTGGTCCCTCTTCAGGATACCACGCTCGACACGTCCAGAGACGACAGTACCACGGCCGGCAATGGAGAAGACATCCTCGATGGCCATGAGGAAAGGCTTCTCGGTCTCACGGGTAGGGGTGGGGATCCAGGTGTCGACGGCCTCGAGGAGCTCGTCGATCTTGGTTACACCAATCTCGGGCTTGCGGCCCTCGAGAGAGCACAGAGCAGAACCCATGACGATGGGTGTCTCGTCGCCCTCGAAACCGTAGCTGGAAAGGAGTTCGCGCATCTCCATCTCGACGAGCTCCAACATCTCGGGATCCTCGACGGCGTCGACCTTGTTGACGAAGACGACGATCTTCTGGACACCGACCTGACGGGCAAGGAGCAAATGCTCACGGGTCTGGGGCCTGTTTTGTGTCAGTCCCGCGCTCACATATCACGGTTTATTCCGGGTGTACGCACATCTGACCGTCGGAGGCAGCGACGACGATGATGGCACCGTCCATGTTGGCGGCACCTGTGATCATGTTCTTGATGTAATCGGCGTGACCGGGGCAGTCGACGTGGGCATAGTGGCGGTTGTCGGTCTGGTACTCGATGTGGGCGGTGGAGATGGTGATACCACGCTTGCGCTCCTCAGGCGCCTTGTCGATGGCACCGTACTCGAGGAACTTGGCGTAGCCCTTCTCGGCCTGGCGCTTGGTGATGGCGGCTGTGAGGGTTGTCTGCGGGCGATCAGTGGGAGTCCGTGGCGGAGGTGCTCGGAGGGGGCAAAGGAGGCGCTGTTACCTTTCCGTGGTCGACGTGGCCAATGGTACCTGCATTGTATTAGGACGAGATAGACAGTCTAGACGAGATGAAGTGCGTACCGATGTTGACGTGAGGCTTGTCACGGGTGAAGGCAGCGTAGTTCCTGACGCCGTTCATCCACCTGCCGGTGCCCTGGGCTCCGAGAGCGTTCTGGACGGGGTTGACACCGCGCTGGTACTGAAAGGCGCTGCGCGCAGTGCGCTGGAAGACTCGCGAGAAGCTCGACATTGTGTTATTAAAGAGCGCTGACGCCGGTAATAAGACAAGAAGAATGGAAGAGAGGCGATTGGCAGAGATGGATGTCGATGTGGCTATCATCTGAGAAAGTCGATGGACTTTTAGCGCAACTTTCCCCGTTTCGGCCTAGTGGATCAAGCTCGCCGCGCGAGCTCCATCGCGACGACATTTGCTGTGGAGAGGGAGTCCAATTGATTGCATCCTCTGATTGCGTGTATTACACGTCGCTCCTTTGCATTGGCTGCTCATCTCATCTCCAGCCGGACGACTCGCCTACCCCCGGCCCTCACCCTCTCGACGCGTTTGCGGATACCCGAGGTTCCTGTCGGCGATCGAGCGCTCGAAAAGTTGCATCATCTTCCCGCGGTCCCTTCCAAATCACACACATGTCTCTCTGTACATTAGCACGAAGAACTCCCACGCCGCTGAGCTGGGCCTCGCGGACACGAACAGCAACCATCATGCCGCTGCGCGCAAAGATTACAAATCCTGCCTGGATGACCGGCACAAGGATGGTATGGCCCCTCCTACCTCCTCCCACCACACCTGGTAGCCATTGATGTCTGACGTTATGCAGTACTCGACACCAACCGACGACCTCACCAAGCCCCAGAAGGACGACGATCCGGACGATGTCATCTTCACCAACAACTACGGCGTGCGCAGCATCGAGCTCAACCGGCCGAAGAAGCTCAACTCCCTGAACGGCTCCATGGCGCGCAAGATCATCCCCAGGCTGCAAGAGTGGGCCAAGTCAGAACTGGCCGGAGTGGTCATCATCAAGGGCTCAGGCCGTGCCTTTTGCGCAGGAGGAGACGTCGCAGCGCTGGCACAGTGGAACAAGACGGGCGCTGAAGGACAGCAGAAGAGCTCAGACTACTTTGGCCTCGAGTACAAGCTGGACCACCTGATCGCGACGTACACAAAGCCCTACGTCGCCTTCATGGACGGCATCACCATGGGTGGAGGTGTCGGTCTGTCTATCCACGCACCCTTCAGGATCGCCACCGAGAACACCCTGTTCGCCATGCCTGAGACGACGATTGGTTTCTTCCCAGACGTGGGCGCTTCCTTTTTCCTGCCACGCATGGAAGGTGCTCTTGGAACCTATCTCGCTCTCACCTCCGAGCAGCTGCGAGGTGTAGATGCCTTCTACCACAACGTCGCAACCCACTACGTCCACTCCTCTACCCTGCAGCAACTCGAGTCGCGTCTCGCCGAGCTTCAGTTCCCCGACTACATGCCTCTGAACGACTGCTTCAAGATCATCAACGCTACTATCGAAGAATACAGCACTGGTCTCCCCGCCGACAAGCCCGCCATCTCTGGTGAGCTCCGCAGAGTCATTGACCGTGTCTTCCACGTCGACCAGCCGAACATCAAGGCCATCCTCACTTCCCTCCAAGAAGTCGCAAATGACGACAAGTCCTCCAAGCCTCTGACCACATGGGCCAAGAAGACCATCGAGACCATCGAGACCCGTTCCCCTACCTCCGTCGCTGTTACTCTCGAGCAGATGCGCATCGGTCGCCAGTGGTCGATTGCTCAGACTTTCCAGAAGGAGTACGACATCGCCTCGGCGTTTATGGCGCATCCCGACTTCGTGGAGGGTGTTACTGCAAAGCTGATCGAGAGAAAGAAGGAACGCCCGAACTGGCAGCCCAGCACTCTCAACGACATCAAGAAGAGTGACGTTCACGCTTTCTTTGTCGGCAAGGAGAACGGCGAGAAGCTCCCCTTGATCACAGAGGCGGATTACAACGAGTACCCGCATGCATGGATTGGGTTGCCGAGAGAGGAGGAGATTTTGCGCGAGATGAGCAGCAAGAAGGCTGAAGACGCTCTTGCGGCCCTGCTAGAGAAGTACGAGGGTAAGCAGGGTGTGAGGGAGAAGGTGGCCGAGGTCTTGTCGCGACACTCATCGTAGTTTGAAGCAGATGTTGTTTGATATGTAGGAATAGAGCAAATACACGTACAGATGTGTACCCGTTGTCACTACACCGATGCTGTCACATGCATGAGGGGCGCCAAGCGTGCTAGCGCTCGTCGACGTGAACCTCCATACATCGTCACATCTTCATTACTCATCTCCAATACAATGCATTGAACCAACGATCAGCAGGCCTCAATCATCAATTACGCCTCAGCTTCCACGGCCACGTTTAAATCCTTGCTCAATTCTTCTCCCTACCTAGAGATGGAAGCTTCCCGGTAAAACACCAAGTATCGATGATGATATGTCACTGGTAGTTATCGATGTGATCTGTCCCAGCTAATTAGAGAGCACTACACAACGCGTAGGTCGCTTCCTTCCTTCCTCACTCGTCGCGTTGTTGCCCGTAAGATGCGCTGCGCTTGCCTTAGACTCTGTAACGCATGTGCATGACGCTGCTTGTATCGACGCGTTGAATCTTGCTTCTTCACTCCTCAATCCTCGTCAGTGCTCCCCGACTTCTGACCCTTTCTCAACTTCCCTTTTCGCTTGTCCTTCATTGCAAAAGCAAGCGGCGGCCCCGATTTAGCAATTTGCGCATTAAGGTCCCGCAAATATGCCTGTCGCTCCGCGAGCCGCTTCATGGTTGCCTCTGTCTGGGCGTTGACGCGCTCAACGGTTGCTTTCAGTTGTTCGATTTCGGCATTCTTTAGTTTCACTTTGCGCGATTCGCGCTCGACTGGTGTTTCTTGTTCAAATTCGCGGAGACGTTGGGTTAGAGCTAGGTTGGCTTGTCGTAGTGCTGCGAGCTCTTCGGTATCGGTTCGCTGGTGAGTTCGGGGCTTCTTGTGGGAGCGTAGGTTGTTTGGCTCTTCCTCATGTATGGGATCGTGAGAAGTGGTGAATTGGCCTAGCATGGATATGCTCTCGACTCTGGCTGGATTGACTCCGATGTCTTGAATGGCGTTCGCTGGACTACGCGTAGGGTTTGCTGCTGTGCCTGAATCGTCTTCGGAGATTTCTTGCGGCGGTTTGAACTGTTCGGAATCGACTATGCACATGTCAACAAGCTCCACACGACGTGTTGTGCGAAGCTTACATCTGGCGCTGGCGCTGATGAAGGACGCTGCGAGTGGGTTCATGGCTGGAAAACAGAAGCAGTTCAACCCCTCTGATACCGCACTTTCCTGCACGATTGTGACGGTATCGCCAATCTTGAGGGTACTCGAAGTGATCAAGGAAGGAGATGGAAGAATCTGGCTGCAACGAAGTCGAGGTGAAGTCAAGCTCTATGGCCAATCAGCTCCGTTGACATTTAGCGGACAGGTGAAGGAACAGGTTACCCTCAAATCACCTCAATGACAAACCCGCCCTATTGCGAGTCACTAGCGAGGACGTTGCTCTAACCCCACACACAACATAACGTTAGCAGTCTACACTACATAACACGCGGAACAACTACTACCTACTACCCCAGATACAGTCAAGCTTGCTCAGCTCAGCAAGGCCAAGGGTTGTGTCTATCGACCCGTTCTCACGGCCATCGTCAAGCTGAAGTCTTCACAGCGTACTCAGCTCCCAGGGCGCACGCAAGGATATACTGTGGTGTGTCTGACGCCCGCTTAATTTACCTAAGACAAGCACTTTAATAGGTTCGGCGACTAACATCACACAGAAGCTAACCGATCTTCACACCGAGTGAAGCGCGAGCTTTGTCTTTCATTCCAGCCATTACCTCACTGATTTCTGAGTACGAGATGCCGGTCAGCGCTTTGGGTGAGGCCTCGGACATCACGAACACCAATCCACAGGTGACTGACGATATGGTTGGTGATCTCGAAACCCGCAACATCATACACCTAGCCTCTTGTATTGATGGTTTCGATCCTGCTAGTGGTCATCAACAATCTCCTTCTCATGCCGAGCGTAACCACGTTCCGGAGAATCCTGGACAAACGTCTTCCGCTCGTTTATGTAACGTTTCAGTTCGCGATGTGTTGGCCTCGATAAGAAACTCAGATGATACCGAGTCTCCAGCCGATCTGGGTCAATCAAAGACCATAGACGGATCTTTTATTCACGGTCTTGGTGTTGTATACATAACAGCGCTCAGCCGTATGAAGAGTCAGAATGCTCCAATGCGCAAAGATTCGCGTCTAAATCCCGACTCGGAGCCTTGTCCCGTGGACGACTTTCGTCAGGACATGGTATCATTGATAGTACAAAGTGAGCTCGATTTAGGACTCGAGCTTTGGCTTGAAGACCAAGAGACTGAGTTCCGGACAAGAGAGAAGTTCTTGTCAGAGGCAAAATTGTACTTGAGACTTGACGACACCTCTATGGGAATACTCACCGACGAGCTCAACAGCTTCTACTTCGCCTCGATACAGAGACAACAAACTGCTGCTAGGAATCATGTCATTAGGCTCCTGAATAAGAGCTACGCTTTCTCTTTGCGAGCCTGTATTGACTGCAAGGAGCATGAGCTCGCCCAGCTGGAGAAGGGAATATGTGAAGTTGGTCGGGATTCTTCGACCTTGCAAAATGATCTGCTTCAACTTCAGACCAAGTTCAAACAAGAGCTGTTAAATTGTGAGAAGCTGTTGCAGTTCGAGATGACTGACCAAGCCCGTCGTCTGACTGAAGACCTCAAAGAGTCACTCAGTCCTGTCAGAAAGATCATGGACATGCTGGACTTGTCAGGAGAAAATTCTGGAAGCCTTGTATCATTAAAGCAAGGCAAAAAGCTCGTGGAAAAGTTACAAGCAAGAGTGGTGAAATTGTACACCAACTTAGCGACTTCTGAACGCCTGTCGCAGGAGGCGCATCATGCGCAGGAAAGCAGGAAAGCCGAGCTGGAGCTTGCGCACTATGTCAACTCGAAACTGCGGAAAAGAGTCGAGAGCGAACGCATCAATATGTACAACAAGTACCACAAAGATGTTGAAAATCGGGTCGAATTGCGTGTACAGGAAGAAAAGGCAAAGCTGGCAGCTCGTCTATATGATGCTGAAGCGAAAGCTCGACAACACGACATTGCCGTCTCCAGAACACTTGAACTCGAAAAGCAGATCGAAGATCTGACGCATGAGAATGCAAAGCACGTTTCTGCTAAGCTGAATCTTAACTCAAAGTATAAGGAGCTCAAAGAGGAGAGGGAAGCAACGCAGCAAGGATATGAGCAGATGCGCTACGGAAAAGATCAGGCCGAACTCAGGGTTTCAATACTCGAAACTGAGCTTCACAACTTACTTTCGGGTAAAGATTGTCACTCAAGAGATGTCGACATGACAGACAGTGTGGGTAGGGAGTGTCTGGATCAAACCACAAGAGACCAGACGCCTGTCACCCCTGTAGTCAAAATCATGACTCACAGCGAGAAGCTTACTGAATCGGATCGGCTAGATATGATAGCTCAAAAATGGCGCACTGATCTCCTGCGTGCTGAGAGCGAAGGTTCGAAGCATGAGCACGCTCTCAAGAATACGGACACTCAAATCACCTTCGCCTTACGCCAGCTCAAGGTGATTGACACGCGAAAAGCCAATCTAGTAGGTACTGGCGGTACCAGAGCTGCTCGCAGAGCTCCAGAAGACGTACGATCTGTCGGAACGGAACGCTCATCTCTCGTCTCCCAATACACTGCAGATCCACCCACGACCGAAACTGCAGACAACAAGGCAGACCATGCCACGGTGGACACAACAAGCAAGCAGCCTCTTTGGGAGAAGGTTGGGCAACCTACAACGCGCAAACCCATGCCACGGCTGGTAAGTGTATTACCTTTGTCTACCTAGCTTTAGCTTTAAGTGCTGACAAGGCCTGAATCAGACCAGTGTCGAAGATTTCCCGCCCCTCGCACCGTCATCATCATCTGCACAGAAATGAAACCCTCAGATTCCCAGAGCGCATGCTCCGTCTCACGAAGTCATGAAACGACCACCACACAAGACTCAGAAGGCGTAATTGCAAGGCATCGACCCAAGAGAATTATGGGCTGGGAACAGAGATATTCATTTGGAAAGACAACCAACAGGTTATTACTATCTTTTTGCCAGGAGCCAAAATCTATCAAACACTCGACTTCTTTTTCGACCAAATTTTCACACGGTAGGTATGCTTTAGTCAATTTCCAAGCAAACATTGAAGGCTCAGAACCTTGTCCTATTGTTCGTAACATGTAAACACTTGCCAGAGCAGCATAAATGCACGACGCGAATACGATTGTGACTCATCAGTGGCGTCGTATGGCGTGCATGGAGTCAATCTTCAAGAATGTTTCCTACTGTTGTCTGTAGTCTTCACCTTCACCGTGCACGTGCGCTTGCGCTCGCGTCTGTCTGATCTGCAGCTTCCGCTTTCGCCGACACCACAAACACCAACCACAACCCGTCACTTTTTCTCATCAGCATTCGTCAGCAACCGTCTGTAGAGTAAGGCCTGTACCCGTTAACCGCACTTCGTTCACTGACGTGCTGCAGATGAGTTTCGATCTTGATGCCCTTTTCGCCTGCGAACCGGACGCCGCGGTCGAAGTAGGGCCAGCCACGACGCCAGAACTACATCCAGTATCAGGCGCCTCGGAATACCGTACAATATCATCCGACGATGAGACTGGTGGAGTGAGCCTCATCGACGACGAGCTCTTCGGTGACTCAGTGGCCGATACAGGCCTGCCTTTCGGTATGTACATCGACACGTACGCGGAAGATACCATCAATGCGCCTAGAGAGAAGGAAAGAGGTGGTTTCAGGTATATGACTTTAGTGCACAACTCGACTGGCACAGTTGAAGTTACGAGCGCTGAAGTGCATTACACTGCTATGCCGCATTGGGAAGATGATGCTATCGCAAACTACACTGGGTACTTCCATTGTGACGGTATGTCCGCGACTCCACACACTGCGAAGTCTGGACACTGACGAATGTGTAGATGAGTTGCTGAACCGCATCTGGTATGCTGGCGCGTACACAAACCAGATCTGCACCATCGACCCTAACCATGGCGATGCGTTGATTCATATCCGCGACATCAGCTCTGCAGTTTCGGACGCAACAAATGTGACATGGTATTACAATACTACAATCTCCAACGGTAGCTCTTCTCTGGTAGATGGTGCCAAACGAGACAGGCTTTTATGGGCTGGTGGTGAGTACACCTCTTGCAGGTGTCTAGATCGAAGACTGACTGTTGCTTAGACATGGCTATTGCTGTCCCCGCAGTGGTCGTCTCTACGAACGATGTGATCTCGGTTGAGAACTCGCTCAACTCGCTGTTTGCCACCCAAGCTGAGAACGGTCGCTTGCCCTATGCCGGTCGGCCATTCCCAGATGCGGTATCCTTCACCTACCATCTATACACCTTAATCGGTGTTGCCGACCATTACCGGTACACGGGGGACATTGCTTACCTTAAGTCGCTTTGGGATCAGTGGAAGCTCGCTCTCTCTTGGTCGCTGAGTAACATCGACTCCTCGGGACTTATGAACGTCACGTCGCCTTCTGACTGGCTCCGCTTCGGCATGGGCGGTCACAATATCGAGGCCAACGCCATCCTCTACTACACCATCAACAATGGTATTGAGCTTGCCACTGCTCTCAACGACACTTCCTCCACTTCAAACTGGACTACCATCGCTGATCGTATCAAGACCTCCGCCAACGAACTTCTCTGGAACGACGAGGCTGGCATGTACATCGACAACGAAACCACAACTCTCATGCCCCAAGACGGCAACTCCTGGGCCGTCGTCGCAAACCTGACCGTCAACTCCACACAAGTACAACGCATCTCCGCCGCTCTCGCAGACAGATGGACGCCCTACGGCGCCCCGGCCCTCGAAGCCGCAGATGCCATCTCGCCCTTCATCACCGGGTTTGAATTGCAAACGCATTTCCTGGCCGAGAACACGACTGCCGGCCTCGAGCTCATGCGGCTGCAGTGGGGCTTCATGCTCGACGACCCGCGTATGACGAACTCGACTTTCATTGAAGGGTACTCGACGACTGGCGAGCTGCACTACGCGCCCTACCTCAATGATGCACGCATCTCTCACGCTCACGGTTGGGCAACGGGTCCTACTTCCTCGCTGACTTTCTACATCGCGGGTATTCAGCTTCTCAGCGCGGGAGGCAAGACATGGCGAATTGCACCTTCGCTCGGCGATTTGAAGATTGCAGATGCGGGATTCAGCACGGATTTGGGTTTCTTTTCCGCGAAGACACAAGTTGATGATGACGGTGCTTGGACAGTGGAGTTCGAAGCACCGCAGGGTACAAGCGGCGAGGTGAAGCTGCCTGAGCTGGGTTGTGTGGGTAAGGTGGTGTTGGAAGAGCAGAGTGGAAACTATGAAGATATACTGGTTGAGGTGCAAGCTGCTGATGCTGGACCTGTCACAGTTAATGGAACGCCGGGTGGCAAATGGACGGCAAAGTACGAGTGTTCGTCGTAAGATGTTGTGTAGGGCTATTTTTCATTGTAATAATACAAATGATCAAGAAGAGTCTTTTATCATTCTTTGTTTCTGTGAATACATGTGCCGAACCTCGAGTCTGTTCCTCAGACCAAGGTGAACTGCTCTACAGGCGCTCCGTTATGGCGCAAAGACTCCAAATACCTCCCGTCAATGTAAACGGCGCCAAAGAATAGACATTCCTCCCCTACTGGACGAAGAACGGAGGGTGAGGGTCCTCAAGAAGTGCTACAACCATATCTCCTTCAATCATACAAGGAGGGCCTATGCCATACGTCCCGCAATCTAGTCGAATGAATCCCCGACCCTCACGGCTGTGATGAAGTAGACGAGTATATCGGTTTCGAAATGTGGTGCGTGTATTGCCGTCGACATCTATGACTTAGTCTCGGCTTGCAGATGTAACGAGATAATAGTGAGAGCAGGGGCGTACGACGTGATGGACGTAGTCGAGGAAGTCAACGATGGCTTCTTCAAAAAGCGTTGTAGGTGCAATGTATCCCGTCGCGAACGTCCGGGCTATCGTAAACACAAATTCCTGTTGATCGTCACGTCTTGACCGAATTGATTGGCTGCTTTTCCAACATTCCAAGAACACGTCTGTAAAGCTGGGGCTGTTTGGCTGCTACTTTCTTGTTAAGACCTGTCGGAAACAGCGTAGACGAAACCCAGGTAACATGACTGTACATCGAGCAATGTACCAAAAGCTGGCACTTTGAAACACCGCAAGAGGTGAGTTCACTACCACCTTCTGATAGTCTGCTCAACTATCTAGCTCTGGAGACTCTCCTGGTATTGGAGGCGTTCATGTTGTCTTGCGTGCTGCAGTCCCAACACGGTACTCAACTTCACCCCAGTTCAACGGTGGCGGTCTCAGGCCTCAGAACGCCACAGGCTAACTTTCCAACTATACCAAGCCCTTCACTTTGCCCAGCATCGTCCAATGAGAAGATTCATATAACGTTGTAGTGGTTTGAGATGCGGACTGGCTGTGTAGAGACGCTTTTAGACAGATATGCGTACAGATCAGAATCTTCCTCCAGTCACGTAGAGTCATGCACGTCTACTGCTGAGATGGCCACGACATCACACAAGGTATCTCTCACAAATTTTTCGTTTGTCCCACAAGCCTCGATGAGCGCTCCGATGACTAGGCCGGCATGCATCAGCTGTACCGGCCGGTGGTGGATACCTTCTCTGTAGTTTGTCCTCTCCTTCATCATTGTAGACCCTAAAGAGAGTGGTTTTGGGCGCAATACAGCAAAGAATGGCGGGTTCGATTGGATCGACAGGGTAATTCCATTCTCCAATGACGGGCAATGGATACGTATACTTATCGTCCTTGATGCTTGACGAGGTATGCGTGAAGTAATCAGCCTCTTGATAGAAGTGTCCCTCCCATCCTTTCGGAAGCACCGCTTCAAGGGAAGTTCGAAGGGCTTGGTAGTCGTGAAAGCCGTTCATTAACATGTTGATTTGCGGGTCTTGTTCGTGGAGCTCGAAATGTGCGATCGACAACAACGTAGCCACAGGCTTCCAGTGCCGAAACTGGTTTGTTCTGGATACTCCCGAGTAGAATGGGAACCGTTCTGTTAGACAACTAACCTCACCTTTCCAGCCGTACCAGGGCTAACTTGGCTGACTGTTGCGGCGTATCAGAGCGTCACTGGGTTGCCAGAGCAGTGCAATGTCAAGAAAGAACCTTGGATATCCATGGAGTACTCCGCCTGGGAACGTGGGTCGCAGAACTTCAGTTGCGCCTGTCAATGGTCGTACTACATCTCCGTCAAAAGTCAGGTTGCGAGCCGAGTAGCCTTCCACTGACTGACCCCACAAGCGGAGCGATGGTATCGATGCCATGGTAGACAGCATACCCATGGGGTAGCCAATATGCTTGCGTTCCGTAGGCCACACCACGTTCTGGTCTATGGAGGGCGAGTCGTTCGTTTTTTCGAGCCACATGCATCGCCCGCATACCCAGGACACAGTGCCTTCAAAAACCAAGAGTCAGCGCGAGAATGCCCCTTGTTGAAAGGCCCAACCTCGAGATGCCCATACTGAATCGAATGGAAAGTGTCCATCGTTTGGATCGCAAGCTGAGCGTAATCGAGCTGAACCTCCTACTCCAGGCAGCCCAGCCCGTGACTGGCATCCATGCCTCCAGCGACCACGAGGGTATGATCAGCGCTTGCGTATATGTGAGCCATCGCTCCAAGCACTTTGGCCATCTCTGTTGGCCCTGCATCTTGAACGACGCACAAGCAATCGGTCCATAGATATCCTTCATCCAATGCAAGTACCAGTCGCATAGCATCACGAATCGTAAGTGGGGCGGTAAGGTCGCGCAAAGCTCCAGGTTCCTTCAGCTCATTGAGGTTCGACTGCAGCAGTCGCGCTGTCTCAACTTTGCCCCGGACATACGACGAAGCAATGTAGGTTGCTGATATGTCTGATATAACTAAGCAGCCATCGACGACGTCAACCAGAATGGGGCTGCAGAGTTGTTCTGATAGCGCCTCTTGGTGGTCATCGTTATAGACAGAGCCGTGGCTTACGCCATAGACACGTCGCCAGTTGCGGATTCGATCCAGATCGATTGCCATCAGGTCCGTATTACCGCCCTGGATGCTCGCAATCCATCGAGCTGTCGCGTGGGCTGTGATCTGAGCCGTCGTCTGAGCCGTCGCCCACGATTGGAGTGATGTGACGTCGCTCACAGTCTTTCATTGTGACCGCCATTGGCATCAAATGCCTCCACCAGACAAGCAGCTTCTCCAGACATCACTTACTCGCCCGCTGTCTCGGTCCAGTACCCTGATCCTCTTTGTCTTCGACGTCAGCAACGATCAGTGAATGCTGATGCTTCGTGAGCTTCCTGCGTAGCTCGCTCAGTCTCTGTGCTCAGATTCGATTGTGGTGACAGATGAAGTCTCACGTCCATATAGCGGCACCATTTCGCAAAGGGTATTGCGCGCTCGGCAAGTATAGCTGGAGGCGGTCTAAGCATGCGACGATTCCTTTTAGTAGAGCGTAAGATATGGCAGGGTGGCGTTCGGTGGTGGTGGTGGTGGTGGTGGTGGTGCACTGCCCACCAACAGTGCAAGAAATTGGGCGGGTAGTGCAGCGCCATACAAATATGGTTGTGCAGGGCCGCCACAACCCGCCCAAATTTGGCGGGGTAGCCACTGCCCGCCCGCCCTCAAGGTTTTGGTGAGGCAGCACTACCCGCCCAAAATTTGGCAGGGCCGCCGCAACCCGCCCAAAACCATTTGGCGGGGTAGCCACTGCCCGCCTGCCTACAACATTTTGGTGAGGCCGCACTACCCTCCCAAAATTTGGCAGGGCTGCCGCAACCCGCCCAAAACCATTTGGCGGGGTAGCCACTACCCGCCCACAAGATTTTGGTGAGGCCACACTACCCGCCCACGACGCTTTGGTGAGGCTGCACTACCCGCCCAAACCATTTGGCAGGGCCGCCACAACCCGCCCAAAAGATTTGGCGGGGCAGCCACTGCCCGCCCACAACATTTTGGTGAGGAATCACTACCCGCCCAAATTATTTTGGTGAGGCTGCACTACCCGCCCACAACATTTTGGTGAGGCAGCACTACCCGCCCAAAATATTTCGGTGAGGCTGCACTACCCGCCCACAACATCTTGGTGAGGCCGCACAACCCGCCCAAACGATTTGGCGGGGCATCCACTACCCGCCCAAAATATTTCGGTGAGGCTGCACTACCCGCCCAAATATTTTGGTGAGGAACCACTGCCCGCCCACAACATTTTGGTGAGGCAGCACTACCCGCCCAAATAATCTGGTGAGGCCTCACTGCCCGCCCACGACTTTGGTGAGGCAGCACGCCCCGCCCACAACACCTTGCAGAGCACATCCACCGCATTCACCCTTCTCGCTGGGCAGGCCTTGAGCGCGTCCACACCTCCCTCACAGCGCATCAAGCCATGCAATCCTTTCGCACCGCAAGCCACGAGCCACAATGCGGTATGAGTGCTCACCTCACCATCACCTGCCAAGGTTACAGACTCCACATCAGAGCCAAGCCGTGCGGCTCTGCGGCCAGGACACATCAGAAACGTTTCCACACACAAGCACGGATGACTGGAGGCTTGGAGGACTGATTCAGCTTGGCAGATGTGGCGAGCGAGTCGAGACGCACTTCTGATACCGCTGACAGCCTTCTAGTGTCTCGTCGTACAAGACTGAGACCTGGACATATTCCACGCGACCTGTCAGCGACTGGTCGCGCAGCCAAGACCCCATTTGGGTCCCTCTGCGTGCCTTGCGGACAAAGTACTCGAGGTCGAGCGCGACAGATCATCGCTGGTCTTTTGCAGGTACTGTGCGCAAAGGCGCTCACGATGACTTCATACACACAAATTGCCAGGAACGGAGACCTCGGCATCACTTACTACAACGATCCTTGACTTCAACACCAAGTCGATTTCCGCAAGATCCAGCCCTAGCTCGAAGCTTGCGCAACCCACCCCACATTCATCCCCGCCCAGCGTTGCCATGGCCGCTGTGGAGCCCTGTCAAACATACTCAACACCAAACCTCAACACCAAACCTCAACGAGTCCACACTTCTCACGCATCTCTATGCCTTGGCTTTTCAACCAGCGACATGCATTGGCGGTCGAGTGGCACAGCCTGTAGGCGCGAGATCGCTGGTGTCCGGTGCAACGCTTCAACAGTTGACTGCCTCGGAGCAAAGGGAGGCTTATCCTGCAGGATGAACCTTGCGCCTTCACGATGCGATCAAGTCGCGCAACTGCATACGACTCCTCGTCGACGTCCATGTCCACGAAAACAAGTCGCCGGCTCGGTCCGGATACTTCTCCGTGATAAACATAACCTCGCGAGAGCATCGCCTGATTACCCGAAACGGTAACGTTACAGGTGTGACTCCTCACGCCTCGGTAACATGCTTGTGACTCTTTGGATTTATATAAGACGGCTGCTTCCCGCTCCAGCTGCTACGTCGAAAAGTACAGACACAATCACTCCACCATTCCAGTCTGCTGAGATTCTTCGCTGGTAGTCAATTGACTCACATCTAAAACTTGCTCCCCGTACGACCGAGCAGCCACACCACATCACCACAATGCCTCCAATCAGCCAGTTTCCGCCTGCGCGCGTCTTCCTCAAGGCTCCTTCTTCAAGGCCGTCGCCGATCTCAACAAGCTCAATAAGATCGCCTTTGACTTCCAGTCCACCAACGCCAAGATTCACATCTCACTCCGCAACCACATCACCATCTGTATCACAATGCGCGGCGCAGAGGTCGAATGCGACAACATCGACCGCGAGTCCGAGAAGATGAGGTATACCATACAGATCTTGTTGCTCGTGGAATGGATACTAACAACATGCAGCTGTCACGTGCCATCTCTTAGTACACCCAACATCAGGTATCCCTTCGCAAATGGCCAGTGCTGCAATAGGAAAGTGGGATGGTGTTCGTTGTTCGATGTGGTTCTTAAGGACAAGGCATTGTTACCCCTCGTCGTTCACGCTATCCTCGACCGCACATCCTCGTCTTACTGTCTTTACTCTTGTTGCACTTGTTGCGAATTGTCTTTTTGCGCGCTTCATCTCTTGAAGCATCACAGTCATTACAGTTGCTCTGTTCTACGCGCTTCATTGGATCTCGACCACCTGTTCTTACGACGATACATTGTAATTCTACAAACCAACGAGAACGAGAACCCGTTCTCCTCCAAGAAGAGTTTTGCAATCGTTGCATAGAACACACCGAAGACAGCACAATTTCAACCCGTCATGTCTACATCAACATCAGTCCCCACCGCCCCGTCCGCTCGCTCGTTCAACGCAGACGGCTGGAGTCCCCTCGCCATCATCGGCATAGTCGCCGCCATAATGGTGCTCCTCCTATGCGTACCTCTTATCGCCATATGCCTTCGCCGATACGAAAGGAAACGATGCAAGGAGATGGTAAAGGACTCCGGAAGCAGGGGTAGCTCAAGGGGAAGCGACGGGCTCGGTCAACTACAAGAAGGTCAAAGCTTGAAGAGTATTCTCGTCACTAGAGAACTTCAGAGGGTGAGCCTGAAACTCAGTAAACCTGAAGAAGCTCACGTGCATGGGAGAGGGTGGAGTGAAGCTGAGGTACGAGGAGGTGGATGGCGCGTGTGAGACCGTCTATTACTGATGCCGGATACGATATGAGAAAACATGACCTTCGACTTGCAAAGCTCGTTGATTAGGATGGGATGGGTAATACGATTAATGGTTACATCTACGATGCTTTCAGCATAAAACGTTACGTTTTCTAGACACTCGCTTTCATAGCACTTTCTCGCAATCAATCCTGTTTCACGCCCCGCACCCTTTTGACCACATCGATACAATGCGGATCCATAACCCTCCACTTCCAAGCTACACTGCAGGCAGAAGCCCACCGCGCCACAATAGCAACTTCGTCGCCGTCCCCACTATCTCTCACATATCGCCAAACACCCTCAACCTTCTCTCCATCCCACAACGCTTCTTCCACCCTCCCCTCCTCCGTCAACTGCTCCACAACATCCATCTCAGCATCCAAATCCATCTCCCCATCCTGCACCTCACCAGGCAACAACCCAAAAAGCCCATCCAGCTCTTCTTCCGTGTAATTACACTCCACCTCCCTCAGTCTACTAGGCCGCGCCCTCCGCCGCGCCCGTTTCGAAATCATACGTACATCAGAATCCCACCTTCCCGGCCTAGCACGCGGGATGGTCTGGATACCACCAACGGCATCCAAAACCCCAAGCTGCTCGATCTGTCCCCGCGTCGGCTCGCGGGCGTCTTGGTCTTGGACGTCGTCTCGTTGCCAGCGATCGCTTTTCAGGTAGTTTTGCAGCTTGAGACGAGACCGGCGCAGTTTGTGCTCTGCGCGGGTTTGCGCGGTGGGAGTGATTTGGCGGGTTCGGGGGAAGTGTCCGGAGGAGGGTGGAAGGGGATGAGGTGTTGTGGGTTGGTTTTTGCTGAGGGAGGTGTTTTGGCTGGTTTGTGAGCGGGTTCGTCCGCTGATAGGGCCGTGGCGGTGGGTGTAGGAGGTGCTGAATGATTGTTCGAGAGCGCTGCAGCATGTGCGTGAGTATCTGCCGTGAGACATGTTCAGTTGGAGCAGCGTGGATGAGATGGAGAGTAGTTGAGGTCTACTTTGTGATTGGTGATATTGTGTAGGAGTACAAATGATACGGATGTAGGTTGAAAGGGATATGTGTGCGTGTGAGGTAGTCGAGATTCGCATTGTCTTGCTGTCGTGAAAGAGGTGAACCAGAGCTTTGTTCACACTGTCAAGTGAGAGGTGAATGGAAAACCAAAGAACGTTGTATTAAGAAGGAAAAACCATCAACTTCGGTGAATATATGTCCTCAACCAACATGGCCTAAGGCATGGAGACGTTGAGAGACCAAGTCAACGTGCCAAGGGTAAAGCCGTCTTCTAGGACGCGTAACAGCACTGACACCGTTGTCCTTATTCGATCCCCGGTAAGAGCCGCAAAATCGTGCAAATACCCGATTGTCTGTCTAAAACTTTTGTCTAGTCTAAGCATCCAGCCCATCTCTCTCCACTAGTCTCCTGACTGCCTGCACGATATCCCTCTCTCTCTCCCCCATCCCCTTTCCAGGCTCTTTCACCATCCCCTGCAATACTCGGTCCAGCATCCCTCTCAGTCTTGAGATCAATACACCGATCCTTGCCCACCCTCTCAGCCTGATCCACTCATCGATTACCAGTCCTCGCCCTAAAGTATCAACCTGGATCTGTCCAGCAAACATGAGCAGACTGTACGCGTTGAACGGCGTAATATCCCTGATGAAGACTTTGCTCGTCGCCATCTTGTTGAAATACGCAACAAAGCTGGCGTTCGATGGGAAGGTTTGTGAAGAGAAAAGCGTGGAGCTGGGGTGTACAAAGACGCGTCCATTGTCTTGGTTAAAGTACTTGATTTCACGGGCTTCGGGGTCGAGCTCAACAGCACCAGCAATACCAGCTGCGAACTTCTTGTCTGGGAGCTGAATGCGCGCGATCTGCGGATTGAAAGATCCAGCGACAAGAGCACGCAGCAAAGCATCATTGCCGTTTTGGGCGTTGTACACACCCTGTGTTGAGGGGTTGGTGGAGGTGTAGTTGTATGGTATGAAAGAGATCTCTTTGAGCGACGAAAGATACTGTGAGCGGTTGGAGGCGATGTCAAACATGGTTTGGAGGTTGAGTTTGTTGTCTTGGCACCAGAATTTGAGATCGCGGGTGGAAACACCTTTGGTGCGGAACGCAGCCCACTGTTCGTAGGCTCGAAGATCGACAAGAAGATCGCCTTGGTTTTCTGAGAACGAGGCGCGGATCCGGTTGAATTCATTCCGAGTGTCTTGGTCTCTCTCCCGAGGTGAAATGAATGGACTGCGAGCAGTCAACACAGCTGCAATGGTGAGAGCGGCCTCGAGGCAGCCGAATGTCGCGCCATAGACAAGCAGCTTGCTCAAGCGTAAGTCGGCCGGGATCATAGACATGTGTCGGCCAAGGGCGGTGAGCTCATTGTCGGTAATCGCTCCCATCTGCGAGAGCAGCTTGACAGCACCTTCGACTGCAGTGCTCTCAGGTGGCGTAAGAGCCGAAGCAAGAAAGCCGGAGACGTCCTGTACGCCCATAGCCTTGATAGACAGACACATCTGCTCCAGAGGAACACGCCTGATCTCAGGGTCCGGACGCTCCAACATCTTAGCCTCAGCATTGCGTGTGTACAGCTTGTAGCAATCTCCAGCACGGACACGGCCAGCACGACCACGGCGCTGTTTGCAGGCCGCTCGTGAAGCCCATGTCTCAGCAAGACGGACCATGTTGTTCTGGGGATCGTAGCTGGTTTCCTTGACGCGACCAGTATCGATTACAGCCACAATGTCTTCAATAGTGATAGAAGTTTCTGCTACGTTGGTTGCTGCGATAACCTTTCTCTTCCCAGCTGGAGGTAGCGGAAAGACTCGCTTCTGATCAGCAGGCATGAGCGAAGCATGCAGTGGGAGGGCGTGGAGATTTGAGAAATTACTCAAGGCTTGTATCGTTCGGTCGATCTCCATAGTACCGGGAAGGAAGATCAGGATTCCGCCGTCTTTGTCTCCAAGCTGGTGGTCGATATAACTGACCGTTTCCGCAATCAGATCGTAGTTAATACCGAAACCAATGCTACGCAGATTAGCGGAGAAGGACTTGTTCTCGGACTCCTCATCTTCGCCAACATAGCCTCTGAAACCTGTGAAGTGCATGACATCGTCAACGTAATAGTCTGTCACAGGGTGTGTGCGACCAGCAATCTCGACACGGCCTACAGGCCCTACTTCTCTGAAGTAAGCCTCGAAGACATCGGCGTCCAGTGTCGCACTCATCAAGATAACCTTGAGGTCTTTCCTGGTGCGCAGTATTTGGCGAAGAAGTACGAGAAGGAAGTCGGTGTCCAGACTGCGCTCGTGCACTTCGTCAACAACTACATGGCTGACATCGGCGAGAGCAGCAACGACGTCGTCAGCACCTCCTCCCGACGTCTGAAGCCGCCTTAGCAGGACACCAGTAGTAACAAAGGTGATCTTGGTGACGCCAGGCTTCTGCTTCGACTCGCCACGGATGGTGTAACCAATCTCATCACCAACTCGAGCGCACCTTTCGTCGGCTACACGGTCAGCAAGACCAAGAGCTGAAATCCTTCGTGGCTGGGTGCAGATGATGTTGGCGACTGCACCGAGCTGTCTCTGTATCAGGTCATCCAGTACAAACTGCACTGACTGGGTCGATTTACCGGACCCAGTCTCGCCTGATATGATAGTCACGTTGCATCTGTTGACTGTTCGCACAATCTCATCTCTCAGTCTCCACGCAGGAAGTGACTGCCGGGCACTCATCATCTTCTGCTGGGCCGGTGTACCTTGCTTGGCCTGCCAATCGGCAAGAACCTGCTGGCTGGCTGGTGTCGCTGGTTTCCAGTCAATCGGCCTACGACCTCTATCTCTCTTCTTCCGCGCTTGGTTTTGCTGCTCTACCGAGTGATCTGCGGCGGCGAGGCCAGACGACACATCGGCCAATCGACCGGGGTTCTTGAAAATCTCGCCGGCATTCTGTTGCACCCAGTCTATGATGTCGTAGATCATAGGCATGCCAATGAAGTTCTCCTCTGCGTGCAACAGCGCCTTCCTGATGATACTGAGCCGGATGTAAGCAGGGATAGCTGCCTCGAAAGTGACGACAGGAGCAACAGCAGGGTAAGGTCCAAAAGGCTTCCTGGCCTGCAGGATGAGGCGCTTCCCTTGCTGTTTGATGTCAAGCTCAACGCGGCACATGGTAGGTGAGGGTCTGGAAAAGAGCTTGTCGTAGATCGCTTCCAAAGAGCACATCTCAGTTTCCCAAGGGTCGTCTTCAGGCAGAAGCTCTGGCTCACCTAGGATGGCAAGATCTGCCAGTTCCTGCGCAATGTCTTTGTCATCGTCATCTGGTCGTAGAAGACGGGCCTGAAGTAATGCTGCTGCTCTCCTTTCGTCTCCACCCTGGCTGTCGTAGGCCTCTTCGCAGAGTTCAGTGGAGTATCCGGCCGCCGCAAGGCGCTTTACAGCACCCTCCCGCTTGAGGTTTGAGCTAGCCATGCTGACACCAGCAACGTAGCCTTCGGGCAAACTCCAAGATGGCAGATCATCCTCTGGAACGTGAATCAGGAGCCATTCGAGAATCTCTTCTCGATCCTTGCAAATGTCGGCGGCTTCTTCTACGTGACTTCGGCGGAAGCCCAGGTCTGTAATCTCATCCTCGAGCCGTCTCCTGGTGTTCATGTCCATCTGAATGCCGTTGGGATTCCAGAGAGCATCACGACGGATCAGGCGCTCAACCTGTTGCCTTGTCCTCTTTCCCAGCTCAATCTTGGGTACGCGCTCCCACCCTCTCATCAGGTTCTTCGCAGGCCCTACCCACGAACCTTCGGCATTCGGCATAGACATGCCAGGCTTCAGATTGTGTGCCTTCTGAGCGTCGTCTCGCTGCTTCTGCTTCTTTTCTCGCTCTTTCGCAGCAGTCACCTTCGCTTTCTCGCGTTCTGCAAAGCCGAAGAAGGGGTCAGCCTCATACATCCAAGCTTTGCCCTCCTTCTCGTCTCGTTTTTTGAGTTCAGCGAATGTCCCTTTCCACAAATCCTTGTAGACGGGAGGCAGCATCATGTGCAGGTTCTTCGCGCTTGCGACACGGAACAAGGCGTAAGCAGCTGCGAAATTGCGCGCTTCAACGGCGGTGGGCTGGTGCGCGGGTTCTTCGAGCTCGGCAGGAATCTTGATCGGTGGCAGAGTTGTGACTTCTTGTGTCTTCGGGTGCTTCTTCGATAGAACCACAGCGTATGCGAAATGCTTGTCGCCATCTTTGCGCTGCACAAGTCAGTCGTCGACATCATCTGCCATATCTAAGAGAACCTTACTATCCTGTAGTCCGGCTTTCCCCACTGCTGTTTCTGCAGATGCTCTGAGAATAGATTGACAGGTAGCTTGCCAGTCCACGATGCGCCGGCAATCAAGGTCCTGGTATCTGGCTTCTTGGGTCCCTCCTCAGCCTGTCCAGCAGCACCCTTGCCTTTGCCTTTGTCGTCAGCTTGCGCGGAGCCCTCGCCTCTCTTCTTCTTGGGCTTGCCATCGCCGAAGACGATGAAGCTGGTGTCGTCTTCCGGTGGAGGAGCCTTCTTTACAGGCTTGCTGCGTGGCGGATGTGCGTTCTTCGGCATGGTCACAATCTAATGTCTCACAGTGAAGATGTATCCAAACTCCATGGACTACAAGTGGGCCAGTTTGATGTGGAGTCAGGGAGGTGTGTGAACGATAGAAGGGCGCGCACGCTAACAGAAAGGCTCAGCCGACCGGTACAGAAGAAAGGACCTCGTCACAACTGCCTTGCACGCCGGAGAAACAGTTGTACAGTCGTGCAGCCATCTTTACTTATCGATTGATGCAGAGGGGCGGCCTTTGAGGAAACGCTCTAAAATTCTGGCTAGCGGTCTTACCGCGGCTAAAGTTGCCCCACGTCGTCATCCGGCGCTTGAGCTCTCACGAGCATCATTCACTGAAATGTTCGAAAGACTGACAAGAGTTACCTTTTACACAGTAACTTGACAATCAGAATCTTGGATGCTCAGGCCCCTGAAATCAGCTTCACAACGATCTCAATCCCATCGCTTCATAATTGTTTCCACTCACCGTAAGAGCTTCCGCAGCATGGCGAAAGCCAACAATGGCAAGAATAGCAATGGCGCAGAGCAACATCTTGACCCAATGACTGCAGAAGAGATAGAAGACACTGCATCACCGCAAGCATCGAAAGCAATCACCACCGCAAAACGAACCAATGCGTGTATGTCAACACCTAGTCCAAAGTAGATCTAAACTGACGATGCAGTCGCAGAACTCATGTCAGCGAAGAAGCCAAAATCCACCACTTCAGCAGCTGAGACACCCGCAAAGGCTGCAAAACGAGGCTTCGATGCCCGCGACGGTCTGGGCGTGTATATCGAGAGACCAGAGACCAATCCCGAGGGTCTAGTCGTGGAGTACGACGACGAGTTCGTAGTGATCAACGACAAGTTCCCCAAAGCCTCGTACGTCAACCTTCAATTCCTTTATTGAAGAGAAGCTCAGACTGATTTCATAGCGTACATCTCCTCCTCATCCCACGCAACCCCTCGTACTACGACCAGCACCCGCTGCACGTCCTCTCCACCGACCCTGCCTTCCTGGCCAAAGTACGGAAACGCGTGGACCGCCTCAAGATCCTCGCTGCATCCGAGCTGCGACGCAAGTATGGTCGCCACAGCACCGCAGACGCGCCGTACCAGTCCGCGCTCGAAGAACTGATGAGCTCGCCCGATCCGCCCCCGCCAGAACAACGAGACGCACTACCCCCATCAGGCCGTGACTGGTTGTCCGAGATCAAAGCAGGCGCCCACACACACCCGAGCATGAACCACATGCACATACACGTCATGAGCAGGGAGATGCATTCGCTGTGTTTGAAGCATAAAAAGCACTATCTAAGTTTCAATTCGAGCTTCTTTGTGGATGTAGAAGATTTCCCGCTCGAGGACGGGAGTGCGAGGTTTCATCCGGGGGACTGGCCGAGCTGGGATATGAAGTGCTGGAGGTGTGGGGAGAACTACAAGAACAAGTTTGCGAAGCTGAAAGGGCACCTAGAGGGAGAGTTTGAGGAGTGGAGAAAGGAATAACGGAGCAGCTGAGAACATGTGGAAAGGTGGACGAGAGATGCTGTTTGGATGATATAATACCCAACACGTTATTTTGATAGTTAATCTAGTATACAAAACCAGCCAACTTTTGGTGTCGTTACATGGCACGAGATGTCGTTAGATCCATTGCAATCGATTCCCAGCCACGCGTGTTTCAGCGCCCCAAGAAAAGCAACGCGTCACCGGACATTCAACGGTATTCTATCCAGCCACAACCCACACATCACCATTGCAGTTTGAAGCCAAGCTTCCTTTCCGCAATGACCTGGTATGCAAAACGGTATACCAAGCAGTCCCCTCCCTAAATCAACGTCTAAGCCCTGGGCTTGACCTTGGGTGTTCCGCTGCGGACGCGCTTGGCCTCGGGGCGCTGCAAGTGAGAGGCAGGGATCCAGCTCTCGTCGTACTTTGCGCCGGAAGTGACAGCTGGGCCATCGGCGCCAACAACGGCAACCTGTTCAGCGGGGTCGACCTTCTTGGAGCCCTGGGAGGACTTCTTAGCGCGCTCGCCACCCTTGCCGCGGCCCTTCTTCTGGGGGAAGAAAGTGGTGATCCAAGTGTTGTAGATGAAGTAGACGGTTCCAGCGAAGGCCCCGAGGAGGACGAGGTACAAGAAGATACTAAAGTCAACAGTCAGCGCCTGGAAGTGAGTCAAGATAGTGTTTCGCTGAAAACATACATCTGAGGGTCAAAGATGCTAGTGGGCCTCTCGACGATAGAGACGGTCTCGTTGTAGGCAGCGACGGTGAAGACGGCGTTCTCAGAGTTCCTCAGAACAGCGATGAGCTGCAGACGGAGATCCTGGGGATGGAGGTCGGTAGTGAAGGTGTAGGGCACGGTCTCCTCTGCACCAGCGGGGATCTCAATTGAGTACTTCTGCGCAGTGAGGTTGCGTACGACTTGAGACTGGCCATTGACCTCCTGGAGCAGCGAGCCACCAACGATGTTCACGCCGATGGGCTTAGGCTCGTTGTTGGCGATGGACAAGCGAGCTTCCGAGGCATGACCGTTGATGAGCTTCACGCCAAAGATCTCAGACTGGGGGAACGAGGCCGAGATCTTGACGTTCAGGTTTGGCGTCTGGGCCTCAGGCACTTCCTTGACGTCCTGGACCTGAGCACGCGGGGGTCAGTATATTGATGTCATACAGCGTAGCACACGCGGACAACTCACCTCAACTGCGAAGGCATTGAGAGCCCTCAAGGAGAGCAACAGCAGGGATGAGAGCTTCCAGGCAACCATGATGGATACAGCAAACGGTCGACGAGATGAATGCGCAGGGGAGAAGAGGTGGAGGGGATCCAAGCAATTCGAACGTGGCTTTGTAAGAACGTCAGAGCGCAGCTTCCCTACCTTGGCGCTCCAGGGAGCTCCCCGGTCGTTCGAAGCGAGCGCCTGAGCGTCTTCCCCACACCAGGCAACGGAACCAATCAGCTGCGCACTCAGCCGCGCAACCAACACGAGACTACTTGTCGATTCTGGCGCCACTCTTGTGCACCGTCAACTGCATACAGTCTTCGGTTTACGGGACGCGGATAAAGACTGTTATCATCGCCACCGCAGCAGGACCTGCAGGTGAACACTCGTCCGTTTGCTGTCAACAACGGCCTCACCGCCAGTACTGATGCGCGTTCCCGTCGCGTGTGCTCGCATGGTCATACCGTCTGAGACAGACCCTTTTGACGGCCACTAACAAAAAACTGCGCAGTCACTTTCACCTCCACAGATAACCGTTTTCCATTTTCCGTTTTTCGTTTCTCGCATCCTGTCTTCCAGATCCTACTTCTTTCAGTCACCACGTTTCTGGAAACAGCCTTCGTGACATAGACATAAATATCCGCACTTTCCCACATTTCCTCTCACTCACCAACACCTATACACGACGCTAACAAGCTCTACACTCACTTACTTCCGTGGCTACAGCCTTTGAGCTACTCTCAGTAATCGAAAATGGCGCCAGTTCCATGCCTTGCTGGCCTAGGCCAATCTCCCGTTGCAGCTTCCAATACCTTGACTCGTCCCAGTACGGCAGAGCCTGAGCAGTCAACACTGTACCAGCGCTATGAGCTGTTACAACAAAACGACAAGGAGAAGACGGATTTCATAGGCGTCAGTGTGATCAGCAACCAAAGTACTCAAATCTAGGACTGACCGGCGCAGGAACTGCTTACGCGCTACGAGTACTTGAGCCAGCAATATCAGATCCTAGCGTCCCAGATCACTAGCGATGCCGAAGGTGAAGCTGCTTGGCGGATCCAGAAACCGGCGTACGACAGAAAGATTCAGCAGTATCAGCAAGCTCTGGTACACATCCCTGCCGCTATCATGGTCATGCTCTGGTATTTGAACTGACGCCAACAGTCCGAAACCCCATTTGTCATGGTTCTGATTGACGGTGATGGTACAATTGTAAGTAGCTTTCATCGTTACAGAGGTTGCGCCACACTAATGCGATCAGTTTCGTGAAGAGTATGTTCGCAGCGGAGAGGCGGGTGGTCGGCATGCTGCTTCGCAACTCGACACTGCCGTGCACAAGTGGATTGAGCATGAGACAACAGACGTTCCTCTTGGTGCTCGCGTCATTTGCCGAATCTACGCAAATGTACGCGGCCTTGCAGAGGTGCTAGTAAGGACTGGCGCAATCGACCACATCGAGGTCTTTGAGGATTTTGTCCGAGGCTTCACGCGAGCGAAGGCCATGTTCGACTTTGTGGACGTTGGTCCGGGAAAAGACCGTGCAGACGAGAAGATCATCGGTACGTGGCGACGTTCACGAGCTGAGCAACGCGCAACTGACGCCAATGGCAGAGAACTTCAAGATCTTCTCACAGGACTATCACTGCCGCCGACTCTTCTTCGGTTGCTCGCACGATAACGGCTACGCACGAGTACTGGAGGCGTGCTCAGACAGGATGGAGATAGTAAGCAAGGTGATCTTGCTCGAAGGTGTGCCTTTTGAGAAAGAACTGCTGCCGCTCCCTTATGGCACGAAGAAGTTTCCCGACATTTTTCGAGACTCGAAAATCGTAGAAGGGGGTATCAACACCTTCGCTGGCAAGCAACGCCATTCTACCGATACAGCCTTGTCCGCTCACAAGGTCTACGATATTTCGACGGGGCTTCCGGGTCGATTCCCAGCACCCCCGCCACAATTAATGGATAGTCCCATTCCAGCCAGGGCCACCGCTGTGGGCTTGCCACGCACGCCTTCCTCGTCCACGATCGCATCTGACGGATTCACAACCGCCAGAGCACCTCATGTTGCGAACAGCTGGGCCGCAAAGGCGGCCGCTCCAGCACCTCCAATGTCAACTTCACCAGCGTACGAGCCTGCTGACCGTAACAAGGTCATTGCACGTAATCGAGCCGGACAACGCATCGACCCGCCTTTCAAAGACTACGAAAAGACCGAGGTCGACCGAGTTAAGAAGCTGAAGTTGTGCAACGTTCACTTTCTGAGACAGGAGTGTCCCTACGATATGCAGTGCACTCACAATCACGACTACGAGCCGAATCGCAGCGAGATTGGTTTTCTTCGCCTCGTCGCACGCATGTCGCCCTGTCAGAACGGCAGTGGCTGTCAGGATGTCAAGTGCATCTTTGGTCACCGTTGTCCTGCTCCTCCAAGCAAGACAAAAGTCCCGAGGGGTACGAAGCCCTGCATTTTCGCCGATACATGCAAGTTCTCGATCGGACTACATGACATTGATACCAACGTGGTCAAGACGCTTGTAATCCGTTAACTGTCGAAGGTGAGCTGTTGTTCCAAGAACATTTGAATCTGAAAGATTTATCTCACCAATGACAGGGTTTCAGATAGCACCAGCTGTGCGGGACATAAGGCTAGGTAAGTTGGCAGTGCGCAAGATGGGAAAGTTCTCGTGAGGTGGCTGGCGTATTTCGGAAGGATATCAAACAATCTTAGCCTTTCTCAAGCCCAATGACTTGTTGGTTCTTGCAGTTAACGAGTCAAGTTGTGGATGTGAGGCTGAAGGCCATCGTCGGTTTCCAGGCCCATGCGAACTTATTTACTTTGATGGAGAGCTAACTCATTCTACTGAAAGTTATTGAGTCTCGACTTTCAGCCATATCCTACATGCAGAACTATACCAATGAGCGTGCACCTTCGAGGCTGGCGCTTACAGTTGACCCAGCCCCGCACACCCGTGCATGGTGGCGCAGACCAAGTCAGCTTTCACCTTTCGAAGATTCCTTCCCAGAACTCACCAACACCTCCCACTTGTCAGCTGCCTACCTCTGACCTTTGAAACCTGCTTTACCATCGCGATCTCATCGAAAGTCTACTTTGTTACCAGTCTGAGTTATCTTGTTTGGCTTCTGTTGTACCTGACAAGGCTGAACACCGCACAAGCTACAGGTCGTGCGGAATAGTTCCTACTACGCTCAAACTTCATAAATATCTTTACTAGCTAAGGTCACGCCTGTATCGCGTTGTTTCTCGATGGAAACAGGATGGACCTGGAGTCCAGAGCATGGTGACTATTACCGTATCGAGCTTGATAAAGGTGGGCATATTATCGACTGCAATCTTTACGAAAGCTGACGAGGGTTAGGTGGACAGCCCGTTTACCGTTGGTCAAGGCAGCCGCAAGTGCTGACGCGAGACTCTCCTCGTGGGAATCACCCTGAAGCTGTTACACAGATGAACAATAGCTTACGAGAAGCCGAGAACGATTGTTGGAATCCAGTAAACTCTGAGCGCACTCATAATGATTACAGACACACTCACGAAGACGACGAGAGTGGGAATACGGCCAATTCTACGTCCCAGGGTTTCCCATTGTTGCCGAGAGCTCGTAATGTAATCCGAACATCCAGAACGGCTCTCATCCCAGAGCCTGTTCTTCAGAGAGACGACTCAGAAAGTACAACTTCAATAAACCTTGCATCCACGATAGGAGCCAGAAATCGATACGTTTGTCCGGTACGATGTCTGGAATACGAGCAGAAGCAACCGTACACCTGTCAAGGCATGTATGCCATGTACATGGCCGAAGTACGCAAGCACTTGAGGAGACCGCCACACTGTTTATTTGTGCAATTGTGTCCCACATGTAATGAGGATATCATTGATGAATCCGATTTTGAACTCAAACACGGTTCTGACGGGAAACTTTGTAGCAATGTTCGTCCACAGCGAATAAGATACAACGGCCAGCGAGCACAATGGAACATGTTATATCTCAAGTTGCATCAAAAGTTGAGATCAGCAATGGTAAGCTTTGTTCCAGCTCCCGTTTTGTTTCGCGAGAAAATGAAGGCAGCAGCAGCTGACTATATGCAGGATCATAAAAAAACACACCCTGAGCATATCATGAGCTCAAATCAAGTGGGCAAGGTCTCCGCGGATTCCGATGGCACTATCGCTAGTGCCCAGCTCTTAGAGACTCCTCGAGGACCTTTAGTTGCTGGTTTTGACATTGAAGACATTGAAGACATTGAAAACATCTTTGAACCATCGCTTCTAGGTTTTGATCAAGATGACGACGATGGGCGCATGTCTGTTTGCGTTGAAACTGAAGGAGGCTCTCAACGAAGCGAGCACACATACACAGGCTTTCATTCCCCTGCACCTGAGGGAACAGACACCGGATCTTGCAATTGCTCCTCCGACGTGCAAGCGGGTCTCGAATCCCATTCGAAAGAGGTACACGTTCTGGAAGAAATGGCAGAGAAGCTACCAACATCATGGAAGGACATACGGAGCGAATTACCTGATGCCTACAAATGGGATACTACATACGATACTACGCAGGGTGGTTTCGAGTTTGATCAGGGCTGTTGGACTTGCACACCCTTGCCAGACGGTGAGCTAAGACGTATCCCACTCACGATTGCCAAAGCTCCTGTGGTTCTGCCTGCGCGGTATCGATGGCCGCCGATCGGCGGCGTCAACCCCCCGCCAGATCCCAGGCCATTGAGTCCCATAGATTGTCAATCTGAGTTGGATTTGGATACTATAGAGGACATCTTCCGGACCTTCGACGGCAGCGTGGGATTCTATGTTCTCATCAACGGTTTGATGCAAGTCATTGTCCGCAAAGACTTCGATACAGCCTGGGCCTCGTCCCATTTACCCCACAAGTTCGGCGGGCTGAAAGTGTGTTATATAAATAACACAATTGAGCCCACAATGTTGCCCACGGAAGTTACAACAACAAGAGCGGGATCATCCACGAGCTTTTCGAGTTTGTTTCATTCACCCAAACCAGCGCAAACGCTGCAGTTGAATGATATGATTGAGGCCAGGGCTCGTAAGCGGTCAATCTTCAGAGAACGAGATCAATATGCAGGCAGATTTGGACTGAGAGTGGCTAGAGAAGGAGGAGTGTTTTTGATAATGTCATCCCACGTCATCTGTGAGGCAATACTAGGAAAGTCTCTCGACCGGGATAAGCTTCGTGGGGATTGGAACGAACAAGTCGAACTGTTCGCTGGCAATTCGAAGGTAAGCAAAATGAGCTCACAGCATTGAAGGTGACTGTAGATTCTCATCAAGTCCGAAATTGGTTGACACAATGACAGATCGGTGTGATCGAAAAAACGTATGATGAATGCGCCGACGTCTACCCAAACGGCTTTGGACACGATATCACGTTGGTGAAGCCTTCTACTGCAGCTTCCGTTGCCAGTGTCCAATCACCTGTACACGGACTAGGTTGGCTGTGCCAGAATGAATGGTCATCGATCCGTAGGAAAACGGCACCGCTTCGGATCCTTGGATCAACTGGACCACACCGTTGTGCAAAGTCTGTTGAATGTAGCTTGGAGTCCCAAGTACGCGGTATAGGCCAAGGTATATTCAGGAACCAGAACGAAGCCGCTGGCGCAAAACCTGTTGGAGCTCATGATGAAAGGACATGGAGAGACTTCGTATCGCGTGCCTTTCTGTACCGCGTAAGTCCGGACTTCGACAAGCCGAACGGTTACAGTGGAATCGCAGTTTGTGCCGAGGGAACCAGAGAAGATGGAACTGAAGGTTTGGGGATTGTGGGTTTTCAGAGTTTTGTTCAGAGGCACGATCAAGATACTTACGACTTAGAAGGACCGGCTTTGGAGACAAGGCTGAAGTACGGAGCTGTGGCATTTTATGGTGCGTTTGAAGTGCCGGAAGACCTTCGTAAGAATTACACGATCTTGTAGAGTATACTGGAAATGATATCCTTCTATAAAAGACCCACGTGACGACGTCACATATCATCTAAAAGATCCCACAACTTGGGCGACACCCAAAAACACCTGCACGACTGTTAGAAGTACTACGATTGAGGCAAAACTATCGAGGGTTAGTCGCGACAAACATGCGTTCAAGCGAATCCTTACAGGAATGTCCAGAAAGGCATCGAGTCTCTTCGGTCTCGGAATAAGACCCAGAAATTCCATGGTCTCGAAGTACTGAGATGTTGATCCAATAGATGGATACGTAACCATAGATGAGGAAACTGTTCTGGATTCCACTCTGGACGAGGCCTTTTCTTCCCGAGATCCTCAAGGAAGGAGTCGAACTCGTCCGCTGCAAGGCCCTTGCATGCCACGATACTCCTACATTGATACCGTCTAGCAGAGCACGGCCGACACCAACACAGCTTCGGAATGCCGAGTACAGCACCGAGCTTTGAGTGCAAAGGGAGCTTCGGCCATGGATTAAACAGGAAGGCGTACGATTCTCTGATTTCTTGCGCAAGGGCTACCGATATGCCAACATCTTCCACTTTCATGTGTTGGAGGGCGCAGGGCAGCGAGAATAACTCGAGAGTAGGTCGTCCAGATAATTTCGTCAACAGCATATGCCGAGAGGCGTTCTGAGTCCATAGTATATGGACGCTTCCCAAAACGTTCAGAGTGAACGCATTGAGACGTGTCACCTCAATAGACAGCGATTCGGCTGCGTCCATGATGTCCAACAGGTCATACGATGCGTCATTAGGCATATCTGTCGTTTCTCGGGTCAGACGTGAATCCTGTCATGTGGAGATGATATTGGCTTACAAGGGAGAGGGTGTCGAGTTGGCAAGGTTTGATGCTGTGCTGCTTGGCCTTGATTACTTCCCGCGTGTGGAAGAAGTCCTATCAGCCTCGTTGCCGCATCACCTTGAGAGCCTTTGCATTGATCCCAAATACCGCAAGGAAGCAACTCACTACCCAAGATCAACTCAGCAAGGCTTCCGTCGTAGGCGTTCTTCGGCGGGGTTGCGTTCGCCGCAAATGCATCGTACGCCAGCACAACTTTACGTGATCGTTTCGTTTGCCGTGTTGACGAGCCCACGAACACGCTTTCGAACGAGCTCAGCATTGTGCACCATATCCCCAGCATACACATGATCTTATCTTCGACAGCCTCTGGCTGAGGATTTCCTCCAGCTGCAGTATCCCAGGCAAGAATTTGGGGTCTCAACCCGGCAACTTCGTCAAATAACATCTGCACGCTCTTCCTTGCTGTTTGTCCACCAGTGACCTGCTTGAAATGTTGCACAACATAAACGAAGAGTTCTGCAGAGTCTTCTGATTGCCCCCGACCAACAAGATTGTTGATAACGTAAGTCAAATACGGTCTGGCGGTCGTGTTCGCTGCGTCTACATCGATTCCCAAGGCGTTCGAGAGTCTCGTTCGGAGGTCGGAGGTGGATTTGGTTGAGGTGAGCGACATTGTTTAGCTAGTCAGTCAGTAAACGGGTCAGGAAATGGATCAAATCGTAAACACTGTTGCGCTGGCGGCACGAAGGCTGCCATATCGTCTCGGCGCCTACAAGGCTGAGGGCAGTGCTTCAGCGCCTGCGGCCCAGCTGAAGAGAGGCGCATAGGTCGTAGTCAAGCCTATCGGAACCACGACGTCAGCACCGTAACTCCGAGCTCGGACACGGCTCGGATCTGATAAAGATGAGTCAATCTGATAAGCACTTGCTGCATCTGGCACCACCTTCTCAAACAAGACCATCACGATGTTGCATTCCTCCAGCCTTTGCTTCGATTCGCTCGAAGACCGTTTCAGTCTTCAGGCAACTGCACTAAAGAATAAAACCGTGGATTTCGACTGGCGCTTGGATCGGATTATAACCATTGTCCACGTATAAAGCTTGGCGAGTCTCGTTGATATTGGTAAAACACAGACTCTGGATTATCCAGCTTCTCACTATGTCTTCGTCCAAGCAAAAGCCTAAGCCCGGCCATATTACAGCCCCTCCAGTAGCAGACGTCGTACTAGCTATACTCACCCAAGCACCAACACCAGCACCAAACCCACCCTCCAAACTCGCCGACCCCTTCCTCGTGACCTTCACAGACCCCGACCCCACGAACCCTAAAGACTGGCTGAGTCGTCTCAAATGGTCCGTAACCGACGTTCTCAGCGCAACAGGCTTCAATCGAATAATGGTGTCGACCATCATGGCCCCCGCACTCTCCACCATCGCTATCGAACTGCACATGACCCACATCGAATCCGTCATGGCGCTATCCATCTACCTTCTCGCCACAGCGTTTGGACCCTTAGTCATTGGCCCGCTGAGCGAGGTGTATGGCCGCCAGAAGATCTTGCATGCGAGCAACGTTTGGTTTCTGGCGTGGAACGTGGTGTGTGGGTTTGCGAAGACGAAGGAGGTCCTCATTGCAGCGAGGTTTTTAGCGGGATTCGGCGCGAGTAGTATATATGCGTTAGCTGGCGGCGTGTTGGGCGATGTGTGGAGACCGGAGCAGAGGGGGAGGAGTCTGGGGGTTTATTTGTTGATCCCGCTGTTGGGAGCGGCTGTTGGTGAGTTAGCATTGTGTGGCTTAGGAAGAGTAGCTAACAACCACAGGACCGATCATTGGAGGCTTCATGGCTGGCCGCACGACCTGGCGGTGGATGTTCTGGTCGACTTCGATTTTCCAGGCAGTCATGATTGCGGTGTCGTTCACTGCTTTCAAAGAGACGTACGCACCGGTCATTCTAGCTCGGCGCGCTGCACGTCTGCGAAAAATCACTGGGGACACTCGATACTATACCGAGCATGAGCGGATGGTTGCCGATAGGTCGATTCTCTCCGTCCTGGGTAATGCGCTGACTCGCCCGCTTCGACTGCTTTTCTTTCATCCGATCATCATCATTGCCAGTGTCAATCTGGCCTTCGATTATGGAATCCTTTACATTGTCCTGACTAGCTTCGCCGAACTCTGGACTAACTACTATCACGTCTCAGTCGAGATGAGCGGACTGCATTACCTTGCGGTTGCGCTTGGCGAACTGGCGGGTGCGCAAATCGGAGCACCGATGATTGATCGCTTTTATCTTCGCAAAAAAGCACAGCACCCAGACGGAGACCTGGCGCCGGAATATCGACTCCCTGTCATCTTCCCTGGCGCATTGCTGGCACCAGTGGGTCTATTCATCTACGGCTGGACCGCAGAGCATCGAGTCCATTGGATGGCGGTGGACATTGGTGTCTTCATTGCGATGTTTGGTTCGCAGATGTCTGGGATGGCATGGCAAGCATACATCATGGACGCTTACTCGGACCATACAAGCAGTGCAAGGGCTGCGACGCAGTTCTCGGCCAGTCTGACGGCATTCTTATTCCCTCTTTTTGTACCAACAATGTACAGGGCTATGGGTTATGGGTGGGGTAACACCGCAATGGCTTTTGCTTCGTTGGCTCTTGCTGTTCCGGGCCCTATTGTTTTGTGGTACTACGGCGCAAAGCTGAGGGCCCGCGCGCGTTCGACATACTGATGTCTCACACGGGAGATGCAATGACCCATCCAAAGCGATCACGGTCGAGAATTCGAGGGTCGTGCTGCGGGTACTCATAGTCGCTGGTAGAGGTGGAGCTGCATACGCATATTCTCCAGCTCAATCGGATACTCTAATCGATCATCCAATCTGAACCACCTGCTGTCATCCTCTTGCACTTTCTCCCACCTCCGCACCTCCTCTTTAGCTTTCCCACCAGATGCATCTGCCAGTAAGGTGTGATCCAACAACCATTGCATCGGATAGTTCTTGTCGGCGCCGTTCAAACTGACTGTCGAGTAGCTACCCGGGCTATCAACGACAAGTAACATTGCTCCAGGCTTCAGCGCTTCAGTCATGCTTAGCAAGAATTGCTGGGTTAGCGAGATCGAGGCCGAGTATAGTTCGTTAAGGGTGAACATGAGCGTGATCAAGTCTGCCTGGTCCAGCACTGTGGCCAGGGTCTTGGAATCCATCGTCAGAACGTCGTATTGGTGGAATGTTGTCTTGAAAGCAGATGGATCGGCGAGCGGCATGTTCGCAGCTTTGACAGCAGCTGATGCGTACTTTGAGAGTGGCGGAGGTGTTGTGATGTGCTCCGAGAGCCGCTGAACGACCTTGGTCCAATCTGCGCTGTCGACCGCAACAACATCCATAGTTTTTGCACGGCCTTGGTCTTGTTGCTCATCAGACAACAGTTTTTGTAGTCCACCTAATGTTGCAATCTCGGCACCTGCACCACCTCCCAAACACACCACTTTCCAGCTCTTTTCTACTTCCCCTTCAGTCTCACTTGGTGCATACGCAGCCAGGCCCAATATCTCTCTCATTCTCCACAAAACTCCCAGATACCCCAATGCACGGCTGGGACTCCATCTCGCTGCATATGCCTCGAGATAATCCTCCCTGCCAAAAGCCTCTTTAAAATTCCGATCAAACAAATGCCCCTTCACTTCCTGCAGAAACGGCTGAATGTCACTTTCCAGACGTTCATGGAAGGAATTTCTGAAGATGTTGAGAATGAGCTGCTGGGTCTCCGGTGGAATTCTTGTCTCGAAGCTCTTTTCCTCTACAACCTTAGGCTGCTGCTCCTTGGTCTGCCTCGATTTGGAAGGCTTCCCTTTGGCGTTTCTGATGCCCGTTACACGAGACTTTTGTGGCGCTGGCATTGTTACGGCGTGTTGGTGTGGTTGGGCGGAGAGAAGGCCGCAGTGAAGAATCGACAGTTTGGGGTGAAGGTTTTAGCGAGACGATGTCATTGGTCGCGTGGCAAGTGTGGGGTGCAGCTGCTATGGAACTGTTCCGTCTGTAACGCCGACGACTGCTTGTACAGTATTGCTTAAGAGTCACGATCTAGACTTGCACTGATCCTCGAAGTACAGTCCAGACGAGTACCATTCCTCAACCCTCAACCCATTGAGCAGCCCTACCATGCGTCTTCCGTACATCCCCAACCCACCAAAGTTCAGTGACGAAGCGGACAAGGCCGTGTTGGAGCGCATCAAGCAACGTCGAGGCGAAAAGGGCCTGATTGCACTGGACCGAACTTTGCTTCATTCTCCTCCGGTTGCGGATGGATGGTGAGTCCAGCCCTTAAGTTATCCAGTCAAGAAGTCATCAATGCCCCAAACAGTGTGGAAAACGCCAACGATTCATGACATCAAAGCTGTTTGATCTGTTGCTATCACGGCAAGGCTATCGAGAAGAACGTTTTTGATGCTTTACAGGAACTCCTTCCTGGGCGCCATCCGTACCAAGACTTCTCTTCCGACATCAATCCGCGAGACAGCCATCGCTCGTGTTGCCGTACTCAACAAAGCTTGGTACGAGTGGGAGTCTCATAGCCCGATACTTCGCGCTGCTGAAGGCATCTCTACTCAGCATGTTGATGCTGTTCTTCAATCACCTCCTCGGCAGATCAACGAGGGAATCCAGGATGCCAAACATGCAGCCGTACTCTCGTACACAGATGCAATGACACTGGATGTTAGTGTTCCTGATGAGGTTTTCACGACGCTGAAGATGCATTTCAGTGAGCAGGAGGTCGTGGAGATTACAGCGACAGTTGCGGCATATAACTGCGTGAGTAGGTTCTTAGTGGCGCTCGATGTCGGGGAGACCAACGGGCAGAAGGGACCAGAGAAGGAGTGGGAGCTATAGATAACTCATATGCCATTTCACCTTTTCCTTGTTGTTGATGAAGTGTGAAGAGTGGGTTCATACACAAAGCAGTGAAGAAAGAACGCCTTACCCAATTCAACCACTAGCG
Source organism: Ascochyta lentis (assembly GCA_004011705.1). NCBI lineage: Eukaryota > Fungi > Ascomycota > Dothideomycetes > Pleosporales > Didymellaceae > Ascochyta > Ascochyta lentis. The sequence continues at coordinate 3,144,320 of RZGK01000003.1, forward strand.
CGTTTCTGCTAAGAATTCGCGACAACTTCAAGGCTCAAAGCATCACCAGTCGCGCCAATACCCCCACACCCGCCACAATGCTTTGCGCCATATCTGGAGAAGCTCCACGAGAAGCTGTTGCGTCGCGCAAGAGCGGCAATGTTTTCGAAAAGCGCCTGATCGAGGCACACATTGCCGAAAACCACACCGACCCTGTTACAGGCGAAGAACTCGCGGTCGAGGACCTCATCGAACTCAAGTCGCCGCAAGTCGTCGCGCCCCGCCCGCCGAACCTCACATCGATACCTGCTCTCCTCAGCGCCTTCCAGAACGAGTGGGATGCTATCGTCCTGGAGACACACACGCTCAAGCAGCAGCTGGCGCAGACACGACAGGAGCTCAGCACAGCGCTCTACCAGAACGATGCTGCGACGCGCGTAGTTGCCAGGCTGACACGTGAGCGGGACGAGGCACGAGAGGCGCTGTCAAACGTCACCATCAGCGGCGGTGGCAGCAACGGTGATGCCATGCAGGTTGATGGTCAAGCGCTGCCCGAGGAGCTTGTCGCCAAGGTTGACGAGACACAGCAACAGTGAGTACCCGAGCATGACTTCCAAACCCCACCGCTAACAACACACAGGCTCTTTGCGACGCGCCGAAAGCGACCCGTACCTGAGGGCTGGGCTACGAGCGAAGACATCTCCACATTCGACGTTACTTCCTCAAGCGAGCCTCTTTACCCCGGAAGCAGTGCAGTCTCCGTCGACGAATCGGGCGAACTGGCACTATTCGGTGGTGCAGATGGTGTTGCGGGCGTTTACTCCACGTCTCAGAAGAAGGTGGTGCAGGTGCTCAAGGCTGGTAGCCCAGTCACTGCTACAACTTGGTGGGGATCGCGCGCTGTTGTTGCTACTGCGGCCGGCACAGTCAAGATCTTCGAAGATGGCAACGAGATTGCGCAACTTGGCTCGCACGCTGGTGCGATTACATCGCTCTCTCTTCATCCCAGTGGATCTATCTTGGCCTCTGGCGCCGCAGACAAGCGCGTGGCCTATTACGACCTCTCGACATTCAAGACCGTCTCTCAGATTTACACAGAGGCGGATATTACGTCCTGCTCCTTCCACGTTGACGGTCTCCTCTTCTTCGTTGGCAGCTCTGACGGCAAGATCCGCATCTTTGATGTCAAGACGGGCGCTCCAATGGCTGAGCTCGACACTGGCGCGCCTGTTGCTGCCATTTCTTTCTCCGAGAACGGCACTTGGTTTGCGGTCGCCCAGAAGGGGTCGAGCCAAGTCTCCATCTGGGACATCAGGAAACAGAATGTTATCAAGGTCCTTGAAGCCGGCAGCCCTGTCGAGAATGTCAAGTGGGACTACACTGGCCAGTTCCTTGCAGCCGCTGGCTCGGGAAGTATCTCGGTGCAACAGTACACCAAATCGTCAAAGAGCTGGTCTGAGCCAGTACGCAAGGCCGTACCAGCAAAGGACGTTGCTTGGGGCGCGAATGCAGGAAGCTTGGTTGCTCTGACATCAGAGGGTGGATTGAGCATCCTGAGCTCAGCATGAAAAATTTGCGAGCATTAGTATTGAACGAGAAGGCCCTCATGTGATTCGCGGGAGGGGTCCACCTGGGGAAACAAGAGCGGCGGTTGGGGAGGCAATCAGGAAGATCAGGAAGGGACAACCAACGTAAGATTGGTCTTGGATGGCATAACGCTCAAAGCGCGGGACGACTTGCTTCACGTTTGGCACATCATTTCAAATAGGACTGTGCAAGAGGCGCGGCGACAGATGTAGAAATATGACATGGTTGACCCTTGCGAGCATGGTTGGGCAACACAAACACCTTACTTGCGTTATCACGTTTCTTTTGGCCGGTAATTGAAACTGCGGTGTGGATAAATACACATTCAAAAGTAAGAGTGAAAGAAGTAGACAAAGACGGAAAAACACAGAACAATTCAGGCAACAAAACCAAGAGTCGTTGTGTTGCACGCTGTGTCGATGATCGGTGGTCACCGTGAAGTGGCGCCGAGCGGCATCACCGCAACCCTCTCGGACGTAATCACGCGCCCGCAATCCACTTCACCTCCTACCGCACGCCCTCCAGGCTCGGCACCCTGCAACACAGCTCCATCCATACGCACCTGCAACATATCACTCGACTTTCTTCGACTGGCTGCGTCATAGGCCATGGACAACCATCTGCCATTTGGGTATACGCACAGACAGAAGGTGTGTAACAAAGTGGAGCGGGCGGCAACGCAGGCAACGAATTTGGGCTAACAAAGACCCGTAGCGCTCGCATGACCAAATGGAGGGCAATGCAGGGCCAGCCTGGAGCTTTGAGAACCTCACTCCTTTTACCCGCCTCGGGGTTCCCCGCGAGCATTCGCTACCACGGCACCACGAACCCTCACAAGTGAACCGCCGCGAGTCCTCGCCGCAGCCAGACTACCACGCCGCCTCTGAGCATCGAGCCAGAACGCCTGACGCTGCTATGCGAATACGACACTCTGCTTCGAGAGGACCAACAGCGCAACCCGCCGATCGACCATCTCCAGCTGGCGCCGCACACGCAAGTGCTGGAGGGCGGCACCTTCCACACCCAGAACAATCTGCGCAAAACATGGCATCCGAGCAAATGCCGCGGTTTGAGGGCGACGGCTTCGACATGAGGAGGCCTGTGGGCTGGCAAAGTCGAGCTGAGGGGCAAGGCCGGGCTGAGGAACGACACCTTGTCGAGATTAGCGATGGCGAGGATGACGAACCTATTGTGTTGGACGAGGACGGAGATGACATCGCGGCATACAACGCTCAGTTGGGGCTGGACGACGATGACGTTGTCGACCTGACTGAGGATGACGCTCCGGCGTACCACTGGCAACCACGGAACGACCGACCTGCACACCACGACTATAGAGCTCATTCACAACCGCATGGTGCAGGACGCCCGCCAAACAACGATGTCCATCGCCTGCCGAGAGGCATGGCCGGCATCATCAACCTGGATAATGGAGAAGAGGCATGGACCGTGGATGACGAGCCAGTCATTCTCGAGCCGTCCTCGCCAGAAATTCAGTTTGTGTCAGCACGCCGGCTCGATCCACCACCACGCCTACAGCCGCCATCTCCGTTTCGCCGGAACGAGTCAGATGGAGATGACGTTCAGTTTGTACGAGAACAACCCCTTCCAGAGCACGAGAGGCGGGCACGACAACACGCTGCCCAACATGCAGAGTTAGACCGAGTCATAGCAGTGCTTGGAAACAACCGTCACCATCACTACCAATTTCTACATCTACGCGAGGAGATCGACCGTGCCAATGCCCACATCCAGCGCGCGTCAGACAACATGCGTCGCGGTGGGCCAGTACCTCCACCCCGTTATCGTCGCGCAGGTCACATTCGAATGGGCGTAGCAGGAGGAGGTGCTGGACTGTTCGTTGCGCCTAACCTGAATTTTGGAGTAGTCGGTTTCGACATGGGTTATGATGGGAATCAAGCAGAGCCGCCACCGCCGACATACGAAGCGCCCCCGCCGGCACCAGAAGGGTTTACGAGAAGTCCGGAAGAAGAGGATGTGCTCATCTGTCCCAACTGCGATAGTGAGCTTTGCAAGGGGGACGATGACGTCAAGAGACAGGTGTGGATAGCGAAGCAGTGCGGTCACGTAAGTTTATTCACGAGCGTTGGATTGAGATCAAGGCTAACGAGCACGTCAGATCTACTGTGGTGAATGCACAGCGAATCGATCGGTCAAGCGCAGCGCAAAAGGCAAAGAAAAGCAAGCAGCCCCGAAGACAAGGCCTTTCAAGGACTGCGTCGTCGAAGGTTGCGGCAAGAAGGTTTCGAGCTCGAAGGCGATGTTCCAGATCTACATATCGTAAACTGGGACTGCCGGCCATTCCTCGCCCGCCATCACCTTGACGACACTACCGAGCCCTATGCGGGACCCTCTCAATCTTCCTAGAGCATCTTCTCTTTTCCTATAACGACTCTCCTACATCTACTATATACCACCTGGTCGTTTGGCTTTGTTGCATTTGCATAGCATGGTGTTCAGTCAGTTGCTTTCTGGCTTGACGTGGCTAGCATGGCACCAAATTGGCGTTTAGAGTTATCTTTTTTTGCTTCAATCGAGCGCCAGCCAAAGCATGTCCACCAGGCGGACGATGTAATATTTCGATAGATACGTACATGTATATACTGGTATATGATTGATTCGAGTCTTGTCTGATCATGCCTAGACAGCAATCTTCAGACAGCTTTCGAACGTCAGTTTGGACGAAACTTTGCTCTGAGCTGGAGCTCAACCTCCTTACATCATGGCGGGGATATGAGCGGACCCTTCGCTTAAAAGCTTATACCTTCTAACCCCTGCTCAGGTACAGCCTCGGCCATGAACAAATCTGTCTATCCAAGCCTCAGGCCTCCAATTACAACCACAGCTCTTCCACCCGTCTGTCCTTGCGTTCATTAACCGTCACGATGCCGCCCAAACAACCTTCTCCAACATCTCCCCGCGATCAGCGTCCCTCCAAACTACGCCCCGCATCTTCACCTGTTAAGAACACCTATCTGCTCGCGTACAACGCCGTCTCGGCCGCGCTATGGGCAGGCGTACTCTACAAGACCGTCACAATCGGTGCGCATGAGGTGCAAAATGCGCGCAAGGCCGGCAGCTTCTTCGGTCGCAACGAATTGCAGAGCGCCGCTGCTGGTCTAGCTAGTGGGAAGGTGTTCAACGAGCTCGAGCGGTATACGAGGATAGTACAGAGCCTGGCCGGGCTGGAGGTGCTTCATAGCCTTGTTGGTACGTGGTTCATCCCAGACTTCGACATCTGAAAGATGTAAACTTAGGAAAGGATGTTCGCTAACAATCATTATCCAGGCATCGTACGAGCACCTCTCATCACAACCCTGATGCAAGTAGCATCCCGCTTCCTCCTTGTCTGGGGAATCGCCTACAACTTCCCCGCGACGACCCAGCACAGCCCAGCATACAGCACCATGCTGCTTGCCTGGTCCTTCACCGAAGTTGTGCGCTACAGCTACTTCGTCTTTACGCTCTCCGGCCTGGGCGTGCCTCCCCTGCTCTCTTTCCTCCGCTACAACACATTCATGATTCTGTACCCCCTCGGTATCTCAAGCGAATGTTGGCTTGTCTACCAGGCTATTCCCGCTGCGAAGCTGGTTGATGAGAGAATTCCGTACGTGCTATGGGCGATTCTAGCCATCTATGTACCGGGAAGCTATGTCTTGTTCACGCATATGTTGAAGCAGAGGAAAAGGGTGCAGAGGCAGGCGCCGCCAGCCGGCAGTGCAGGGGGGTACGATGAGGCAAGGGAGCAGAGGATCATGAAGAAGATGAGGTCGATCAAGCTCAAGCAGGCAATGGAGCAGAAGAACAGCAGTTAAGCTGAGAGGTAGAAAGTTGAGAGTGTGTTTGATGCATATGTATAATAAGAAGTACGCGTAAAGTCTGATTTTACTGTTGCTCGACAGAGTAACCCTCCCAACACGGTGTCACCAGGTACCAGAACTCTGGTTTTGAAGCAGTGAGACCACGAGTTTGACCTCACGTATAAGCGGCGCAGATCTCTTCACCTAGGGAACGACTTTGTTTATCTAAAGTCTCGAGATAGTAGGTGATATAGCACCGCCAGCAGCTGGCAACGATGCAGATGCATGGAAAACCAGTTCGTGAGCTCCACTCTAGTTCAGCCTTCAACATACTTATCAGCAAACTTCCTTTGGTCATCGTGGCTTACCCAGTCTTTCTGCGAGCCGCGTTGTTTACACAAACACTGCCTCAATACGGGGTGAAGTCCGGTCCCACAAGTACTCACCTTGTACATCCATGCATGTCAACCCCGCCATGTAACCTGTTTAGACCGTCTACTGCAGCGATGCCAAGACATGTACATCCACCTCCATGACGACCGGTATTGCGGGGAGCAAGGCTTGGTACTTCGCTAGGAGCTTCCGATATCTTGGTATGTGGGATCACTGTGCCTCTCAACTACGTCCCATGTCGGGCCGTACCATGCTACGGGACCAGGACTAAGAGGTATAAAGTGAGCAATCCCCCGTCAAAGATGATGTTTGTACACCTTTGAGTAGCTCCTGAGCAACATCAATATGATCGGCAAAGGTCTCATCCTCCTGGGGTCTGCATTGCCTGTCTTGGCCACATCGCTTGTCAAAAGACAGAGCTCCTCTCTTGAAAGTTGTCCGGGATACACCGCAAGCAATTTCCAGAACGATGGCGCTAGAGTCACGGCAGACCTTGCTCTTGCTGGCACAGCATGCAATGTTTACGGTGATGATCTGACTGATCTAAAGCTGGAAGTGGAATACCAAACTGGTATGGTCGCAGTGATCACCGCTTATATTGACTGTACTGACTATCGCCACAGAAAGCCGACTGCACGTTAAGATCTACGATGCTGCCGAGCAGGTCTTTCAAATCCAGGAATCTGTCTGGCCTAGACCTCAGAGCGACGATGGTGTCGACCCTGCCAGCTCGGCTCTTGTTTTCTCACACACAGAGAACCCGTTCTCCTTTGCCATCACTCGCAGAGATACCAACGAGACCATCTTCGATACTTCTGCAGCAAACTTGGTCTTTGAAACGCAGTATCTCCGTCTCAGGACAAGCTTGCCAGAGTCCCCCAATCTTTATGGTCTGGGCGAGTCTACTGATTCGTTCCATTTGAACACCACCAACTACACCCGAACTGTGAGTCGTAGGTTTAATCAAATTAGACCGTGCAGGAGGCTAACATGAACAGCTGTGGAACCGTGATGCTTACGGTACTCCTCCAGGAACCAACCTTTACGGATCCCACCCTGTGTACTTCGACCACCGTGGTGAAAACGGTACTCACGGCGTACTCCTTGCGAGCTCACAGGGTATGGACATCAAAATCGATGACTCGGATGGCCAGTTCCTCGAATACAACGCACTTGGTGGTGTTGTGGACCTGTACTTTTTGGCCGGCCCTACACCCAAAGAGGTGGCTGTTCAATACTCTGCGTTATCTGGAACTGCTGCCATGATGCCTTACTGGGGTTTCGGTTTCCATCAGTGCAAGTATGGCTACCGCGATGTGTGGGAGGTTGCTGAGGTCGTGGCCAACTACACCCAAGCCAACATCCCGATGGAAGTCATGTGGACCGATATTGACTACATGGAGCTCCGAAGACTGTTTACACTGGACCCCGAACGCTACCCATTGGAGCTGGTACGGGGTTTGGTCGACTACCTTCATGTTCACCAACAACACTACATTGTCATGGTCAACTCCGCTGTTTGGGCAGGTGATAATGACGTCTACAACGAAGGTGTTGAGCAGAACGTGTGGCAGACTCGTGAAAACGGCTCCATCTACCAGGGCGCTGTCTGGCCTGGCCCAACCGTTTTCCCCGACTGGTTCCACCCCAACACCCAGAACTACTGGAATAGTCAGTTTGAGCAGTTCTTCGACCCCACTACCGGTGTTGATATCGATGGGCTCTGGAATGACATGAACGAACCCGCGGACTTTTGCCCATATCCTTGCTCAGACCCTGTAGCCTACTCCGAGGAATCTAAGAACCCTCCAGAGCCTCCGCCAGTCCGTCCTGGCGGACCTGGCCGTGAGATTCCTGGGTTCCCTGCTGGGTTCCAGCCCGGGTCCGGCAACAACGCTACCAAGCGCGCGCTTCAGTCTCGTCAGTTCAACTCGAACTTGTCTGGGGCCAAGCGATCTGTACAGGCTCGCCAGTCCAATGGAACGACCTCTCGTCTTGGTCTGCCTGGCCGTGATCTTATCAACCCTGCGTATGAGATTCAGAATGCTGCTGGCTCCATCAGCAACAAGACGATGGACACCGATATCCGCAATTACGACGGCTCTTACCACTATGATACCCACAACTTCTGGGGCTCGCTCATGTCAATCGCGTCGAGGGAGTCTATGTTGCAACGACGGCCTGAGCGTCGCCCGTTCTTGATCACACGATCTACAGTATGTTACACCGATTTTGACTACGTTCCTTACTAATTTCTGACACAGTTCGTTGGGCTTGGAAAGTACGTAGGCAAGTGGCTCGGCGACAACGTCAGCACCTGGGAGCAATACCGCTTCAGCATTGGCGGAATCCTCAACTTCGCATCTATCTTCTAGATCCCAATGGTCGGACCCGACATCTGTGGTTTCGCCGGTAACACTACTGAGACTCTCTGCGCTCGCTGGGCCACGCTCGGAGCATTTTACCCATTCATGAGGAACCACGCAGGCGATACCTCTATTTACCAAGAGTTCTACCGATGGCCTTTAACTCGCGCCGCAGCGACCAACGCTATCGCTATTCGCTACCGCCTGCTCGACTACATCTACACCGCCTTCCACCGCCAGACTGAGACCGGTCTTCCACTACTCAACCCGCTGTTCTTCCATTACCCGGAGGACCCCAACACCTTCGGTATAGAGTACCAGTTCTTCTACGGCGACGACATTCTTGTCTCGCCAGTGCTTGAGGAGAACAGCACTTCCGTCAGTATCTACCTTCCCAATGGCACTTTCTACGACTGGTGGACACTCGAGCAAATTCAAGGCACCGGTTCGTACATCAACCTCACCGACGTAGGCTTCGACTCAATCCCACTGCACATCCGCGGCGGCGCCATCCTGCCTCTGCGCGCCGAATCAGCAAACACAACCACGGAACTGCGCAAGCAAGATTTCGTAATCTGGATTGCACCAAACTCGACCAACCAAGCCTATGGAACGCTATATCTCGACGACGGCGATAGCCTGGAGCAGGACGGCACGAGCGAGATCGTCTTCACGTACGACAATGGCAAGTTCAGCATGACAGGTGACTTTGGCTACGACACCGACGTCCAGGTCAAGAACATCACGCTGCTGGGTGCAAATGGACAGCAGACGCTGCAGGGCCCTGTGCCGCTGACTGGAGAGTACAGCGTCACGTTCAACGGCACTGGAGGTAACTACACCGGCGGTGGCAGCCCGCCGCAGTTTGAGGGTAAAGCGACGAGGAGCAGTGTCGGCGCGCTTATTGGTGCTGCTGCGGGCGCTGCATTTTTGGCTTTGTAGATAGGACTGTCCCGTGGGGAGAAAATATCATTGGAGTGCTTTTTTGAAGAGGCACTTCGTATTGATGTTGGGGAAGTGGGCCAGATACTCTAGTTAAAACCTTAGACATTGAAATTCTCCACCTCTCTGACCGCTCTTTCATGTCCTTTGGATGTGTCTCCACTCCAATCTGCTCTATGTTTTTGCAAATCTAGTCTGACAAAGTGCTGCTTCCTACGCTTTTTCGCTGTGATTATAGTTTTTAGTTCTCAGCACCTCTATATCAACCAATCACAACCCGCCCTCTTGGCTTAGTGGTAAAGCGTATCACTAGTACCTCCAACAGCTCTTCTGAGTTGCCTGGGTTAGCAAATGATAAGATCGCTCGTTCGATTCGGGCAGAGGGCATTCGGCTGCTTCCTAGTCTGAGCAGTTTGAAATATATAAACCTTCGGCGTTGTGGCGGAGTGGTTATCGCGCAAGACTAGAAATCTTGTTCCTTCGGGAGCGTAGGTTCGAATCCTGCCAACGTCGTCTTTTTTGTTGGTTTGGATATCTTTTTTGGTGACGGGATGGTCGTGACGTGGGCGAGCGTAGTGGGTGGTGGCATGGCGGTCGATATGTCCGTGTTGTGTGGGAAAGGTATGTTGTCCACTTATTTTGCTGCACCGAAAGAGTTGATGTTCAAGATGTTGTCAAGTCAAAACATGTGCATGCGCCTGAATATAGTTGTATTGATGTGGCGTTGACTGTAGTTGACGCTATGCTCCATCGCTTGGTTGTGTGTATGCTCTTCTGCCAGCAATACTCATTAGCAAACGATCCACATCAATGCTCGAGAGTTGGTTATCCTCCTACTCAACGCTGGCTTCTGCGCCCATGTTTCGCTATCAAACTCCTTGACTCGCCACACAGCCAGATATGGGGACCAGCTTCTCCGTCCTCAAGACCATGCTGGTTGATAGCGTACTCGATCTGGCGGGCTCGCGCACGATTTGAACTCAGCGTCGTTATACCTTCTGCCCAACCGTAGAAGAAGATTGATGAATTCAAACGGCTCATCTCGTCCTTCAACTTGCGTGCTGCAGCGGGCAGTCTTGGGATGATTGCGTCGATATTGCTTGGTACGATGCGAATTGGTAGGGAGAGGCCCGCAGGGACGGGATGGTCGGACATGGACGCCCACTCCGCCACTAGATTGTTTGAAGAGCGTCCCTCACAGTCTCCTTGCGCAACTAGCAGCTGGGCTCTCCGTTTCTCCTCGTCAGTAGCGAGGGTGTCAACGATCAGATTCATCTGGTCCGCTGCTTCCTGCGTGCAGACCATTGAATGTGAGCCGATTGCAGGGTACAAATGAGTCGGCAGCAAGTTCTCGCCAGCCTCTTCTTTTATCTGAGATTGGACTTCACCGGGATACCAATCTAGGATCGGACAAGGTTTGTGAGAGATGTCGGAGATGAGGGCGAGTAATATGGTGCAGTCGATGTTGAGTGTCTCAGACAATGCACGTGTTCGATCGACTAGCAGGTTCGGGAGGACGGCATCTAGGGGCTGAGTGGGCGGTATTTCCTCAGAACACTGTACGGTTGCACCGGTGGCTCGGATCTTCGCGATGATAGCATCCACCTCTTTCGTCTTGCCGGCGACGATGCGAGTGAGCACAAAGCGCACTTTCGGCGGTCGCCCTTGTACTGGATTGGCGCGCGCGGCCCGGGCAAGTTCGCGTGCATTCCGCACAACGTCAACCTGGTCCTCGTCATCCTCATCGTCCAAATCCATAGACCTCGAGTCTGGCATGTCGTCGTCTGAGTCCGAGTCGTTTACCCAACCTAGCTTAGCGAGGTCGAATATGATCCGTTTCTCAGATACAGTTGACACACGAATCCATTCTCTGCCTTCGTCTGCCACAATGTCGACCAGAGCTGCAGTTTTGCCCTTCCCTATACCTCCTTTGCCCAAGCTGAGACCTTTGAGCGTGCGTTTCCCAGCTGGCGCTTTGTGTCGGTCCCAGAAGTAGTATTTGCGAAAAGCTTGCAACCCTCGCGATCGTTTGGCAGCGCCCCACAGAGCTTCGTAGTATGTAAGATTCGATGACACGACGTAGTGCCGAATTTTTTCCTCGGTCATAGATGAGTTTGCGATTTTTTTCAGAAATGCGAGCTCGTTCTTAAAATCATTCCGCAGATTTCGATACTCGATTGGGTGCTGCACTCGAGTGATCCTCTGACGCTCATCGACTGCTTTGACATAGGATTCTACTTCGTCATAGAGCGTTTTGCATCGATCGATAAGATTTTGCACGGTAGTGTCGAGGTCTTCGCCATTATTGCTGGTCGAATTCAAATTGCTGATGCTCGTTGCATCTGTATCAAGGTCCAGATTGCTAAGACCTGATGATATCGAGTCGGTCATGGTGGGTGTCACTGACCAGTAATGTAGAAGGAATAGCCGAAGCCAAGATCGCAAAAGAGTGTCGAGAACTCAAGGAGAATATCGAATGCGAAGAAAAAGAGGATTTCGGGTTGCAAAAGCCATTGGCTTGGTCGAGTCACGCCTGATTAGAAGGTTCGATGATGTTCTTCCTTCACCCACGGTTCGCTGATGCCTGCTGTCAACCACTGTAGAGCTTTGCGTACGTCTTAGTCTCGAACGACTGAGCCAAAGCACCAACAACGTGTCTCAAGTAGTGTCGCGTGAGCAACAGAGCTGCAACTCCCACCATCGAATACACTTTGACGGGCCGACATTGGTCCCGGTAAATCTTGGCGACCGACCCCACCACATCTCGTTGCGCCGAACCCCAGAGCACCCCACACTATACAATGCCGTACCTCAACACCAGTACCGAGTGGTACGAGCAGTCATCGTTACTGCTGAAAGCCAGGCCCACAAGTGTCTGTCTATCCAGCTCAATTGACACGTCTCAGGAGGGCTGACTTTCATGTAGACACGCATCACATCCAAATACACCGTCCTCAAGCCCTCAGCGTCGAAGATCAAGAAGCGCGAGAAGTACGCAGCGAAACAAGCAGCAAAGCCCGCCGAAGCTTTACGCACCTCGTCCCCACCCCCGCAATCGCAGAACCCTCAGGAGGTCACAGCGACCTTTGTCCTGAAAACATACGATCCGGTCTCGGGCACATGTCTGCAGTATGAAACAAACAAGGCCGCGGAAGTAGGGAGGCTGGTCGGTAGCTTGGGCAGATTAGGGCGCGAGATGGCTGCGTTACCGGAAGCGATTGAGGATCTGAGCGCACCACAAGATGCTGGTGTAGCAACACCGAAGGTGGATGAGCAAGGGGATGCGAAAATGGGCGGTGTGCCAGTACCAGCGGTTGCAGGCACAGGAGGCGGCAAGAAGAAGAAGAAGGGCAAGAAATGAGCAGCGGTCTCTGGACCTCGATGAACCACCAAAACACGCAGCTGCGACGAGGAGCATGCCGGTCAGACGGGCCACGTTGCCTGACCGCAGCCACAGGGCGGCGCAAGAAAGAGGCCAAGTCTCTTTCAGGGTGAGGATGATGCGCATGGCTCAGGATACTGTCGAAGAGCGGCACGGGCGGACGATACCCTGGAGCACCAAGTCACCAAATTACAACATACAACCCGAATGCTTCCATTGCTTCTACGTGACATCCGTTCTTTTTACTTCCAATTTCCCCTGATTCTCTAGCGATCATATTTCAAGTAGGCACCGATGCTGAGTCGGGCCTGCGGCTCCTGGTTTGTCAATGCAAGCACTCAGCGGTGCCAACAACCATGTCTTTTACTTGACGAGCACCCAATCCCCTTCCTCCACGCCCTGCTTTTCCTTCCTGTCTTTCGTACTCACGACCTCCCAATCGTCTTCCATGGTCTTGATATTGGCCTCGCTGGCACGGCGCAGGAACTCCTCTACTTGAGACGGCGTTTTCTTATGCTTTGCACCAGTCTTGTTAGGGATACCGCTGGGTGTGGACTTGTCTTGTGCCTTGGACACCATGTCGTGTCGGGATGGATCTTGTGGGGTTGCTGCGCTCATGTTCATGTTCGTGCTGGCGAGGTTGTAAGTGATGTCGAGAGTAAGATGCGCAGTGCTGGTTGAAGGCGGTGTGGCGTGTGCTGGAGGAGTCGGGTGGAAGCTTCGGAGATTGGTGAGTTGATATAAGCAGAAAGCATGCTGTGAAAGTGAAAGAACCATCAAGTGACAGCAAATGGGCTTGAGGTGAAGTAGACAGTGGCTCTTGTATCAACAACCAACAAATCAATACTTCTAAAGCGGCCGCAGAATCATACAAAGTTTCGACAATTCAAGCCAATGGCTGATATGCGGCTTCATCAAATCGAATAGTGGTATTTGTGTGTTAGGTGACAGAAGCAGAAAGTCGGACAGGTGTACACGCGTTGTTAAAGGTTGTTATCGTAGTACCTTGCAATTTCCACTTGGGTTGACATTGGCTAATGAAAAAATGCTTTAGGATCCAACTTATATGGAAAGAGAAGAACCATCGTCAGTGGCATCAATTGGATTTGCAAAGTGTGTATCCCTGCAACTTGTTTTTCGATACTTGTTACACTGTTATAAGTAAGCAAATATCTGTGCTCGTGCACATCGCTTGCACTGCAAAAACGCAACCTTACGAGCAGACAGGTAGAAGATTTGCCTCTTTCAGCGAGGAAGAGCACAGCTCAGCTTGATTTAACACGGTAGCCTTTTGTTCTCATTGGGGCAGAGGATGCGCGCTTATTATCAGACCACTTGTGTAGTACTACATATGCTGCTTGCCAAATGTCAGAATCACCAAGCATCTGATGAATCCATCAAATGACAACGAAGGCAACTTGGCAGCATTGTCCACAGCTCAAGCAACCTCGAGCGTCAGAGACGATATTCACATGTGATTTCATAGAGTTGAAGCCATTAGCATTAAGAGAGATATTGCCACTGAGAGATTGTACACCTACCCCTGCGTTTGTCTGTTCCAGCTGGACCGTTCGTTGCCCCGCAGAACGACGATGTGGCGTAGCCTAGGTGCCTGTGGCGATGGCCTCCAACGGGCATGCCGAAGGTTTCGCTGGCCAGAGCATCTAGACATCGCAAGACCTTGTGCAAAGGGTCTCGTAATAACGGCGAGGCTGGTGACCTGCATTGAACATGCAGAAACCCTTCAGACGGGTGCCTAGGTGTAGATAGCGTGACGGCAGATCAACACTGCTTGTTCAAGACCCTCTCTCCGTAAAATGCCCACAGGATCGCCAAGAGCGGCAGATCTGAAGGCAAGGATGGCCGGTAATTGAGAGTGAGCACCCAAGTGATGGATCCAAGTCGCGGGGTGTAGGCCGGAGACCTGGCGTCGTCTCAATGTTGTCCTCGTATCGTGCACACGTGGTGAAAAACGCGGCACCTGGCCGAGCGCCTTCAATTTGAGCGACGAATCGAAGCGCCTTGTCGTAGCGGTGAAAGGCACGAAAGGTCGCCCGCACTACAAGGAGGACGTCATTGTAGTGATGTGCACGGGGCACTACTGCCGTCGGCACATTAGCTGGGCGCTAACAAAGGCTTGGTATCCGAGCTTGTGGCACACGCGTCCCCCTGTCAACAGTATACGCTCTCCTGATGACAGCAAAATGTATCTTGAGAGCCTGCTGCAACAGTACTACTCTAGTAAGATCGTAAATCGTAGCCCTCACAGCATCTCTGCACCTTGTATACACTGCTGGCTTACGTGTTGCTACGGGAGCGCAATGGCATTCTTGTCTGCACGACGGAATTTGTGGCTGAAAACATGGAAATGACAACACGTCATGGATCTTCAAGCATCCCGGCCACCGATCGCTCGCCATCCAGACCAGGGACGCGCTCTCCTTTGAGCCTGGGGTGTCTCGTGTTGGTCATGCAGAGCACAAAGTGGAAACCGGCGGTTCATCATGAGAGAATTGGGCGAGAGCACATATGTGCCATTGATCCATTCTGTGCGCCCGAGGTGGTTGCAGCGATGCTCTTGAGGGGTGGTCCGCGCACGACAGCTCTGGGAGCTCTGCATGGGCATAGCATGGTGTTCACCTACAAGGTCCACAAAACACTGCAGGCTGTTCACAAACACTTCCAGGAAACTGATTGAGCCAGGTGGGGCAAGGCTTCTCTTATGATGCCCCGCGGCTGGATCGCGGATCGATGGTGTGCGCCCAGGCCCAGGTGCGCTTGCCTTGGCTACCTGTACATTGCGCTTGCCTGGTGACGGAGGATGACGTATTCACAAGCTGAGTTACGCTCGTGTCACGCCAAACAATAAAGTCGCTTGTTCCTCGCCCGCCGCATCCTCGTTACAACACACCAGATACCCAAACCACCGCGCAACCCTACCAACCCCTCCCATTGTTTCAATCGCAATTGTTTATTTGATACCCACTTTGATACCCCGGAAAGCAGTACACCATGTCGACAGGAAAGGCGGTCAACCGTGAGTAACCCCGCAGTGGCTTCAGGATGGTACGCAGCACGTGAGCGCTGCCAAACTCCACCTTGAAGACCTCATCACGCATCCTGCGAAGTACAGGCTGACATCGTGTAGGACCGGTTGATGTGAAGCAGAAGGAGGCTGATGTTAACAACAAGCTCCAGCTTTATGGGATCTTCCAGGGTATGTAGCCATGATTGTGGACGACTTCTCCACCGTGAGTGATCGGTACTGACAGCTGCTACAGCGTTCTCCAATGGCAAGGTTCCTTCCAACAAGCAGATTGATATTGCGCTCAACTCAGCACTGGCATCGAAACCTCTCAGTTCACCATCCAAGAAGCTTTCCACTGAGGGTCAACAACTTGTTGGCGACCTGAGGAAAGTTATCGAGCAGGCCAAGGTCCTGCTTCTCACCAAGAACGAGGGCAACCTTCTCCAGGACTTCATCTGGAACGCAGAGCAGATCTCTGGTGGGAACCAAGCGCTTCCTGGCGCACCCGTTGACAAGAACACCGCAAAGCAGCACGGCAACGAGGCACTTGATGGCCTACGAACATTGGGCACACTGCTGATCTCCAACGGCCAGTTCAGGAAGCTTCTTTCGGATGCTACCACTCTGCTCCGCGACATCGCTGGTGATGCCGCCCAGAACACCGCCAACAAGGTCAAGCCCTCTGATGAGGCACTCAACCAGATGGACAAGCCCGCCGATGACAACACCTGGCACGAGAACCCCGATATGTCCAGGGGTAACCTCAAGGAGACGATGAGGCAGAAGATGCCTGTCGGCAAGCAGGACATGAAGCAAGCTGCTGGTGACGCCAACCAGGCTGCCCACCCTGACGGCTCTCGCGATCCCCGTGATACCGCTCGTCTCGGTGCCCACGAGGGTCAGACCGGCCAGAACACGGGCATGAGCGCACAGGGAGGCCTCGAGCAGGGCAAGCAGCAACTGTCAGAGAAGATCCCCGAGGAGGACAAGGAGAAGGCTCGTGCTCGCCGCGACCAACTGAACAACTATCTCAAGGGCAAGATGCCTCAAGAGCGTCGCGAGCAGACCATCTGGCGTCTGAAGAAGATGGTTGTTGAGGTCCAAGGTCACCAGGACTACCAGCGTGCAATCGAGACACTTCTTCGCCTTGCTGAGCAGTACGCTGGACACGGCAAGAACCTCGGCCAGCAGGGCGCTGGAACCGTCCAAGGTGCGCATCAAGAGGATGATGCTCTAACCCGTGCTGAGGCTGACATCAAGGTGCGTAATATAGGATTCAAAACCGATAACAAACATTGGCTGACAAATATCAAGACTCTCCTCGAGCGCTTTGCAAACAGCACCTCTGCGGACGACCTTATCGACTCCATCAACCAGATCTACAAGGATGCTGACAGCGACCCAGAGCTTAAGGGCTGGTTCAGGAATCTGAACCAGTATGTCCACAAGTGCCTGCAGCAGCAGGGCTACATCCTTGAGGACCGTTCGACTGAGGAGTGGAACCGTATTTACGACCAGGGTCATGAGCTCCTGCGCGGTCGCTACCGTGGCCACACTGATCGCATTGCCGACGAGTTCAAGTTCATCGGCCAGCAGTTCGATGCTGATGAGCAGAACAGGCAGTTCGCACAGTCTGTCAACAAGCTCTTCCTCGATATCGGCAACGATGAGAACGGCCAGACCACATTCAAGCCTCACCTTGTCAAGGATCTGACTGACGTCATCCTTCCTGGCCTGTTCGAAAGCGTACAATACGTCCCCATCCCGCGTATTGAGTACAGCGATCCCATGGTCGACGCTATCGTCGAGAACCTGGTCATTGAGAGCGACAACCTTGCTCCCAACGTCATGGAGTTCGGCTCTGACAACTACTGGCGCTGGGGCCGCAAGTCGATCATCAACAAGAACAAGAACAAGGTGATGCTTTCCGTCTCTGGTGTTCAGATGGATCTCCGTGATGTGTCGTACTATCTCAAGAAGAAGCAGGGTTTCCCTTCCATCACCGACAAGGGTGTCATGGACATCTTCATGGGAGGATCTGGCTTCAGCTTCAAGGTCGAGCTTGAGACCGCTGACAAGGCCCGCGAGCACGCCCAGACTCACTTCTTCAAGGTCACCAAAGTGGAGACCGACATCCAGAACCTGCAGGTCAAGGTCAAGATGAGCAACCATAAGCTTCTCTTCAGCATGTTCAAGCCTTTGTTGCTCAAGGTCATGCGCCCTGTCATCCAGAAGGTTTTGGAGAAACAGATCAAGGACTCCGTCAACCAGCTTGACGGTATGCTCTACGACATCAAGAAGGAGGCCGACCGTGCTGAGGCTGAGGCCAAGCGCAACCCCGACCCCGAGCACCTCCAGAACATGTACCAGCGCTACGCGTCTGCTGCGCAGAGCCGTGTCATGCAGGGCAAGCAGAAGAAGGAGCACTTGAAAGAGAAGACCAAGGACACCCAGGTCAACGTTGCTGTCACTCAGCACGACTCCATCTTCAAGAACATCTCCCTGCCCGGTGGCATCTCCACCAAGGCTACCGAGTACAAGGAGTTGGCTGCTAAGGGTGACAAGTGGGAGAGCCCTATCTTCTCCATTGGCTCTGCCCGTGAGACCTCCAGCCTTCCCCAAATCGCCAAGGTTGCCCGTAAGCCCCACGGACGCACTGGTGGTTATGGTTCCACCACTTCATCTACTGGCACCGGCTCAGGCCTTGGTTCTTCAGGGCGTGGTCTTGACTCCCAGTACGATAGTGCTGGTACTGGCGCTGGCTACGGCAACCAGGGTTACGGCAACCAGGGCTTGTCTTCCGGCCAAGGACTGTCTTCTGGGCAGGGTCTCGGTGCTGGAGCCGGCCTCGCTGCTGGATCTGGTCTTGCTGCTAGCCAGGGATTGCCTGACCGCTCGGGTCTTGGTCACCAGTCTGGCCAAATCGGCTCAGGTGCTCACAGCGGATCTGGTAACGCTGGCCTTGCTCATGGCCAGCATACTGGTGCACAGTCCGGTCAGTTCGGTGACTACCCCCAGGGGCTCAACCAGCAACAGCTTGGTGGCACTGGTGAGGGTCTTTACAGCAACACCCAGTCGTCTACCCATCCCAACACCGGTGGTCAGTTCGCCAACCAGGTCGACAACGCCTTCAACAGCGCTACTGGTCACGGAAGCGGTGGCGGTGTCGCATCCACCACCGGCCCAGGTGCCCCCGCCCACGGCGACAGCCAATTCCACACCACCTTCGGTGATCAGAACCCCGTGTTCCAGGGTCGCGCTTAAGTGTGCTTCCATCGCGATACCCCAGTGCATCACCTTGGCTGCCTGATGCGTAGCAGGGCAGATTATGATAACGATATTCTCTCCGGATGATACCACGATTGCGCAGAGCGCACTGCACATGGAGAAGGGTTTTGCTTTTTGAGTTGTCTTTGAACGCGTTACAAAACTTTCCTATGGTAGTAATACTTAATACATTGGTTCACCTTACACTCGTCTTGAATTACCGATACCTATAACAATGATGTATGCAACTTCATATCTATCACACCAAGGCCACTCTGACGTGAAGGTTCCATGGGCCCACTGGCTGCCAGTGTAGTAGTAAGGCAAGTTCATCATGTACCAAAGTCACCCGGGTTTGGCAACGCACAAAGCACATCATCTTCACCGATAATGAATCCCACTATGCCATCCCTCTTCGTCACCGTCATAGTTGTCCCGCCTATCCCTCCCATCCCTTGTACGTCTGGTTCCTTCTCTATAAGATCGACGATGCCCATGGCCTTTCTTCATCCACTCATACTGCGCCGGCAGCCGCTCCGGCGACAAATATTCGCCTTGTCGTTCTCTTCGAATGTCTGGTATCTCTACCAGATTCCAACTCTGTACGGAAGCTGGCTTGTCAAAGTCCATGGGTTGTATTCGGACAAGAGGAGAGGAAGGAGGTGGTGGCTGTAAATACTGCCGGGAAGGTGCTGGAGGGGGGTAAGAAGCTTGCGTGTTGTAATGTTGTACTTCGGGGTACGTGTGAGGTTGATTCGCAAAAGCGGAGGCGCCAAATGTCTTTACGCGCGAGGTCATACGTGGTTCTGGTACGGGCGGGTTGGCCGCGCTGGCATAGTGCTCCCATTCCAGCATCGACTGCTCGACGGTGTACTGGTGACGGGCCGGTCGGGCTGCACTTGGATACCCGTCCTCCCCATAAAACGGTCCATCGGTACGGTGTGCTGATATGTGGTAGTCGTCTGGTTGTGGGTTCGCGTATTCGGCTTCGTCTGCGAGGCTTTTGAAGTCCAGTGTGTCGTCTGAGTTCACTACCGCTCTTCTGGCACGCTTTCGCTGGGCAACACTGATGCCTCGTGCACCTATGCTGCGATCTTGCTTGCCGGTAACGGTGCGGTATAGCGAACTGAATGTATCGCGCAATTCGTCGCCATTGTAACCAATGAACAATATCGAGCCCATAGTGACAGCTGTCAGTGGGACTGCAATTGCCCAGAACAGCGATGAAGAACTACCCATATCCCTGATATCGGTGGTATTCATGCCGAGAAACGATGTGACGAAGGAAAGGGGTAGGAAAATAATGGTGACGATGGTGAACACCATAATTGCCTTGCCGTGGTCTTCCTCATTGATCTCCAGACTCTGCTTGGTAGTATCTGATAATGGACCGCAACGCTCGAGTAGGTAGCGGTACTCTTGATCCGCCAGCCGCAGATGATCCCGACAAGAAGCCAGGAGCATTCGCTCGTAAGGATACATGCCACGGCGACTGGGTTTGTCTTTCTCGTATGTCGCGTCGTCAAGAACTCTTTTATAGTTCGAAATGAGCTTGTGCTGTTGTGTGTTGACTTCCCAAAGAGCTGTCAGTTCTTCTTGGAGGAGATTGATCGAGCGCAAAAGCCGCTTTCCTGGACGATGGTTGACTTGAAATTGCTACTGCTAGTCAGTACGGATGAGGAGGCTCGCAAGCCTTGGCACACTTACGATTGTTGATAGATATTCTCTGTACATGTCGCTAACGGTCATGCTTTTCTCGAGTGGTTTGACAATCAGTCTTCGCATGAGCCAGCTACACACGTATTCCGGGCTCAGTGATAGTCTTTGAGAGACGTCCACAGGCTTTGTGGATTTAACCATAGAGCATAGCTCGTTACGTGCCGATGCTATTGCCTGCTGTACTCCTTTGCCGAAAGATTCGATGACCCGCAGGCCTCTAGATGAGAAAGGTAGCGTTGTCATGTATTCAGGTTCTTCGAAAGCATTCGTTTTGTCCATGAAAGACCCCTCGGCGTAGTACATGGCTCGTTCGACTGCTAGGTAGAAAACTAGTAGCTGGCGCAAGGCACTGAGAAGTGGTCGAGGAAAGGTGTACAGATCAGATAGATGCCCATCTTCATTACACACGCCCTCTGATAGCTCTTTGGCTTGAACAAATATCTCTTGCGCTGTCTGGCATCCTCGTGTGAGTATAGCAACATAGCCTTTGTTCCACGTTTCCATCTTCATTTGGGCGTAGTTCAAGATGCACTCCTCTGGGTTTAGTGCACTCAACTCAGAATCATCGATTTGCTTGAGGTGCTTTTGCAAGTGCGATAACGCAGCCTGCTGGGTCTTGTGCATCTCGGTCGTTCTGCATTTCCTACACCTTTCCACAATTCTCTTGAACTTTTTGGAAGATTCTGTTGTGCCCATGTTGCTGATATCAAGACGGACGAACCAACCTTGATCCGCTGTGGGGTTATGTGTCCAGCCAGGATTTGAAATCTTGTCCGGATCATGACTCGAAGGCGCACGCTTACAGACTGTCGCTACGATGTCACACATACTCTTCACGGCGCCCCACAATTTGCGTAACATTGTACTCTTATCAACATCTGCGACGAAGAGAGCCAAAGTATTCCGCATGGTTTCATACAACTCGGTCGTCTTCTGGGCAAGAATGCCGTGTTGGCGATGTATTACAACCTGATGGATTGGAAGACGAATCGCATTCGAACTTGGTAGCCTCCTGTCGGTGATGACAACTGATTCGATGCTTGAATACACCTGCTCCGCAGTGCCCTCCGGAAGAGCACGGTAGTATGCAGTCGAAGTGAAGGTTTTCTCGACCGAGGTGTATGTGCCATAGCTGCTGAGGACCTCTGACAACATGGCTTTCTCGACATGTTCCAGGCATTGCATCGAACGCTTGATATCGGCAGGGATGAAACCACCTGTCTCTGGCTTCTCCGCATCTATCGATTGAGGCCAATGAAAAAACGGGGCTGGTGATGGTACAGTCGATGACGAGAGTTTGGCAAGGGGGACTTGCTTGCTGCCCTTCTTTGTGTCATTCAAAAGACTAAGGTTGATGAAGAATGCGTCTTTCGTGCTTAGTACGTCGGCCCAGAGTCCAGGCGTAATCTTTACATCGCCGCGTGATGTTTGCCACAAAAGCTGCAGGCTGTGGTCACGATTGAACGACCATCGCAGCTCTCTCAGCTTCTGCTCCATCTGGAAGTACGATTGACACTCTTGTACCGAATATAGCAAAATCCGACCACCCCAATCGGTCAATCTGATGTTACCGGACTGGGATGCTTCTTTCTTTGCGTACTCGCGACTAAGCTCAACCACCTCAACAGACTCCACAAATCCTTTGGACAACGCTTGATGACCGCATGTGGCAACTATGTCAGAGCCTACGTTTACCACCCATAAGTTTGGAACATGAATTAGAGCATCGGCCCGCTCGTTTCCATGGATCCTGTACGCCTGCTCGGCGTCTCTTTCTTGTACCGGCTCAAAAGGATAGTAGGACTGCATTAGTGTCCTAGATGGGAAAAGACGATCCGTGTGACCAGCGTTCAAAGTCTTTCTAGGTGCTCCATGGAGGTCAAAATAGGGAACACAACTGAAGATGACGCTATGCGGATCTGACTGGTGGCTCTCATCAGCCCTGAGCACCGTACCGGGCTCGATGAACATGCCATCCAGGAAAACCTTGAGCTTTTCTTTCTCGATCCTCTCAAAAAGTTTTCTTGTTAACTTTCGAAGGCGCCCAGAAAGACCAGAGATACCCAAGCATGTCTCCCTGAACTTAACAAAGTCAAGGTTCTCAGAATGTAGGTGATACCATCTCACACTAACATCAGGGTGTGTCGAAGTACTCCTGGGACCTGGCAAAACATGTATTTGGATTTTGCTTCGACTCTCGACCTGAGTCATTACTGCCTTCGTAATATTCATATACTCCGTCTCTCCAACGGACTGTTGGGGTTCACGCTTGTTGGGTGAGTCGTTGGCATCCGCTGTACCCCGATCCAACGGTCCAATGAAGGCGGTATTGACCTGGAAAGAAAGATCATTACCATCGCGATCCACTGATGCTTTGACTGGACGAATACTCTCGACTGTATCCTCAGTACGAGCTGGCATCTCAGACCACTCACTGTCGCTAGTGGTGATCTCGCCGTCCGAATCTTCGCTACTCCCAATACTTTCTTCTCCACTGTCATCAGGGGCGATATTCAACTCCTCTGCCGCCGGGTTTGTGGCACCGTCGGCAGAATCGACCAATGACGGACCAGATGGTCGATATCCAGTCGTGGCCCTTTCTTTTCTAGGACGAAATGAGGCAATGTCAGGATCGAGGACTTCAGACGGCATGCTGACTTGTACTATTTCGGACGGTTTGACAACGAGTTCCCAGAGAGAAGGTAAGATGATATCTCCATTTGCAGTCAGCAAACTGAAGTTGTCAGTCTTGACCGCTCTTGCGAGTGCTTCACGGCTCCGTAGCCTGTATATCTGTTCGATCTGCGATTTCGTCGCCTACACTCGGGTCAGCGTGAGGAGACGTAAATTACGTTCGCGGACTTGCCTCCCACGGGAGGTATGGGAGGACGTATCCATCACCATCGTGCGTTTTCAGAACAAAGGTAAGCTTGTCTGTGGCTTCGTCCTGGGGTGTTCGCATGTACACAGGATTTGTGGTAGTGTCGTATGTGCCTCCTCTTCCTCCGGTTGCTGTGCTGGCTTTTTCTGCAACATCTTCGTCTTCAACATACGCCGGTGATGGCGTCGGCATCGCTTCTTTGGTGACCCTGATTATCCGATGCAAAACAGAAGCCGAGCATTCGTTTTACAGAGAGTGTTGCAGTAAAAATAGTGAAAGGCTGAGCTGAAAAAACACGACTTCCAATTTCCCCAATGACAAGTACGCACACTGGGATCCAGGTTCAAGATCAGCCTCCAGCCCCCTCCTCTTTAGCGCGCACGCCTTCCCCTTTCGGGAGCCGCATCTGCGTGCTGACAGCTGAATTACCCCTCCTCACGCTGTTTCCTACTAAAGACCTTACCGCGACTTACTGTCATGTTGTAAGAGAAAGACGAGCGACCATACGTTAAGTGTTGGGAAAAGTAGCAATGTGGGGAGGCACGTAGCGCAGGGCGCTAGCGCGTAGCCTCGATCAGATTCGTGTGCATCCTTCCCGAGGTCACGGGTCTGCCATACTCCACACCCTCCTCATGATACGCTAGTGTAAGCGTGCCGTCTATGTTATCACAGCTTTAGAGTAGGACCACTTGGTTGAGCAGTACTTGAATTTGACTACAGGTTTATTGGCTTCTGCTAACTTCAAAGCTAGCAACGACATATTCAATCTTCTATCATCAGTCTACTGCGAAGGTGGCGCAGTGGTGTTCTGGCTGGATTCTTTCCTTTGGATATATCCAAATCTTGGCTTGCCATTGTTCATGTCGAAGATCTGTAGGTACATATTAGCACAGCGCCGTCAGTAAACGCACCAAATTCCTTCACTTACCGCATACATGGCCTTCAGAACAGCATCTCCATAAATGTCCATGTCCATGGATCCCCTGCTCTGGATACTTCCATAAACCATCCCATTTCCTGCATCTGCGAAGCCCAGGTCTTCTTTCTGGAATGCTACCATCGTGTCACCGATCGCGAGCTGGACATCTGGCAGATCATCTGCTGATGTGTTCGAGGGGAAGACGTAGCCCTGGCTGCTCTGATCGTATTTGGATCCGGGTATGGCTTTGTAGACGGCGTCCACGAGGGAGTCGTCGACCAGACAGAGAGTAGTACCAGTGTCCATGATGGAAGTGTTGTTCGAACGGGTAATGGTATCTCCGTTGATGGTAGCTGAAGTGGATTGAATCTGCCAGAAGCCTTGGCTATTGTCTACATCGGCGTAGTTGGGTTCGGCAGCGCCGGCAGCAGTCACGACATCCTGGTCGATGTAACCGAAAGTATAGAAGCTCTATTTCGTTGTCAGAAAGACACACAAACAAGCAAAGATAGACTCACTTCTCCTTTATCAGCCTCATCTGCATCACGCCAGCTACCCAGATAGGCGGTAAACAACTGCTCTTTGGCCGACTGCTGTGCGATGATATTGACGACTGGTGTCTTCTGCGGATCTGGGGACACGGTGTTGATGGAGCTGAATGCGAGACCAAGAAGACCACTTCCGTTGCCCTACGAATGTTAGCTGCTATGTCTCCAACACGGACCAAATCTTACTTCTGCAAATTGCTGAGAGAGTTCCTTGGCTAACTCCACAGCTTGGTTCTCGACCTGGAGGCCGCCCAAGTTCAGAACATCAGTGCCAACGTCGCCGCTCGCCGAGGATGAATCCCCGTATTGGATCTTCCATGTTTCTCCTTTGAGCTTTTTGAACGTGCTTGACTTGCTAGGATCGAACGCGACTTGTTGATTGCTGGGGTTGGCCTTATTGAGAGTGCTCTTAGGAAGCTCAGTAGACCAGACCTAAGGTGGTGAGTATAGTAGACGACTATCTGAGCGCTCCAACTTACCCAAAGATCGGAGGAACCAGTGTCGAAGTCCAGGTAAAGCTTCTGTGCTGGCGTACCGATACTGACCTCGCAGAGGTACAGCGAATCGTTTTGGATGTCTTCGGCTGGGACTTCACCTTCGCTAGCTCCGCCGCTTTGAGTCGTGGCCTTGCTTTGAGCACCCCCGACTGTTGACGTCTGGTCTCGTTTCTGGAGAACGTAGTGTGCACGCATACGACCGCCAATTCGACCAAACTTCCCTTGTGGGCGGAATACCTTAGCTTGGAAATAGGGGCCTGGTTTGGTGGGATTGAAGCCATCTGCACATGTCAGCTTCGATTGCACGTCGCGTCTGGAAACATTGCGTACACTTCCTCATGGCATGGAGATACGATTTAGTACCATTGGCCTTGTACACGGAATTCCGTCCGATGGTCAGGCGTTGAAAAGATGCCATGATTTTAAGTACAAGTAGAATACGTTTGGGTAATGGTTGGGTTAATCTGAGATATGAAAGGATGATGTGTAAAGGTCAGTGGACAGGACTATCCAGTTACTAAAGTGGAGGGAGCGAGCGAGCAGTTATACAGCACTCCCTCTACCTTTGAAACACTTCAGCACCTGCCACGGTACAAACCTGCTCGCCCAACACCACCGTTTGCTGCGACGAAAGACTAGTGGAAGCATGTCGCGTTGATCATTGGACATACAGCACAAGGTTGAGACCAAGCTTCTCAAGCTTTATCAAGCTTTCGGGCGCTTATGATCAGCCCCCATGCGCTTCCAATATGAGTCCAAACAGGGCACATGGGAAGCAATCGTACCATGACCTGCGACGTGTGGCTTCTAGAGATAAGCCAAACCAGGAATGGTGACTCTTGTACTTGAATCTAACTCTTCGTGTGTCCAGTTGAGTGGCGATAGCTTGCCCGAGCGACAGGATTGGTGTCAGCTTGGAGCTCATCCCCTTGGGTGTAACCCGATAAGGGCATCATGTGCTGCTGTTATGGCATCTAAAAGCCGCAACCTGATCACCGTCACACTGTGATCGAATGAAAGGCACGGGTAGTGCCACGTATGCGGCCCGGCCCCTGTTGTCAAAGTTTCGCCATCCTTTTGGCCCTGGCGTTGCTTGCTCGTCGCCGCTGTAGCGATATCAAGCGTGACGTCATTCGACACGCGTCGCGTCACAGAACCTAGCGGCTTCATCTGCACGTCGATCGGGCGCATCTCTTCTTGAGGACCTCAGTCCCCGCTTCCACCGTTACTTTTGTGCATGTGATTACATCACGCACCAGATGCCGTGATCGCCGCAACAGTTTGTAGATGCATCGACCTTTCTCTTCGTCTGCCTTGACCACGTCTCTCAAACGAAGACACAGCCTACCGGTAGGTGTATATACGAGCCTTCATCATGTCAACTGCGGGTAGTCTGCATCAGATCGCGTCTAGGACGCAGCTTTCGCTTGGACGTAGCTATGGGTCCAGCCGCAATATGTCTCAGTTGGGACATGACAATCAGCCACCGCCAGGCTCTTGACTGTACCTTGATCAACGTCTCAAGTACTTCTTACTAGGCATCCACGGCTCAATCTACGTTTAAACGTATCATGAGTTCCACAGCCTCATTGGTGTACAATCCGAAAGTCCGTATCATCACGCAAGGCTTGGAATCCCAGGTCCATCCGTGTGCTAAAATTATACCCGGATTGCGGGGATGAGCCGCTACAGATCGAACTTGTGTCCGCCTCGATGGAAGAACATCCATATTACAATTCGCTGTCATACGCATGGAGAGATACGACTTGCACAATTGTTGTAAAAGGCGGCGCAAACATTATCTGGATTCCGAGGAGCGTCTACGAAGCCCTCCTGCACCTAAGCAAAACATCGGACAATAGCATGCTGCGGATTGACGCGGTATGTATCGATCAGGGTAACCTAAGGGAGGGGAACCAGCAAGTCGAGATGATGTACAGGATCTGTTCATCGGCAGGGCATGTCAGTCTGGCTCGGGGTCGCAGATGAAACAGCGACACAGTCTATACTTACTTTGGTCAATACTCGAAGGAATCTTGGAATCTTCAAAATTCATCCTTCCATGAAGTGGTGACCTTGAAAAGCACTGTCCCTTCAAGTGGGTCGTTCCGAGCTGACGATTGCTTCAGCTACCGCAACGGAGTCTGCGCTCGTCAGATTCATGGGCTGCCCCTACTTGAGTCGCATTTGGCCAATAAAAGAGGTTGGGCTAATACAAGAGGTCGGCGTTGGCCGCGTTGAGATCATCTTTACGACATTCCCAGGGTTTGAGTTACTAGATGCTGTAGCAGGACAGCTCGAGAGACTGTCGTTCTCTCAGAATGGCTACTCAAGTTGGAAGCTGCAAATTTGGATCTCAGCGCTTATGTGAAAGGTGTATTTGCATACTCAAAATCCTTCACCGCCTCTTGGTATGGTTCCTTCAAAGCACCAACTCTTTAAAGGAGACTGCCGCCGTCTGGATTCAAGAGGTGCTTGCATGCTGCAGGAGTAGGAGGATCGTCGAACCACATCTCAGAACGTTTCTTTTGGAGCATCCCGATAGTTCTGTACGGACTTTACACACTCTCCTAGGAATGAGGCTGGACGGCAAAGTGCTCTTCCATACGCGATGAGGGCTATATGGCATCGTCTCGCAGCACATCGAGCTGAGCGATCACTTTGCACTGGTTTCTGGTTGCAGACTTCCCATGGTCATGCGAGCCAAGGGTTGAATTGGATTGTGCACTCGGAGGCGCTTCCAGATTAGGCAGCTGCTAAGAGCGCCTGATTCGAGACAGCCGAGTACCAGGCAATACGGGCGGGATGCACGTGGATGTTACACAGCGACCGGGTGACCACGAGAATCATTTACATCCTCTACAAGCAACTGAGAGCTCCAACCCTTGCTGAAAGTTCGCTGGCATCTTCAACGATGACGAACGCACTTCACGGCGTGCTGAACACGATCACCAACGCGCCCACCTCACTATCCGCCCGCCTCCTCGACCCAGCTCCAATTCGAGAGCCAGAACAACGCGCATTAGACTTAACACCACCACGCGTCGTAAAAAGAAAGCGAAGGCTCACACTTCCACTCAACCCACCCGTCTCTGTCTCCGCCAAAGCGAAATGGTTCAGCAAAGCAGACCGCCAGCGCACATACCACCAAGCACAAAGCCCTCTAATGCAACTACCAGCAGAACTGCGTGACCAAATCTGGAAGTACGTAATATTAGGGAACAATGACGGCGAGATGGCCATTGGCTGGCGCAGCACAGGACACAGTCACGGGCGCGCAAGTGCTTTCACCGTCTCGTTTGACAAGCCGCGGGGGGAGTGGGGACCAGGTGTGTTGGGGATGTTGTGTTCCTGTCGAGTGATGTAAGCGATATACCCAAAAAAGCCTTGAATGGAATCCATCAGCTGACGAAGATGGAACAAGCTACTCCGAGACAATCAACTTGATTTACAGTCTCCCGACTTTTTCTTTCCGGTATCAGAATACAGAGACGTTTCTCGCTTTCGTGGGTGCGATACTCCCGCATCGTAGGAATCTTGTTCGGGCTCTTGATCTACGCTGCCTGGGACAGGGGAGAGTGTCTGATACCACGTTGCAGCCGCTCGAACATCAGATGAATCCGAAGTGGTCGTATGCGCGCATCAGTACCGTCAAGGCTCTGTCGGAGCTCCCTCGGCCGGTGATGAGTGAGTTGGATGCGGATTTTGTCAGGCCGGAGCGGGTGGTGGAGGAAGTGCTTAGGGGTATGGAGGGGCTGCGGAAGGGGGGCGTGAGATGGGGGTGTAAATCTACGGGCTGTTTTGAGCGGGTGAAAGTTGGGAGGGCGTTGGATGATGGGGTTGTGGGACGGTTGGATTTGGGGAATCATGCTGTTACATGAGACGCTGTGTGATGATTTTATGGATATCAATGTAGCAGTTGACGTACTAGGGCCGGGTAAGATTCTATCGTTAGACAACTTCATAATTGGTAAACTTAGTCAAAGACATTGGAAAGTTCACAATCTCTAGATCAATCAGGAACATTAACAGAGCAAAGTATAAGCATACGATATACTCGCCACATGGTTCAAGGATGAGCGATAGAAGATGCTAAACTTGAAAAGCATATACTCTACAAGCTTCCCAGCTACTTCTACACCAATCAGCCATCACACCCCTCCACCCAAAAGTACTACACCACACCCACACCTCACTTCAAATCCAAAAACACCTTCCTCATCTTCTCATAATCGGGCGTCCCAACCCCCGTCACCGGATCCCACCCAGGACTCGCAGGAAATCCCTGAGTCCCACACCCCGGATTACCACCGACAGTAACATCATTAAACATCTCAGGATGCTTATAGATAATCTGATTCAAAAACCCAACAGGCTTCTTCCCCTTCTCCAACCTCTCCTCGTTGAGCAAGTTAATGATGCTGGCGAAAATAGGCGCTGATGCCGATGTGCCGCCAATACCGTATGTTTTGTCCAGCCACACGGTTGCCAGCTTGAGTCCCAGCGCTAAGACGTCGGGGTACGCGCGTCCGGAGGAGTTGAATACGGAGTCGCCGTAGGCTGGGGCGTAGTTGGAGAGGTATTTGCTCACGGCTTTGGATTGCCATGAGGGCCGTGGGAAGATGCTGGAGAAGCCGCCGCCGGAGTAGTAGGATAGCGGGCCGTTGGGGGAGGCGACGGCTTTTTCGCCGCCGTGGATGGAGCTGTTGAGGAGGGTGGTTGCGCCGACTGAGGTGATCTGGGATGGTTAGTGTGTGGGATTTGGAACTTGGGTTTGGGAGGATACGTACGTAAGGACAGTTGGCAGGGAATGAAGGCGAGAATCGTGTTCCGTTCTCGTCGACATAGCCGTACTCGGAGTTGAGGCAGCTGTTGTTGTATCCCGAGTTGTATCTGTTGGCGACGCCAGAGTCTCCAGATGCAAAGATGACACTCACACCTTGCAGGGCCAGTTTCATCCATTCGCGGCACTGGCGTTCCTGGTAGAACTGGGGGAGCGCGCCCTCGATCTGACCGTACGACACAGAGATGACGTTGCTGATAGGAGCTCCACCACACTGCAGCGGACTGGTGTAGGCACCCGGCGCATCGTTGGGGTCAGGGTAGGCAGGATCAACGTACGGCTGATCTCCGCCCTGGTATGTGCAGTAGGAAGCATCCTGAGCATGTCAGTGAGCGAGCAATCAGAATGAGAAGACATCAAACCTACCAGCGCATCCAAGAAGATGTTGAAGGTTCCAACAGAGTCGACGTTCACCGAGTCACCGTTCTGGTACAGACGCGTCTGTTGGGGCCAGATGATGGAGTACGCGGTCTGAAAGTCCAACGCGCTCTCAACAACCTTCTCCTGCTGAGCCAGAGAAAGGTTCGATGCCTTTCCGCCGTCGATGGAGATAAATTCAGGCACTACGTCTGACGGGATTTTGGGAGAGGTGAAGTTCTCGAAGAACGTCTTCAGATCGGGGAGGTACAGGTAGTCCGCCCACTCCGCGATTCCGAGTTGGTTGCCTGTGTGGTTGTACTTGCCGACGGGAAGGTTGTAAATGGCTCTCAGGCAATCAATGGTGATCAGCGAGGCGCAGTTTGTGGTACCGGTGAGACCAGTGATGTTGACTGGGGCCTGGATCGATGCTTTTGCTTGAGCTACGGGTTGCAGGCCGTCGAGTTGAACAGTTGGCATCACAAAGTCGACGTGCTTGCCAACACGCTGGGGCAGTCCGTATTCGTCGCATGCGATGCGGAAGCCACCTGACGCCTTGTGCTGGTAGTAATGATATTCGGTCTTCAGCAAGCCTTCGAGTTCTTCGACGGTCGCGGAGAACTCAACCCAGTTTCGTCCTACATTTGTTAGTCTAGGGAAAAGATGATTGAGGGCGATCAACATACCAACCGAGTGCTTGACTCTTTTCAGGTCAATGCCTGAGTTTTGGAGCCATTCGAGAGTTGTCTTTGACGCCTCTGGGTGCGGTGCAAAGGTGTTTGCAACCTGCTCCGCAGTCCAGTGTTTTCCTGAAGGTAATCATCAGCCTTGTGAAAGCTGTGTGGACAAACAATCTCTTACCAAAGTTTGGCGAGTCCGGGTCTGAGATATCATCGAGAAAGCGGTCTCAGTGTTCCAAGTTACGCTGAGTCAAGCCAATTCTAACAGGCAGCACAGTATCTTTCGGCGCCCGCGAATGCTTGGTCCAAGCAACTGGCAACGCATCCCTCTTCTCATGAACTACATGCGAGTCGAGCGGTGAGCTGGCTCCTAGACCACTGAGGCCGAGCAGCAACAAGCCTGAGAAACGCATCTTTCGTAGAGAGATCCCAGGAGTTTGGCGTCTGGAGAAGTCATCTCGAGGAGGCGCCGCCCAGCATTATGTATAGTAGATACCAGCCGTCGCCATGACACGGTCGTCATGATAATCCCTCAATCGTTCACACCATGGATTCTACGCAGCCGTCAGATGACAGCATGACGGGTAAAGACATCGTATTGGTATGACAGGCACACGACCGTCCTGCCTGTTGAGGCCTAGTTACGTCTATCTCTTGACAGTTGAGCCGCTGGTTCTCGGTTCGAGGGAGCCTGCACCATCAGGTCTGCCAATCAAAGCAGCCAAACCCATGGAGAAGGTACCCACACGGGCGCCATCCATGGACCGAAGCTTGATTCCCCTTGGCTCGAAAGCTTGGTTATGCCGAGGAAAGCTTATTTGGGGCGTTGAATGAGGAAGGTGGTTGTGATAACGCTGCCGAAGTGGAGATGATTTTAATTGGCCGGAAATATAGAGAGTCAGGGCTGAGGCCGTGTCAAGTATCTGCTTTTATCAATCTTGTTTATTGAAGCGCTCTTCGTCGTTATACGAAAAAACCAACAGTGGACCAATGTTCTCTTTGACAAGATGTAGAGAAAATTGAGGCTCGGCGTTGCCGTGCTCCCCGTATCCATCTAGCCACACGGCATCCACATTACAGGCATCGAGCCTCATCAAAGCCAAAGAGCAAAAGTTTGTTTATCCAAAACAGCACAACACGTCAATGCGTCTAACTGTTGTTACATTTGTTACCATAAAATGCATATCTCATTGCAACAGCCCCACCCAACCCTGCCCACGCCTAACCTAGCAACGCCAAAGAGGGTGCACATACATCTACACATACATCTACATCTACAACCACAACCAGTACTACCGACCCTCTTTTATTTTCACAGCATCGGCCAAAACGGGGAAACTGCCCCTGAAACTCGGGCCCAAACTCCAGTTGTTCAGATTCCGTAGATGGCTCTCAAAGGCTGGGTTGATCAGCCACTGATCGTCTTCTTTCGGCAGCGCGTTGGACAGGCTGGCGGGGGTGCCGGCAGCCTGTGGTGTGTGCGGCCCGGCGGGCGAACCGGCGTTGACGTGTGTGGAGAAGGGTGAGCTGGCGGGGATGGAGGAGGTGGTGGAGAGGGCGTTGGAGTGGATTTTCGAGGCTGGGAGGAGGCAGTCGCGCGCCTCGTAGGGCCAGTTGAGGGAAACGGTGGTGGTGAAGGGGATGAAGAAGGTGTCGAAGGATATGAAGGGTTGGTGGGCGCAGAGCCTGTCGCGGAGGCGGGGCCTGTATGTTGTTAGTTTGAGAGCAGCCGTGTTGGGAGATTCGGCTTACCAAGGGAGATGGTCGATCCAGCATGGGTGCGCAGTGAACAGCTGACTAGCACGTGGTGTCACCCAGTGCGGTAGTCTGTCGTAGTTTTCCTGCGTGGGCTCAATCTGCCAGCGCATGACGAGGAACATGATGAAGACTATGGCAACCTGCTCAGGGTAGCCGCAGATGTCTGGGAAGGTGCGCAAGATGTCTGTGAACAGCTTCGAGAGCGGATGCGCCTCGACGACGCGGTCTGGGTAGACGAGCGACGTGAAGTTTGGATACAGTGGGCCAATCAGGGCCTTGACAGGCACACCTTCTGCTGCTCGTGCTTGGCGGTCTTGCAGGAACTCGAGCAAGATGACGTCCAGCGGACAGGTGGGGGCTATGTTCCGGGGGAGAGTCAGGTATGGGACCAGGTCAGGGGCATACTGTCCCTGGCCGTTGCTGCACACATTGCTGGGCTGCAGTTGGTGGGGCGAGGGCAGATTGGGATCGACAGGGCGCCGGTGGTTGTTGTCGAGCAGGAAGTCGACGCCCATGCGCTCGTCGTAGGGCTCTTGTATGTGGGGTGGGGCAGACCGCTGGTGGTCGAAGGCAGGGCTGTCGTGGGAGTAGGCGCGCATGTGGCTGGTGGGGGCGTCGGCGTGGTAGGGCCATTGGCGCGAGACGTCGGTGGCGGCGGGCGAGTGTGTGCCGTTCTGGGGCGACGAGGCGGCGGCGATTTCATGGAGAGTGGCATGGAACTGGCGAGGGTCGACAGGCGGCGCGGGCACGTCTCGGAGTGGGTGGAGGGGCGGGACGGGGCGTGGCGAGCGCTCTGCTGCTGCGGCCAGCTCTGCTTGGGTCAGCGGTCGATGCATCGAGGCATTGCATGGCTACACATACCATTGAGGCCTCCTGGGGCGCGCAGGATAGGCTGGATGATGCTCACGACGCTCTCGAGGCGCTTCCTGATGTCGGCGTTCTCGGCCTGGACGGCCTCCTTCTCGCGCAGCACGAGCTGCAGGTCATGGTAGGGCTGCTGGCTCTCGAGCTCGCGGATGCGCTGGTTCAGGCGGTCAATCTGCGTCTTGGTGCGCTCGCGGATGGCACGCTGGGCTTCGCGGTCGTTTGCGCGCTTTCGGGCCAGCTGCTCGGGGGTGAGGTTGGCGACGCCACGCGAGGTTGTGGCCGTGCGGCGCTTCTTCGCGCCCGACTGGCCCACGTCGGCCTGGCTGTCATCCTCTCGGGGGAGAGATGAAGGCGAATTGGCCTCGCTCGGGGGAAGAGCCGCCATTATTCAGCGATTGGGGGGCGCCTGCGACACAAGAGCTCGACTCGTGTTTTTGCTGAAGGAGGCAGCCTGCAATACCGAACGAGTCATGTTCTGCGTGCCATGTCGTGCTGTGGGGCAGTGGCGTAGTCTAGCGTGCTGCTGATTGGCCAGTGCTGCAGGCCTCGGGAGTGGGGCGCTCCTGCCGTGGGACCGCATCGGTGGGACTGGCTTGGTATCAGCAATGCCTGGAGGCACCTCACGTCGACACGCGAGCATGGAGGAGGGAGCACGCTTTCACATGCCCGTGACGGCTTACAACTGCTGACAGCTGCTTACGGTGGGAGATTCGGCGTTCCAGCCTGTCAGATCCCACATCGGCAGTGCGCATCCCTGCCGTCTCGAGTACGAGTGTGGGGACCCCGCTTCGCTGACATGCAACGTGCATCACACAAGCCAGCATGGATCCGCAGCGCGTGGCAGCTTGATCTGAGCTCCACCACCACACCTCGAGAACACAATGGCAGCGCCACCCCCAGCTGCACCCTCGCCCAAATTCGTCCACCAAGACGTCAGCAAGCTCGGCATCGCCTCAGCACTGCTGAAAGCCAGTCAGTCCGGTGTCTCACCCTCACCAGCCATCACTGACAGCCCCAGTCGCCGCAGCCACGGGCCGAGCCTTCTCGTCCCCCCTCAAGGGTGAGAACGGCGCAAACACGTACTTCAAAGATGTTGCCCTTGCTGCCTTCCGCGCACACCTCGGCAACCTGTCACTCGCTGAAGACCGCTATGTAACCAGCCACAACGCATCGTCGACCTACCTCCAATACTGCACCTCGCACAAGCTCACCCCAGAGTCCATCACCCTCCCCAGCGGCACACAGGCGCACTGGCTGGGCAGCAAAGATGCGCAGAAGGTGCTGGTGTACTTCCACGGCGGAGGCTACGTGCTGCCGTGCACAAGCGGACACATACTCTGGCTGGACGACCTGCAAAAGAGTTTAGGCCCTGGCGTATCCGCTTTGTTGCTTGCGTACGACCTCGCGCCTGAATCCACCTACCCTACACAACTCCGTCAAGCCGTCGAACTCGTCCGACATCTCACTGAAACAGAGGGCCGCGATCCAGCCAACATGATCCTCGGCGGCGACTCAGCAGGCGGCAATCTCACGTTAGGTCTGCTGTCCCACCTCGCACATCCCCACCCCGAGATTGCAGAGCTGAGGTTGAGTGGGAAGATCCACGCCGCCATGTTGATCTCGCCGTGGACCAGCCTTACGCAGCACTACACAGCAGCGCACGAGAAGAACGCAGAGAGAGACATGTTCGACGCCCGCACGCTGTCTAGATGGAGCACCGCCTTCCTTGGATCCACTTCACCTTTCGCCGGCGATCCCTACAACGAGCCCGTGCTCGCAAGCCCAGAGTGGTGGGAGCCCGTCGCCGACGTCGTTGGTGAAGTGCTTATATGGGGCGGGGAGAACGAGATTCTGATTGACGGGATCGAGGCGTTTGCGAAGAAGTTCAGCATAGGATTTCGGAGGAGAGGCGGGCACGTGAATGTGGTTGTTACCAAGGGGGCAGCGCACGAGGAGATGATCATCGAGCGCGTGCTGGGCTACAAGGGCGATTCAGGGACAGGAAGCCAGGGCGTTGTTGAGCAGTGGGTGAAAGCGAAGCTATAAACAGTACTTTTTCACAGTTCTGAAACATAGCAACCAGAATCCTCGTAAAGACTACCGTCGTTGCACTCTCAACACGCTCAATTGATCCACTAACCAAACACAGAAACCAGAACCCTCATAAAGACTACCGTCGTTCCAATCTCAACTCACTCAATTGATCACCAAACCAAACTGCTAACAACACTTCAAGGTATCTCGCCAATCACAATCCCATCGCACCGCACCACCCACTCCCAACACTCCAGCCCAACCCAGCAAATCTCACCACCTACCACCCAGAGCAAGCAACAAAGTTATTACCACTAGCACCGGTATGCGTAATCTCCCCCGCCCTCGCTCCACTCCCATTAACCACAACGCGATCAGCACCCGGGGAGCCTGTATTCCATCAACCAAAGTCCTCACACTTCCCTTATCTCGAAGTGAGGAAACACAATACATACCGCCCGTGTAAACCCCGCTCGTCTTCAGCGGGAACTCGAAGTACGTGCCGCCGACCAGAAAGTCGAAGCCCTCGTAGTTGTTGTACTTGTGTGGGTACGTCGAGCTGCCGGCTGTGCTGCCCTGCTTTACGTAGTTGTAGGCTGCGGTGCGGGCTGAGGAGACTTGGGCGCTGGTGTAGCAGGTGTTGCCGCATTTGACGTAGCAGGATTGGCGGGGGTCGAGGGCTGCTGGGGAGTCGAGGGGGTGAGGGACGTGGGGAGGGCGAGGGCGGGTGCGAGGAGGGGGAGGAGGGTGAGGAGGTGCATGGTGGCTGTGAGCGGAAGACTGGTGAGTGAGTGAGTGAGTGATGTTAATTCCAACGGATACCACCACTCTTTTATATCCAGACTACTAAACGGACCTCTCCGACCCTCAACCCCCCGACCCCAAATAAATTACCCCGAACTCCCAACCTTCCCAAAACACGCCCCAGCTCCGCGTCACAGTAAGTGTCCTCAACCGTCCTTCTCCTCCAGGACCACCCGTCCTATCATCCCCAGTCCCCGCGCCGTCCCGCAATCCAGAAACCGTACCTACCCACCAGCACAGCCGAGCGCACACCTCACGTTCGGCGTCCTGATAGGCTGCCCGCGTTCTGCGTCCAGGGCGGAAATACAGAGCGTCTGCGCTCCCCTACGCAGATCAGGAAGGTCGCGCTGCGCTATTCGCAGACTGACTACCTACTCCTCTCGTATAATTATCGCCGAATACTAGCGTTGGCTGGGCGCCGTTTCATCTGCCTTATCGCCGGATAGTCGTGCTACGGGGCATGTGTGTGTTTGATTGGTGGTCCGGCAGTGGTGATCGACGGGACTGGGCGGCGCTAGTTGGATGCGGAAGGTGGTCGGAGCGTTTGGTGTGGAGAGTGTAGGATTGGGTTGGATGGTCCGAGGATGCGGTGCGGTGCGGTGAGGGTTTGGAGGCTACGAGCGTTGGGAGGGGAGACTGGGCGAGGAGGTAGGTGTGTGGGTGATGGTGCTTGTAGTTGATGAGGTAGATTCAACGGTAAGCAGCCGTTGGTTGTGTACAGCCGATGTCGCTTCTCCCATACCATATCTCTTGACTCCTTTTCAGTGCAAGACCAAGCCTCGCAGACCATAACTATGAGATATTGACCGCAGTAATCTCGGAGAACGTTTTGTCGAGGAGGCCTGGCGACCGATCATCGGTCTTGGTACTGCTTCGGTCTGCTACGCGGAAACGGAAAGAGGTCCAGGCGAGATAGGCACCGTATCGACAAGGAAAGGTCCTGATGGTACGCGCAGCTGGATACCAGAAAACAGTCGATAAAAAGCCGTCTATGTCTATGTGGTATCGTTAACACATCCATGTGACTACGCTGTCCGTCTCCACGCATCGGCCAGCAATGCGCCGCCCGCGACAGTCCCAAAGATGCCGACCTGCAACTCACTTAACAAGCCTTCCTCCATCGACCAATGCAGCGTCATCGGCGCGTATGCAATGTTGCTGACAAGGTCTTTCCACCACGTGAAGTTCTTGCTGTGAGACTCCCTGCTCTCCTGCTCTAGCCGCAACTTATCCTCCTTCTCGCCGTCTCCGACCACTTCAACACGCGGCTCGCGGTAGGCCCGCTCGATCATCAGCCTCAGCAGCTCACACCCCACGTACGCCGCCCAGAATCTCGAGCTCCACACCCACCACTGGGTCTCGCGTCTTTTCCCTGCATCGCCAGTCCATGCCTCGCCGGTGAGCATGCCCTTGGATGCAGCGTACGCGCCGTTCTCGAGGACCTGGAAGACGACACACGACGCAATGGCTGCCCAGGTGGTCCCCCGCAGCAGCCTGTCTCTCTGCGTGGCAGCCTTCGGTAGCGG
Organism: Ascochyta lentis; assembly: GCA_004011705.1. Taxonomy (NCBI): domain Eukaryota; kingdom Fungi; phylum Ascomycota; class Dothideomycetes; order Pleosporales; family Didymellaceae; genus Ascochyta; species Ascochyta lentis. The sequence continues at coordinate 3,182,518 of RZGK01000003.1, forward strand.
CGATCGATAGGTATCGCGCGCCCATGTGTACAGACCCAAGACGCCCCACATGCGCACGAATATGCGGTAGTCGGCAATGACGTCTGCAATCGCCTTGGACGAGCCCACGGTCTGCGCGAGAAGCTTCGTGCGCGGCGTCTCGGGCAGGTCGACGACCAGCGTCTCGCCCGGGAACAGAACATCGGAGGCCTTCTCCCCGAGGTCGGTTGCAAGGGCGACGAGCTGCTTCTCGAGGACGCGTTGGCCCAGGGCGTAGACGAGGGTGAGGGTGTAGCCGGTCGTGCACAGGACTACATCGATGCCAGCGGGGGTGGAGAGCAGCGCAGCGAGGCGGACAAGATTGCGGTCCGTGGACTGTGCGGCGTGGCTGACTCTCCGCAGGACGAGGAGGCCGAGTTTCTGGAGGAGAGTGGGTCTTGGTGGGGGACGCGGCGAGTGTGCGTCTGTGGTTGGGGGGTTGACGGGGGCGCTGGGTATTGTCGTGCTGTCTGGGTGTGCGTCTGCCATGTCGAGCTGTCGAGCTGTCGAGCTGTCGAGCTGTCGAGCTGTCGAGCTGTCGAGCTGTCGAGCTATGGGGGATGCAGCGACATGCGCCAGAGCTGCAGGGTCGCGTGTGTTTTCATGGCGGTGACGGAAAGCTCGACGTCGACGCGCCGACCCGAGGTTCCGCGCGGAATACAAGCGCTTCCGAATGGACCCTGACCACAACGTCCACTCTATCGATGTGGTCGATTCCGAACCACTCTGCAGCATGTGTGGCCAAGATGGATACCTTCAGCGCGTTATACATGCTGCCCGACTATCACATGTGCAATTGATCCCATTCGCATTGACTGGCTGAAACGGGCCGACCCTTGCCAATCCCACCGCGACTCCACCGTGCCGCCCCAGACCCCACTCGTGTGCTGTTCCACCTCTCCACTCCAAGTCTCCTTGACCTCCCCGTCTTCTCGATCCTCGCCCATATGACCCACGAACAGAAGTAGGGAATAGCCTGGAACATCTCAACACCATACCATCACTCCACCACGCGATCAACCAACAACCACCAAACCCTGAGGCAACCTACCCAAACTCATCCAGCACTTGAGCCCACCATGTCGACCACCCCCGATCCAAACCACCCTCACACGCGCATCCCCACGTACCCCCTCGCACACTCCTTCCGCCAGAAGCCACGCCGGCTCCCCCTGGTCCTCCGCTTCGCCAAAGGCTCCATCCACAGCGCAATCTACATCCCCGTGATCCTACACTCCCTCTTCACCGCTCTGATCGTCTACCTGGACACATACCCAAACGTACACATCAGCATCCCCGCAACCATCATCCCCTCGCTATCCATCGTCGTCGGCCTGATGCTCGTATTCCGCAACTCAACCTCCTACGACCGCTTCTGGAGCGGCCGAAACTGCGTGACGAGCGTGGGCACCGCAGTGCGAAACCTAGCGCGAATCATCCTCGTGAACAGCCAAGACAGCCAAGGCGTCAGCACGCCCGAAGAGCGACGAGACACGGAGCGGACCGTCCGGGTACTGATCGCGGTGCTGTACGCAATCAAACACAACCTGCGAGCCGAATTCAACATCCCGCCCGCCAGCCTCGCCAACCTCCCACAATACAATTTCAGCGGCGTCCGCGGCGCGAGTTCACGGCCTATCTCACGACCGCTGAGCCGACGACCGAGTTACGTAGATCGCGCACTAAGCACGCCCTTAACCCCTGGTTTGGATAAATCCACAACCTCGACCGCAACCGCGCATACCCCGCTACTAAGCCAATCGACCGCCACGCTCGACAGCGTACTAGAAAGCACCGGGAGTCTCAGCACGAAAAAAGACGACTACATCTCGCTGCTCCCGACCGGACTAATGGGCTACGAAGACCGCGGGCTAAGCCTGCCGTTGCAGTTATCAGTACTACTAGAAAGCTACATAACGCGGTCGCACAACCGGGGGTGGATCAACGCCCCACTATCCTCTCAAATGACAGTCCAGATCAACAACCTCGTAGACGCGTACGGACGCATGGAAACCATCCGCTCGACACCGCTACCCATCGCGCACCTGATCCACGCCTCGCAGGTCCTGGTGCTGTATGTCTGCGTCCTGCCGTTCGCCATGGTCGATAGCTATGGCTGGTATTCCATACCCGTTGTGGCCATTGTCGCCTTCACGCTGTATGGGATTGAGGGTATTGGAGTGCAGTTGGAGGATCCGTTTGGGTATGATCGGAATGATATTAAGATGGATGGGATTGTTGAGGATGCGCGGGCGGAGGTGGGGGTTTTGCTTGAGGAGTGGAGGGAGGCCAAGGAGGGGGGGAAGGGCGTGGGGGGGATGTTTTAGGGTGGTTAACGTGGTTGTGTGTGGTTGACGTGATTGTGTGCGAGGTGACATGACTTGGATGTGGAATGCGTTGATATCGTCGTTCGTCAAATATACCAATCTATCCGTGCCTGCTCTGAGCGCCGCTTCGTCCTTAGCCATGCTCTGCTAATAATGAACAACAACAGTACCCACCAACGCCTGGACCGTGGTAGCGAAAGCTGGTCCGTGCACTATATATAAATACGATACATTACTCCGTACTGCTCCTGTAGCGCTCATTCAATCACTTCTTTCATCACTCCTTTCATCACTCCTTCATCACTCCTTTCCATGATGCATATGCAGGGACGCCCGTTTTAGGTGGATACGACCGACTAGTTGAGTCGAACGGCCGACTAGTGGAATCGAACGACCGACTAGCTAAATCGAACGGGCGGTAGGCTGGGCGCGTCCGTCTCGCCAGATCCGGGCGACTCCTCTCTCAACCGGCTGCCCGCTGCTCGACCTGCACTGCCGTCCAGCACAAACGGACCGGCGTCGTTGCGTGGCGTCATGGGGCCGTCGTGGGCGCGGTCAGGCCCAAGGCCATCGTGGGCGGCCAGGTACAGGGGAGACAGGCCGTTGAAGCCGCCTGGGCCGCGATCGATCGACACAGGCTGCGTGACGGACGCGGTCATGGGCTCGAGAGGACGGAAGGGGGTTTGGGGGTTCGCTGCGTCGTTGATGTTGATGCTCGTTATGGCTTGTTGTAGATGGGCGAGGTCGCTGCTGCCGGCTTCCGCTGTTGGCCCGTTCAGCGGTACTACCGACGCGCGTGGTGTGACGTGACGGTCCTCGGGCGGGTCCTCTGCGTCGGGCGCTGCGTCTCCGTTTTCTTGGGCCGCGTCGTCCCAATCCTCAAACTCGCCGGGGTCTTCGACGTCGGCCTCGAGATCAGCGACGGCCCTGCAGTTGGGGCACAGGAAGTTGGGCCATGTGGGCCCGTTCAAGATGGGTCTTATGCACTTGTAGTGCCACACGTGCGAGCAAGGCGCGACGAACAAAGACTGGCAGGGCTGTGCATATGCATAAGCAAGAGGCGAGGCTGAGCACGACACGAGGACCTACCGCAATGGACATGAGACAGATGGCACATTCAGACGTGTGTGTCGAGGCGCTGTCGCCCTCCTTTTTGGTTTTGGTGAGGTTGCGCAGGCGCTGGTGGGTTTGTTTGCTGGGGGAGGTTAGCTTGTGAAATCCACGAAGCACTAGACACGCACTTGAAGGTGTTGAGGGCCTGCTGCCATCCGCGATTGCACTCGACGCGGATCTTGACGCAGCGGAAGATCATCTCCTCGCCGCCGCGGAAGTCGATGCCGAGCTGGACAATGTCGCCGTCCTTTATCCTGAAGGGCTTGGACTCGACGTTGGGCTGGCTCAGCCTGATGTGGTTGAGGAAGGTGCCGGAGGAGCTCTTGACGTCTTTGATGTACCAGCTGCCGTCCTTGCACCACAGCTCGCAGTGCTTGCGGCTGACGACCTTGCTCTTGAAGCCAATGGCGGCGGCCGAGGGCGTGTTGGCAGGCGTCTCGGGCAGGTTGTCGCGCTCCGAGTAGCGGCCTACGCGCACCACGGCCGACTCGTTGGGCAGGGTGCGGGTGATGGTGGGGAACTGCAGCGAGGGGCGGCCGGCGCGCGGGTCCTGGTGGGGGATGAAGCGAATCGAGGGCAGGTGCTTGTGGGCGGTCGAGCCGTCGGCGGCGTTGTCGCTAGAGCTGGCGCTGTCGTGGTCGGCGGGCCGGGGCGTCGACGTGGGTGTGGGCGTGGGCCCCGCGCTGTTGCGCACCGTGAGCTGGGGCGCCGCCGTCTCGGCACGCGTTCTCGTCATGTTGGCGGGGGCGGGCGAGGCGGGCGGCGAGTGGTGGTGGGCGTGTGCACTGTCGAGGGGTGCCGTTTGTCGGCGGGTGAGCGGGTGCTCTACACTGTCGAGGGGTTCCGTTTGTCGGCGAGCGGGCGGGTGCTCTACACTGTCGAGAGGTGCCGTCTGTCGACGGGTGGGCGAGTGGTGGTGGGCGTGTGCACTGTCGAGGGGCGGCGAGCGCTGGTGGGCGTCTGCACTGTCCAAGGGCGCCGTCTGTCGGCGGGCAGGCGGCGAGGGACGAGGAGCGGCGCTGTGTGAGGGCGAGGGGGCGGCCAATGGCGAGACGGGCGGGGTGTGGGTGGAGGCGCGTGGTCGGGACCTGGGGGTGCGGGCGTCGTCACGTGGGCTGTCTGCGGCGTCGGCAGCGTGCAAGTGCAGGCCGTGGGTGTAGTTGCGCAGGAAGGAGATGCCTCGCTGCAGGCCCGTGGAGCGCGGCGAGGGGGAGACGGAGACGGAGGAGGAGGTTATCGACGTCGCAGACACGGTGGGGGCGGCTGGTGCTGGGGCAGTGAACATGGCCACGCCGCAGGGGAGTGGACGCAGGAGACGTGCGTGCGGGACTGCCTGCGTGCGGGAATGCCTGCGTGCGGGAATGCCTGCGTGCGGGAAGGCCTGACGTTGCGGGTGACAGCCTGGGACGCTCACGCCGTTCACATGAGCACGAGGGTGAAAGGGCGACGCATCGACGGGCGAGGTCAGGTTCTGGCACGGCCAAGCAAGTGGAGGCAGTCAGGCAGTGGAGGCAGAGCTCGGCGGCGCATGCAGTCAACCAACAACTCGTTCGGTTCTAGACCGCGAGGCAGTGGCAGCGCAGAAGCAGCCTGAGCAAGGCGAGAAGCAGCCTGAGCAAGCGGGCGAACAAGCGGGGCCCGCACACAGGAGCACCCATGGCTGCCACGCCTGCGACGGCGACGAGCTCGCATACCACACAGCAAGGCCCGTCGTCTATATTTGTCTCTGATCTGAACGGAGACGAGATGGGTGACGGACACGTTCAACGCTATTTCTCAGCCAAAGGAATGGGCTCCCTCAGCAAACGATGGTATCCCTTCACTACACAGTAGTACGCGAACGGCAGCACCGCCCACTGCACAACAATGTCTCTGCACAGCAATATCTAGCAATGTCTCTGCACAGCAATGTCTGCACGCATGCATCATCAACACGATGCGTTGCTGAGGAACCCTGGGTGGAGCCGCTTTTCCCGCCGCCGGGCTCCACTCCCACATGGATCTGACCTGACTGACTGACTGACGCACGTGACTGCATGTCATATCGAATCTCGAATTTTAGGACGCCCACCCATCACCACACCACATCGACATGTTACGGCCCCGGACTGCGCGCCCGCTCACACGACAACTGTCGCAGGCCGCATCGCACCTCATACGAGCAGCACCATACCTCACACGAGCAGCACCATGCGCCCCTAGACGAGGCCTGGCCACGGCCGTCGCCGAGGAAAAGGACCCCGTCGAGCTCGACCACATCACCACGCTCCCCAATGGCATCCGCGTCGCCACCGAAGCCCTGCCAGGCCACTTCTCCGGCATTGGCGTCTACGTCGACGCCGGCTCGCGCTACGAGAACGACGCCCTGCGCGGCGTGAGCCACATCATCGACCGCCTCGCCTTCAAGTCGACGCGCACCACCGGCGGCGACCAGATGGCGGAGAAGATGGAGTCGCTCGGCGGCAACATCCAGTGCGCCTCGTCGCGCGAGTCGCTCATGTACCAGTCGGCCACGTTCAACTCGGCCGTCGAGACCACCGTCGGCCTGCTGGCCGAGACAATCCGCGACCCCCTCATCACCGAGGACGAGGTCCAGCAGCAGCTCGAGACGGCCGACTACGAGATTGGCGAGATCTGGAGCAAGCCCGAGCTCATCCTGCCCGAGCTGGTCCACATGGCCGCCTTCAAGGACAACACCCTCGGCAACCCCCTGCTCTGCCCCAAGGAGCGTCTGCCGCACATCACCCGCGACGTCGTCGACGCCTACCGCAAGGAGTTCTACACGCCCGACCGCATCGTCGTCGCCTTCGCCGGCGTCAACCACAACGAGGCCGTCAAGCTGACCGAGCAGTACTTTGGCGACATGGCCAAGGGTCAGGGCCCCTCCCTCCTTGCTCTGGCTGACCACGCCTCCATATCCAGCAGCAACGCCCTCGAGCAGACCTTCACCGCCGACCACCCCACCCCGACCGGCGCCGCACCACACCAGTCGAAGCTCCTGTCCAAGATCCCCTTCCTCAAAAACTTCTCCACCTCCGCCGCCGACTCGGCCTCCCTCCACACCTCCTTCGACCTCGACTTCCCTCCCATCGACACCACCGTCCCCTCCCACTACACCGGCGGCTTCCTCACACTCCCCCCCATCCCGCCGCCGCTCAACCCCATGCTCCGCCGCCTCTCGCACATCCACCTCGCCTTCGAGGCCCTCCCCATCTCCTCGCCCGACATCTACGCCCTGGCAACCCTGCAAACCCTGCTCGGCGGCGGCGGCTCCTTCAGCGCCGGCGGCCCCGGAAAGGGCATGTACTCGCGGCTGTACACCAACGTGCTGAACCAGCACTTCTGGGTCGAGTCCTGCGTCGCCTTCAACCACAGCTACACCGACAGCGGCCTCTTCGGCATCGCCGCCTCGTGCGCCCCCAGCCACGTCGCACAGATGCTCGAAGTCATGTGTCGGGAACTCAAATCCCTCGGCGACGAGACCGGCTACGCAGCCCTCAAAGACGGCGAAGTCCAGCGCGCCAAGAACCAACTCCGCTCCTCCCTCCTCATGAACCTCGAGTCGCGCATGGTCGAGCTCGAAGACCTCGGCAGACAAGTCCAGGTCCACGGCCGCAAAGTCGGCGTCAAAGAAATGTGCGCCAAGATCGAAGCCGTCACCGTCGCCGACCTGCGCCGCGTCGCGCGCCATGTCTTCGGCGGCGCCGTCTCCAACGTCGGCGCCGGCTCCGGCGCCCCGACCGTCGTCCTGCAGGAGGGCGACCAGGAGGGGCTCAACCGGAAAGAGTTTACCTGGGATGACATCCAGACGCGCATCGCGCGGTGGAAGCTCGGACGTCGATGATGGACGTGGGGCGTGTATGCATTTGTATGATTAGATCAGATCGGGTCAGATGAGATGAGATGAGACGAGAAGAGACGAGACGAGCTAAAACAGGGAAACTGTACAATATCACCACACACAAGATAATCAATCACAACGCCGACATAACCCCGGTACTGAAACCACATTCACATCTTGCTCCGTTCCCACATCACCACTATACAGAACTTCCTTAAACTTAACCACGTAGTAAGTAGTAACGCGTTAATACTGGTGGTATCCTGTTGTTGATGGAGGTATTCAGAACATATACCAGTTAAGCGCGCGGTCTTGGTAATGGACTGGGGTGATGGACTGGGGTTGGGGGTTGGGGCTGGGGTTTAGGTGTTGGTTTATTTTAATCTCGACTGCAACTGCAACGTTAACATCAACATCAACATCAACATCTACTTCTGGGAGGTAATAGTGTCTTGACTTGGTGTGGTCATAGTAAGTACTAGGCTTATTTATAGTCTTTAATAACGTGTGTTTTTTAGTAGTGTAGGTGTATACTTAGTTACTTACTTAGTTAACGTAATCCACCATCGAGTTGGCCACCCCATCGAGTTGGCCACCCAATGCACCCCCCCATTACTCCACCCCTGATATCTCAACACCACCGCAACCAATTTTGATAAAAAGTAGATAGAATTAATCGCCTGATGCAGCTGCACCTTTTGTGCAGGTTCTTTTGTTGTGCCCTAGCTCGCTGCATGTACTGCAGTAGGGAATACCCCGGCTGCTACCACTAGCTGCACGCCTCTCCTTACGCCTCACCTCCCCTGCCAGCACTACTGCGTCTCTCTGAGCTACTATATCCTCTGCTTCCTCCTGCGTAAGGGTCCCCCCTCTCTGTATACGCTTCCTTTTTCGGCTTCTACGCTTAGCTGCAGCAGCGTTAGCAGCTTAAAGCTTGACAATCTTACCAGCTAAAATAGTTCTAGTGTGCACTAGCATTTCTGCACCTTTCTGCATCTGCTGCACTATAGTTACAAGCGCTGTTGGAGAGGACCTAGCGTGGGTTTGAATACAGTTCTTAATCAGCGTAGATTAGGCCTGTAATTCAAAGGCGTTGCTAGGGGTCCTAGGGTCCTAGGGGGTGGTAGGCAGCGGTGGTGACGGCGTTTGAGGCTTGATCTCCAGCTTTAATAGCACCGCTCCTGGGTCTAGGGGCACTAAACCAGTAGCTCTGAATCCAGCTTTAATGTTATCTGACGAGAAAACACCTTGGTATACTGCTAGAAACGCTGCCAGGAATGCTAGCTTGTTAATATAGTTAATGTGGCTGTTTGCTAGGGCTCCTACTTCCTTCTTGTACGCACGCTTCAGGGGAGAGAAGCACCCAACGTCTAGGGGTTGTAGGATATGGGAAGCGTGCGCAGGTATACAGAGGGTAATAATGTTGTTCTCCTTGCAGATATCCTGGAATCTGATTAAGTTGTGGGACTTATAGCCATTAAGGATAAGCAGCTGGTGACTACTAACTGTACGCTGAGTGGTATGCTTAATAAAGTGCTGAAGCTAGGCAATCCCCACTTTATTGGTAGTCCAGCCATTATCAGATACAGCAATCCTCTAGTCCTTAGGATTATTGTAATACCAGGCTTGGTTGTAGTTCTTTCCTTTAAAGATAAAGAAAGGTAGGACAAGCCAGCTACCTGCACTAACGGCAGCGATCAGGGTAACCTACTCACGATCACCAGGTTGGCGTCCAATAGGGTTGAGACGAATCTCTGCTGCAGTAACCACCTTGATAGACCCCCCTACGCCTATCTAGAACCTAGTCTCGTCAAAGTTGTAGGTATCTTTATTAAGGATACTATACTTAGCTTTCACGCTGGCTACTAGCTCAAACTATAGCTTAATGATTGCAGGGTTGCTGCACAGGACCCTACAGTAGTCCCTAGGTCGTAATAGCTGAGATTTGATTTGTAGTTGACGTAAGATGAAGCGTTCCACCTAGTTAATGCCGACACAGGTGCCGGCGCGTACAGCCAACAATTGATTAGCTATACTGCGTACTTTAGCGTAAGAGGGGGCAAATCTACAAAGAGATAGGTCCCTTATACGTGCAACAAGACTCTCCTCTTCGCTCTTGGTGAGATTTGATCGGTTAGGGTGGGTATCGCGTCGGGAATGCATTCTAACGCGTCAGTTCGTCAGGGTACTCCGAGACACCCTGTACACTGAAGCAACGTGCCTAAGGCTTAGTGACGCGTCAGATTTAAGTAATTAGATAGCGAGGATTACCCTCTCTTCATAGGAAAGTGATCCTATATCTGGTTGTGGTTGCATTGTAGGTGGTTAAGAAGTTTGATGGGTCTTGGCATTGAGTGGCCAACTCGATGGGGTGGCCAACTCGATGGTGGATTACGTTACTTATTTACTTATTTACTTATTTACTCTCGACTCGCTACTCGCTAGGCGATACACAGAGTAACCAGCAACCAACACCTAATACCAACTAACCAACTAATTAACTAACTAATTACCTCCTTCCTAAAACTGCATACTTACTACTATTACTATTATCTATTTTAAACTCTGCTTGTTATACTCTACTGTTAGTACTGTTAGTACGAATACGAATACGAAATAGAGCGTTAGTTGGTTTTCTTTAGCAGTAACTCTAAGCATGTAAGTTTATGTTAACTTTTGTTACAGAATATACGCTTATATGCCACCTAGAATTAGTAGGTAGAATGTGGTTATATTTTGCCTCGGTTTTGGCTGCGACAACTAGTTAGTTTTAATTTCAAATTTTTTTGTTCGTTTTGTTTCGTTTCGTTTCGTAGTGCTAAGAGTCGATGGTTGCAGGTTCGGTTAGAGGGGATAAGATGGTTATGGGGTGGCTGGGTGGTGGAAGATGGGTTGGTACAATGGGATCAGAGTTCACGGCTTCTTCGAGAAGGGGGGATGGATAGACAGACGTGTGGATGGTTAGATTCGTTTAGTTTAGTTTAGGTTGCTAGAGTCGATGGCTCGATAGGTTGTCTTGTCTTAAATCGGTGCTTGTAGGGTGTGGGGTAATTGAGATTGCAATGCAGGTAGAACTAAAGAATAAGTACAACTACGAGGCGAGGTGTGGTGTTTCTACTGAGGAAGATGATGCTATATCTTCACATGTATTCTAGAAAAATCGAGTAAAGATGGGGTGTGAGATGGTTGTTTCCACTGGACAGGCAAGGGAGAGGCATCTTTGATTCTGATATACTCTCGTGAAGATTTCTCAACTGACTGAGACTTGAAGGTTGGTATACACTGAGAGGTTCTCCCCGGCGCACTACTATTTAAAGTGGTGTTATAAGGAAGAGAAAGTGTCCGCCATTCCCGTCTTCACCGGTCGAACAATATCTTCTCCCGGGGAAGCTTGATTCCATAGACTCTCTAGACATTAATCAATTCAATCAGTCAGTAGGCAAGGGATAGGAGTATATGGGTGAGGCACGGTAGTATTGTTTGCTCGGAGAGCGGGAGACTAGGATTTGCTATAACATGGTGTTGTTGTGCCTACTTAAACTCCATAACCGCCACACTATAATCCCAGCGAGGAGTTCGAAAAGCCTTCCAAACCACGCCTTCTCCCAACGCAACACCATTCGACAACAGATAGCCAGCCTAACCAGACCACACCTTCGGTCCCGGCGGGGTGTACGTCGTACTCTTATCCGCATACGTGTTCACCATAATTCCCGGATCGCTCTGGCTCGCATACCCTGGAATCGTAGCCAGGTAATCAGCACCAGGCTGCGCGGTACCCGACCCCGTAACCTGAACCTGGGCACACTCGGCATAGAACTGTGGGTTCAGCGCTTGGTGCAGCGCCAGCAGCTCGTGGCGGACGAGGTAGTTGCCCGGCGCGAGCGTCTTGGGGACGGAAGACTCCCAGTACAGTTGCTTGAGCACTTTGGCTGTGCCCCATGCTGTGCCGCTTAGTGGAGGTGCGGTCATGCCTAGTTGGTCGATCTGGGCGGGTTAGTTTGGTGTGAAGGATATTAAGAGGGAGATGCTGACTTTGAACCACTTCTTTCCGCTGCCGTCACAGCTGGTGAAGTCACCCGCGCATTTGTACATCCAAACCATTACTGGGCCCTGCTCGTGTGTCCACTGGCTCCAGAGGGCTTTGATCTTGCCGCCGGCAGCGACTTTGGCGGAGAGGGCAGCGGAGGTGCCGCCGTTGCACATGACTTTCTTGTCGGTGACAGTTAGGGTCGGGTTGTAGTCGGGCCATTGACGTTGGATTGTCGGTGGCGATGAAGCGGGAGAGAAGCCAGTGTAGCTGGAGAGAGTGTTAGATGCTGATGTGATGATGCAAGGCTAGATGCTCACCCAGGGTAGGTCACGCCGTCAATTACATAGCTGGTCACAGCGCCGTGGGCTGCAGCTTGAGCCACGAAGAGTGCTGCTGCAGTGTAGACAGTCGAAAAGAGCATGATGAGCTGGTTTGAGGTGGTTGTAATCTGGTGAACTGTTGCTCTGGATCTGAAGGCCCCTTAAATAGCATGCTGATGCTGGCCTTCACTTCAATGTTTGATTCAAATATCAGTCCCATTACTGCTGACCACGAGACTTCCCGTGTTGCCGGAGCCAGATGAGAGCGATAGTGTTTGCAGATTGAGCGGCGATTGCGAAGCACTGATGGCGGACCGGTTAAATGCAGTACAACGTCAGCCACTATGAGCTGTCGCAGGTAAGGAGCCCATAGCAACGTTGATATTGACTGAAAGAGCTCGCTGATCAACCTCGTGGACTTGAGTTGGGGCGCACCCGTTTTGAGCTGGACATCAGGTCAGGTCGAATCGAAGAGCGTTCGATTTCTCTTGTGGTAGCATCGCAAAGCCAACCATTTTGTTCGCTCGACTATGACGAGATGCTTCTTCCTCTACGTACGTGCGCTATCGCTCGTTGGGTACGGCGCGTCACGTGGATACGCGATGAGTGACGAGTTTTGAGGGAGCGTTTGCGTCTCACCACACGAGAACACGCTCACGCTCACTCCAGCTCACTTGAGTGTCCTGAAACTCATCTTTCCGTAATTCCAATATCACCATTCGGCCTTGCGTTCCGAACGGAGAAAGAAGCCAACCCTGAGCTCACCATGCTCTCCAATGCTATCCACTCAGCTCACCCCAGACGTCTGTCCAGCCTATTATGCGCAGTCCTCGAGACGTCATCCGAGTACGCTGGGCCTCTGCAGGAGAAGCTGTTGCTACGGCCAGGTCAGCTCAAACAAGCCATTGATGCACTGCCCGAAAACAAGAGGCCCACTCTGGCCAAGCGCATCGATCCTTGGAAGTTGTACATCGGTGAGGATGATAGCGACGAGAAGGCTCTTCAATAGGAGGAAGATGAGAATGATGGGAACGTTGAGCAGTGTGCGCCGTTCGAGGATTCTGATTGCGAACACGCCATCGCGGGTGATTCAAACAACAACGAAGACCAATGTGGTTACAGAGAAGATGGTAATGACAGAGAGGACGGTAGTGACAGAAAAGACGTTCGTGACGAAGGAAAAGAAGACAGCCACCAGGAAGCAGAAGTGACTGAGTCTGAAATATCAGATGCTGAGACTACCAACAGCGCGACTGATAGCTTGCACCCACAGAAGCGAAAACGAGCAGTGTATTCGAGACAGCGCTACGAGATCTGCGCCAACTGCGAGAAAGAGTACGGTGTCACTCTGAATCGTAACGACAGCTGCAGGTATCATGCTGGTAAGCACTGGCGAAAGTGATATACCCGCTCAGTAACTGTACACTGAAATAGGCAAACTGTTTCTCAACTCCGATCTGGAATAATAGAGAGAAGCGATCTGTGAGGGCGAGATTGAAGATTGCGGCGACATCGAGGACACCGCAGAGAATCGACCCAAGCATGCCGGTGGATGCGACTACTCGTGCTGCTGGTGCCCTGCGCCGTGCATGGTTGGAGAACACCAAGCAGACAAGTCGAAGAGACTGCGCAACTGCTAGAGATCATTAGGTGACGAGGAGATTTCGCATCGCATGGGTCGTGGTACCCTGGCGCACAATGAGTGGTCTGATTCAAACAGCGGTGACTTAACTTGTTATGTGCTACGATGTGGTGGAATGTCTGGCGACTTCAACATCTGTCCAAAGCGTAGATGTAACTTTCGTAGCAGAGGACTAAATCGTATATCATACATCTTGTCTGGGAACTAGAAGACCTCTCTTGGCGTCCTAATGTATGATCCCTCCTCTTGACTACCACCCAGCTCAATCCAAGACCTTCATCAACTCGAAAGCATGCCCAAACTCAGCACGATCCCACTCTTCCTGTTCCAGCAACCGCACTTTTGCACCTTTAGAAGAGTGAGGCACTATATAGTTACCTGGCAGAGGCATATCAAGCTCTAAATGTAAACAATCCCTCAACCGGTCATCTTCCAATTCACACCTCTCACGCATCCACTCCGCCGCGCGCTCAACCCTACTTTCCGCCGACCCACCATCCATAATAAAAAACGCCGGTCTCCACCTCGTCGACCTCTCCATAATGCGCACCAACACCGTCAGGCTCTTGATATTGGGGAACTGCAACACCATTTTTTGCGCGCTGTCCACGACTTGCGGCCAGAAATAGCTTTTCCAACTATGACTGACGGGGCCGACGTTGTTGGTATCGAACATGTCATCACCCGCATCAGTACTGAATGTCACGTGGCGTATTAATTGGTGGTAAGCAAGAGCAAGGTCGTTGAAGCTGTTGACTCCGACGCGGAAGATGTTGTCGCCGTATAAAACAGGGGCACATTCGGCGTGGAGTTGTCGACATGTTTGTAGGAGTCCTATGGATATGTGTTTGTATACGCTTATTCGCCGATTTTCGCCGTGGGTCTTGTGGCGCACGATAAAGGCTCGTAGGGTGTAATCCATTGGGGAGGGGTTGTTGCCGTAGGGCATTATTGCGCCGTGGACGTGGAATGTGTAGCTGTAGATGAGGTCACGTAGTTCTTGGGGAAGGTCGAGAATGCTGAGGTGCTGTGCATTTTCTTTGTTGGAAGGGGCCCAGGTTGTAGACAGGACTGGTGATGGACTCATTGTGGTGGTCATTTACGATACTCAAGTGGCTATATGCATCTGGAGAGAAATTGCAGGTGAGAGTTTTAAAGGATGCTCGAGTTGTAAAGGCCTCAGCGATTAATATTGTCTAACTACCATGTCCGTGCGCGTGACACCCGGATTCGCGTAACGCCCACAGGGCCACAGTCTACTTTTTACCAGTAAAATTAAATAAGCTTCCAGCGCTAAAGTAAGATTCCAAGCGCAGGAACGCATTAGTACATTAGCGTTTCGCTTAAGCGTGCTTAGTAATCATAGATAATTATTATGCTAGCTAACTCTAGTTTAGGTAATTAGCTATACTATTAACCTAGCTAGCAACTATAACGCTGCTAAATTGCTCTTTTTAAATTTTTGTAGTCTTACTCTATATAGCCTATAGATCTTAACCTTCTACCTCTTTCTGTCTATATTCTAAGCTCTCTACCTACTTAGCTATACTCTTTCTATAAGTTTTTATTACAAACACCTATAAAACTAGTTTTTAGTAGCTCTAACTACTTTATAGTTACTATAACTACTTCTACTTCTACCTCTACTAGCAGCAAAGTTTCTAAGTAAGTTATATCTCTAGTGCTACTAATATCCCTAGTTGTAATTATTAGCATTACTAATACTTCTTCTAGACTCTATAGCCTGTAGCCTGCTATATTATTAGTATACTAGACCTTTTAGTATTTCTAATCTTTATATATTCTAACTCTAGTTGCCTAAGCAGAGCCTTACTTTTTCCTTATTACAGCTACAGTGCCTGCCTTACCTAGGCTATTGCTAGTTCTAACCTCTAGGCCTTATAACCTTATACTCTATAATATTTAGCGCATAATTAATACTACTAATCTAAATATATTATAGTATGCTATAGCCTTTCTAGAACCTAGTAATTCTAAGCCTTAGGTCTACTAACCTTATACTTAGCAGCGTTTAGCGTATAATTAACACTACTAATCTAAATATATTACAGCATGCTATAGCCCCTCTAGAACCTAGTAATTCTAAGCCTTAGGTCTACTAACCTTATACTTAGCAACATTTAGTACATAATTAATACTACTAATCTAAATACATTATAGTATGCTATAGCCCCTTTAGAACCTAGTAATTCTAAGCCTTAGGTGTGCTAACCTTATACTTAGCAACATTTAGCATATACTCTATGCCTAATTAATACTATTAATCTAAATACATTACAGTATACTATAGCATTCTAGAACTCTAGTAATTCTAAGCCTTAGGTCTGTTAACTTTATACTTAGTAATATTAAGAGCCTACTCTAGACTACTATTCTAACTTAGGCCTATACTCTACAGCATGCTCTAAACTTCTAGAACCTTAGTAATTCTAAGCTTTAGGTCTATTAACCTTATACTTAGTAATATTAAAGGTCTGCCTTAGACTACTATTCTAACTTAAGCTTATACTCTACAGCATGCCCTAGACTTCTAGAACCTTAGTAATTCTAAGCCTTAGGTCTGTTAATCTTGTGCTTAGTAATATTAAGAGTCTGCTCTAGACTACTATTTTAACTTAAGCGTATACTCTACAGCCTACTCTAGACTTTTAGAACTCTAGTAATTCTAAGCTTTAGGCCTACTAACCTTATACTTTAGAATGTTAGCTATCTAGAACTCTTTATATTAGTTGCTTTCTCTATTAGCTACTGCAGGATATACTAGTAAATCTAATATTAGCCTTAGCTTTTCCTGCTCTCTACTCTCTTATAAGCTCTTTTACTACATTCTAGCTTATACTACACGCCTCTTACCTCTTAGATCTAGCTTAAATTACCTAACTGCTAGGATCTTTAGTCTTTACTACTCTTTTTAACTACTTTATATATTAGTGCCTTCTGCTAACGTCTTTCTTTCTTTAGCACTAACAATAACTCTACTACTGCCTAACTTACTACTGCTGCTTTTAAACTTAGTTATAACAACTATAAGTTTAGCTTATTAGACCTATTTACTTCTAACTTAGATAATTCTAAAGATAATAAGGATCCTGCGCTAAAAAAGAAGAAGATTATGCTTACTATACTGCCTTACTGTTTAGAGTAAGAGCTTAGGAGCAAGGCTGCTAATAAGGCGCGTAAAGAGTACTAGGATCTATAAGCAAAGCGTCTACTATATATAAGTAAGAAGCCTAGCAAGAAGAGAGAGGTAAGTTTAATAAATACTGTTCTAGATACTAGTGTTATTAAGCTTTTGCTAACAGTCTACAGTATATTACTATACTACCTAAGAATCTTATCCTATATAAAACTCTAGTCTAGAGAACTTACTTTCTATCTAACTTCTTTTAGTATTTCTAACTTATTAAGTAAGAAGCAGCTACTACTCTTAAGTGTTTTAAACTAGGCCTACTACTGCTATAGCTTAGAGCTTACTCTTTCTAATCTTCCTAAAAGAAACCTGCTAACTTTTATATATTTAGAGCTTAGTTTTAGGGTAACAAGATAAAGAGTAAAGAAGACTACTATCTGCGCTGCGTAACCTACTGCGTCTTATTAGTAGTAAGTTTTTGCTATCTCTCTAGTCTACTTCTATAATTTTAACCTTTTTCTAACAGAATATAGACTATATACAATATTAAGCCTAATAGCACTAAAGTAATCCTCCTTACTCTCTATAGTTATTCCCTAGCTGTAACTCTAATTCCTAGAATATTTAATATCTTTAAGTAGTCTTGCTAATAATTTATATATTTAGGCATCTGCTCTTAAGATCCTTTGCAATCTACGCAGCTTTCACACAGTATATCTATTAAAACATTAATTATTCTAAACACATACTTATATAATATTACAGGTATGCATAATTATTACTATAGAGACTAAAGCTTAATACAATCTATTTTCTTAGACAGCTAGCGTATATGCAATAGGATATCTTAAGGCCTAAGAGATAGATTTTAGTAATTAGTTATAGGAGAAGGTAAGTTTTAGCTTTGTAACCTTAATTAAACAGATATACTAAGAATAATAGCTAATATACTAGTGTAATATAGATATTAAATCCTTCTGTTTAGGCTGCTGCCTTCTAAGAGCAGATTTAGGCTTAAGAGACCTTTAGTTCTTTCTTTAGTAGGTTTCCCTAGTAATTCTAATGTTTAGACAAGGATTAAGCTAACCTTTTAATAGCTAACCTATTTATATACAATATAAATAGCAAGAAGGTTAATATTGCTTAAATTGCTTAGTAGGTTTACAGCTACAAGTCTTAGTTAGTTACACTAGAAGATACTAACAATTATAAAACACTAACTAAGAAGTGTTATTAAGTTAAGTCTACTGTAACTAACTGTAAGGTTGCCCTAAACGCTAATATTACTGCAGGAAAGACTACCTATAGTAGCAAGGCTATAAAAAAGTAAAGTTATACTAGCAAGACTAGTAGTTAAAGTCTTAGAGGCAGGTTTTATAGGCATTATAAGTAGATAAAGGTTGTTTTTTAGTAATTTTACAGTTGTTTTAGCAGTAATTGCTGCTTATAATACCTAAAAGTTAGGCGCTAAGAGCGCAGTCTAAACAGAGCTGTTCTCTGCATATATAGCTTAATCTTACTAGTGTTTGTCTTCTAATATATCTACTCTACAACTCTTTATTTCTTACTGCTATCTATAATTGTTTTAATAGCCTTGTGTAACACAGTACTATGTAGATAGTAATTAAACAAGGTTATTCTAGTATAATAGCACTACTACTTTGTTATAATAATTGTTTAAAGCATTAAAGATAGCTGTTATCTATAAACTTTGTAATTACTAGTTAAAGTTATTAGCTTACTTAGAACCTTACTATTTAGGAAAAAAGCAACTTACTAAGGTATACAGGCTATAGTGCTAGTAACACTAGAAACTAATTAATTGTTTAAAGGTAAGATTCTACACTAGTTAGAATCTAGATTCTAGAATTAATACCTGTTTTACTAATAATTGTCTATATTATATAGAGGATGTTACAACAACAATAATAAATTCTTCTTTTATACTACTTTTCTAGACATCTCTAACATATAGGAGTATACCTCTAGAATATTAAGAGGTAATATGTAGTTATAGTTATAGAATAATTTTTCAAAGAAATACACGTTTAATTACAAATAACAAACTTTAGTTGCACTTTAATTTATACATTATAGTAAATATAACTTAGAATAATAGACGTTAATAGGTTTAATATACTTATAGTATATAAGACCTCTTAGAAGTGTTAATAGATATAGATAATTAAGATTTCTTAAGGTAGTATTTATACACAGCCTATAGGTAGTTATAACGCCTTTAAACAAGTTAAACATTAGATATAACAGCAAAATATTATTAATCTATTTTATCTACCTATAGGTCTAGCTTACTAGTAAGTTGCTAGTGTTGTTAAGTAATCTTAGCAGTGTTTGTGTACTACTGTATTGTAGATGTATGTCTATATAAGAACTATTGTATAAAATTATCTGTAAATACAATCTTTGCTCTCTCTACACTTAATAAATCCTTAGCTTCCTACTTCTCTTAAGCTAGCTTAACTATTACAGACTATTGCTTTTTAACTAATAGTATTAACCTATCTTCCTACTTAACCTAGTCTAAAAAGTTAGCCTAGAATGCGTCCTTGCTAGAATATAACTAATAGTAATAATAGACTAACTGTCTGCTGTTATTAGCTGTAAACAGTAGTTATACTAGGCTCTACTTACCTTTATCTTGCTAAATAGCTTAGATATCTTGTCCTAGTAATATAGATAGGACTTTAGGAAAATCCTTAGCTAAAACAACATTAGAATAGGCTTTCTATTATAATGTATAAGCTCTAAGCTGCTATATTCCTAGTCCTGTATAACTCTGTATATCTTCCTTAACTGTCCTATAGAGGCTAAATATCTCTAGATTTATACGTAATAACCTTGTTCCTAATAATAATTATATATATAACTTACTAAGCGTTTAGGCTATAAGAGGGTGTTTTAGAAACAAGAGCATAGTTAGAGCTAGAATCTACCTACTTACTATAACTAAGGTTTTAGAAGAGATTTGTTAGAGCTATAGAGGATGTTTTTATAGAGTTGTAAAGACGCTGTTCTGTAGTAAGTTGCTAAGAGTCCTAATATTAGAGGCTATTAACATTAGCAGGTCTAGTGTAAGCTACTGCACTAGATATAATATAGTTAGAAACAGGGTTTATACCTTTAAGTACTAGATTAATACTTATCTCTTGTTTAGAGGGTAAGAATTATAGTACTAGAGGAATAAGTACTTCTAAAATAGTAGAAAGGAATTAGTATAGGTTAAGAGTGTGTAGATATTAGTATTACAGCCTTTCTTACTTATCTCTCTTAAAATTTTTAAAGAATATAACTACTTTTACATGTTAAAGATATAACTAGAGTAGGCTTTTATATTATAGCTCTTCTACACTTAATATTACAACTTTAAGTCTCTTAGCCTGCCTTTCTACTAGTGTTAAAAAGTACCTGTAGATACTAAGCTATTGCTTATATTTGTCTATAAACCTTATAGTCTCTCTTAATAAGCTAACCTTGCTAAATATATGTATTAGCAAGCTTATGTATCTGTATAATATTTGCAAGAATATTATAATTATTAGGCTTTATAGGTTAGTTTTTTAGCTTTCTTGTTTATTTTATAAGTAGGAGAAGTTCTTTGCAGCCTAGAGACTGTTTTTGCTAGCACTAGAGCAGTATAGCACCTATAGTATATAATTTTAAGAGAATCTAGCAAAGTCCTTAATAATAACATAGAGTTGTAATAAATTTACTAAAGAGGCCTACTAGCGCAGTAGGCTTAATGGATATAGACTGTAAGAGTATTATAGTAAGCGCTAATACAAGGCTAGACATCTTATAGCTTATACTAGTTCCTAATCTAATATAGATTAGCAGAGCTAGTTATAGTTACGTAATAAGTTAATATATATACTTTTATATCTAACTACTCTAGTATATATTCTCTAGTAGCTTAGCTCTTATCTAGTCTGTTTTACTAGCCCTCTTAATATACGCTAAACCTTGCAGGTTTAGCTAGTAGTTCTAATATATAAACAAAGAAGTAGCCCTACGCACCTAGGCATGCTAGGTTAGCATTCTTCTGTAATAGAACTTATCTATTATAGTTACTTGCTAAACTTCTTAGAATTTACAATCTTTCTCTTATAATACTTTAGCCTCTATAGTCTCTTTATAACTAAATCTTTCTTAACATTAAAGAAGATAATAACTAAATA
Organism: Ascochyta lentis; assembly: GCA_004011705.1. Taxonomy (NCBI): domain Eukaryota; kingdom Fungi; phylum Ascomycota; class Dothideomycetes; order Pleosporales; family Didymellaceae; genus Ascochyta; species Ascochyta lentis. Next base: position 3,203,159 of record RZGK01000003.1, read on the forward strand.
AATTACAAGCTAGACCTTAGTGTTAACAAGAAGCTAGCTAAACAAGACTGTTTATTAGATAACTTTGCCTATAAACTAGCAGCTAACAGTGTTGTTAAGCAGAAATAATAGAATGCCCTCTGTAGCAGTATTTAGAAAGATACTAAGAGTATACATACTTATTTACCTTAGAATAACTATAAATTATAATATCTCTTTAAAACAGCTCTAAAGGTTGTTATTAACGCGTCTTCTTTAGACAGATTATAAAGTTCTAGACCTTTATTAATTAGCACAGCTCTAAGCTATTCTACTAGAACCTTAATAACATTATTTACCTTAGAATAACTATAAATTATAATATCTCTTTAAAACAGCTCTAAAGGTTGTTATTAACGCGTCTTCTTTAGACAGATTATAAAGTTCTAGACCTTTATTAATTAGCACAGCTCTAAGCTATTCTACTAGAACCTTAATAACATTAGTAAGTATACACCTCTGCTAATTTATACTTAGATTAAGTACTACTATAGAAAACTGTGTTCTAAGTAGGGAAACTCTAGAGATTCTAACAAATACAACAAAGGAAATACAAATTCCTATTCTTCTGCTTCTACTATACGCGCTGTAGCTAGCTATCTATTTGTCTGTATTTAAGACTAACTAAGCTTAGAATTTTTAAGGAATATAAATAGAGAATAGGTTAGCAACCTATGCTACGTAAATGTAGTTAGCTGCTTTATAAAACATCTAAAGTAACAAAAGGTATACTATCTCCTATATATTCTAATATTATTACTGCTAACTATTATAACTTTCTAGGCATAAGAGGGGCTCTGTGCAGAAAAGGTTATAGTAATTATAGAGGACAAAATATATTAATTATTTAAGATTAACACTTAATTTAGGCCTAAACTTAACCTTAAACAAGGTTATAAGCCTAGCAACTTTTAACCCTAGGCTAGGTAGAGAAAGAGAGTTATAATAAGCCTTACGTATACTATTATATTTCTCTGCCTCCTCTGCCTAGATAAGGTTCTAAATATAAAGATTAAGAACTTTAAGATAATTAATAAGAAGTCTAGTAAAACTAGACTTATTCTTAACTTTTGCAAGACTAAACAAGGTAGAAGTAAGAGGTTAAGATTCTAGATAGATATGCCTATGCTAAACAGTAGAGCAGGTATTTAATCCTTCTACCTCTACTTTAACTCTAAGCAGCTATAGCTTAATATACTGCAACTCTTTCTAGATTAGACGTATATATTAGGGATTACAAAGAGTTACCTCTTAGTACCCTTCTTTAGTAAGGACTAGCTAAAGCTAGCTGCTAGTGTGCTATAAAAACTAGTTTATGTACTAAAGCTCTTATAACATGTTAGTAATAACGTTAATTATATAGCAACTTAATGTTTATATAGAACTTCTAATACAATTTAAAGGAAATTAGCTCTAATTACTCTATATATAGCAGGCATTCCTTTTACTGTAGTAGAGCTTAGTACTTTGTTACTAAACGCTATTAGAATGTAATAAAGCTCTATAAATACAGTAGTTAGAGCAAGGAATTTAACCTAGTAACAATTATTTATTACTTAATCTCTGTTTTTAACAAGTAGAGTATATTACAAGAAGCCTATCTAGATCTAAACTATAGAGGTAGAATGTGCAGTAAGTATAGTTAAAGAAGCTAAATATAGCTATAAACACTATAAATACAGGTAACTTAGCACATATTTACAGCCTAAAGTAATAGTGTCTTAAGTAGCTAGCATATAACGCATAGGTATAAGGTAATTAGATATATAGGTTATACTAATAAAAACACTGTATATCTTCTACTTAATGTGTTCTCTTCTATCTCTTATCTATTACATTCCTACACACTAGCCCTAAACCTATTTCTACTTCTATTTATTGTTAAAACTGTCTGTTTATAGGCTTTTTAACATTATTATAAGATCTTTCTACTACAACTATAGGCATAATAATAATAAAGGCTAGTAAACTAAAGAAACTAACGTAAAGGGGTGCTCCTACCTATAGGCTAGGCAGTAGGTTTAGTAAGGCTGCTAGCAACCTTATTGTTACTAAAAGACTTTTAAGTTAACCTTGTTAATTGCAAGGCAATATATATAATATCCTACTAGACTATACCCCTAAGCCTTTATTGTCTGTCCTAGCTAGCTATGCTAAACCTAGCATAGAAACTCTGTACAACGTTAGCAATGCTAGTATAGCAGCCTAAGAACATGTTAGTAATAATAAGGTTATTAGTATAATACAGCAGAGTGCTATAAGTTTCTTTCCCCTAGTCTAGGCCCTGCCTAGTTATAACAGCAAAAAGAATAGAAATATAAATACTGTGCTAGCTTATGTTTATAAAACCTGCCTTCTTAATACTGTATCTAAACATTATATCGTTAAAACCCTATAGCTAGCCTACTAAAAGCTAGAAAACATTGTTATTCCTAAGAAGAACTAACCTTCTGCTTAATATTCTTGCTAAATGTTGTGCTAGATAGACTAAAAGGTAGAGTAATAAGCTAGTAAACCCTGTAACAAGAAAAGAGATGCTTAGGTTAGTTCTCCTAGTAAGTCTTAACACTAATATTAGTATTAACAGTACTTAAGGCATATTTCTAAGAGTTTAGTAACGCTAAGCTATACTGCTATAGCTGTTGTAAAATTGCATCTATAAGCTATAAAGGTTAATTCCTCTAATAGTGTTGCTACTAATAGCTAGATCTTAGGTGTTATCCTAAGATAGGCTAGATAGCACTAAGGAGTAAGACCTCCTTCTATGTAGCTGTCTTTACAATGTAATAAAGCAACTTCCCTGCTATTTTCTAGTGTTAACTAACTATATAGGCTTTCTTAATTAAAATATAGTGTGTAAAGAAGAGTATATTTAAAGTAAGGCAATCCTATTAACTATAATTACTAATGTTACTAGTCTAATATACCTGTAGGATCTAGATACTAAGTGAAAGAAGCTAGAAAAGCAGGGCCTGTTAACAGACTATCTTAGTCCTAAGACCTAGGGCAAGTATAAGGTTCTTCTGCTAAAGTTCTAGGAGATAATCTTTAGTCTCTTTAATTACAATACAGTATATCTACTCTACTAACCTATCTAATGTTAAAGCTCTATACTTACTATATTAGTTAGTTAATCTAAATAGGCAAAGAGAAGTAATGCTTAGGAAGTTTAACAATATAGAAGTAGATACGCTTTATTATCTTAGTAAAGTGTATAAACATATCTTCTTATATTAAAAGAGCTAACTCTCTAACCTTTACAGCTCTTAATTCTAGTTATATTAAGATACAGCTAAAGTATAAGAAGAAATAAAAAGCCTTATATATAACTTAATATTATTTACCTGTCTTTATATAAACCCTTTTATAGGTAAAATACATAATCTTTATTAGTATATAGTTAAATTAGATAAGAAATAATAATCTTAGTGTTTACTAATATCTCTAGCTAAGGACATTAGCACTACTAATACTTTTTCTAGAGCCTAGAGACTGTAGCCTGCTATATTATTAGCACACTAGACTTCTTAGTATTTCTAATATTTATATATTCTAACCTTAGTTATTTAACTAAAGCCTTACCTTTTCCTTATTATAGCTATAGTGCCTGCCTTACCTAGGCTATTAGTAGTTCTAACCTCTAGGCCTTGCAACCTTATATGCTGTAATATTTAGCGTATAATTAGCACTATTAGTCTAAATGCCCTATATTATACTATAGCCTCTTAGAACTCTAGAGGTTCTAACCTTTAGGCCTTGCAACCTTATATACTGTAATGTTTAGTATATAATTAGGACTATTAGTCTAAATACCTTATAGCGTGCTATAGCCTCTTAGAACTCTAGTAGTTTTAACCTCTAGAGCTGTTAACCTTATGCCTAGCAATGTTTAGTGTATACCCTAGGCCTAATTAACACTATTAATCTAAATATATTGCAGTATACTATAGCATTCTAGGACCCTAGTAATTCTAAGCCTTAGGTCTACTAACCTTATACTTAGCAACATTTAGTATATACTCTAGGCCTAATTAATACTATTAATCTAAATATATTACAGCATGCTATAGCATCTTAGAACCCTAGTAATTCTAAGCCTTAGGTCTAGTTTTCTTACGCTTAGTAACTTTAAGGGCTAGCTCTACCTTACTATTCTAGGTTAGGCCTATGCTCTGCAGTATGCTATAGACTCCTATAACTCTAGTAATTCTAAGCTTTAGGCTTAGTTTTCTTACGCTTAGTAACTTTAAGAGCCTGTTCTACTTTACTGTTCTAAGTTAAGCCTATACCTTACAGCCTGCCCTAGACTCTAGGAACTCTAGTAATTCTAAGCCTTAGCTTAATTAACCTTGCGCTTAGCAATATTAAGGGTCTACTCTAGACTACTATTCTAACTTAAGCCTATACCTTACAGCCTGCCTTAGACTCTAGGAACTCTAGTAATTCTAAGCCTTAGCTTAATTAACCTTACACTTAGTAATATTAAGAGTCTACTCTAGACTACTATTTTAACTTAAGCCTATACCTTACAGCCTGCTCTAGACTCCTAGAATTCTAGTAATTCTAAGCTTTTAGCCTACTAACCTTATACTTTAGACTATTAGCTATCTAAAACTCTTTAAATTAGTTGCTTTCTCTATTAGTTACTGCAGGATATACTAGCAAATCTAATATTAGCCTTAGTATTCCCTGCTTCTAGCCTTTTCTCTAAGACGCTTACTGCACAATTATCCTCTCTTACTAGCCCTTTAACCTCTTACTCTAGCTTCCTTTTCTATAAACCTAGTTCTACTAACTTCTATAGCTGTTTGCGCAATCTTCCTCTTCTATAAACCTAGTTCTGCTCACCTCTATAGCTGTTTATATAATCTTAGGAGTAGAATTCTTAGAAGTTGCTACTTGCTCCTTTCTTTACCCTATTTATTATTTCTACTAATCTGTAAGGAGTGTAATAACTATAGCTAATATTAGTAGTAGATTATAGAAAAGCTTACTCTACTTATTTTGCAAAACTAAAGGAACTATAATATATATTACTAGAAGCATTATCTAAAATAGCAGTATAGATAAGCTTTAGTCTCTAACTCTATAGTATTATAAATACTTCTGCTAAATATTACAGTGTATAGTGCTAAAGTAGTACAAATTAGTCTTTCTACTTACTTCTATCTGTATTCTTAATATTTTAGCTAGTACAAAGTAGACATCTCTAGCCTCTTTATAACGTGCTAGATAGTAGCAAGCAGTATAGATTAGCATTCTTAATATATTCCTAGCTATAAGCTAGACTCTTTAGTATTCTTATTTTATTATTCTTTACTATAAGAGCTAGCATAAAAACACTATTAGAATAGCTTAAATATACATACAGCTATTATACTAGTAAACTATATTTATAACCTTAGTACTTTTAATAAGTTCCTCTATAAGTATTACTTTCTTATAGTTCTAAGCCTATAGGAACTGCCTAGCTGTTTCTTAGGTCTATAATTATTAGCTATAACTATGTCTAAACGTTAGAATACCTAATATAAGTTAAGATTCTCTTAGTAAATTCTAATATCTAATATTTAGTATTGTTAATCTGCTTATTTCTTATATACTCTATAGGCTTTGTTGTATAAAACATTACCTATACTAATGTTTTTTCTCTTTAATATTGTAGTAGTGTACTAAAACTACAGCTATCTTATAAGGCTAATAGAATATATTAATACAAGAGTAAATAAGTATACTAGGAAGATAGTTATCTCTCTAGAATTTAAATTAGATATAACTATACTCTTGTTCTTAGATGCTAGAATAAGCAACAGACTGCTAGATTATCCTTAATACATCTGTAATATATAATCCTTTATATATATAGTATATATTTAGCTAAAGAAGTTCTAATAAGCTAATTATCTAAATATATTCTAGTAAAACACTATGTTAGGGGCTTTCTACCTTAGGCATGCTAACCCTTAGAAACACCTTAGGGCGACTACAGTTACCCCTTAGAGCCTACACACACGTATATATTCCCCTAAATCCTTAGAGGCTTAACTCCTAAGGATTTGTCTTTATCTTATCTAATACTATACGTTTTGTCCTATCTCTTGCCTGCCTGCAGTGCTCTTACAATTCAAATCCTTTATACTCCCTCTTAGAAGAGGCAGTTAAGAGATATCTGATTTTTTCTATACCTATTACAATGGTTGGAAATCAACGTTGCTAACGTGCTACCGGCAACAACGACGCACCGGGCTCGCAACAGCCTAGCCCTGGTAGCGACCTAACAGATGCCTAGAGGTATCCTATACACAACGTAGTAGCGAACTTGTTACTACTAGGCATGCCCTAGGTTAAGACGACGCCTAGTACATCTAACAACTAAGCGTTAGGTCCTACTAAATTAGGAGACGAACAGGCTCTTAGCCCTACTAGCCCTCTAACAGATGTGCTATCCTATCTAAGTTAGATAAACCTAGCAACTAGTTTAAATGCAGACCCTCTAGCTGCTATAAGGGCGCCTAGAGTAGAACCCGTAGCTATCCTAACTACAGGCTAGCCTTTATTTGTTAAGCAACTCCTTAAGAATCTTTTTAAGGCAGAACTCGCTAGAGCTACTAAAGCTAAATTAGCTATCTAGAGAAACTAGATTAACTAAGCCTTATAAGCCCTAGGCTTAACTAAGGGCAGGAACTAGTTAGAACCTAACTAGCTAGCGTTTAATAAGGCTAGAAAGATTATCTAAGTGTTAAATAACATTTAACCTAAACCTAAGCTAGGTACTAAGAGCAGAGCCCTATTTCTATAGTAAGTAGACTAGTAGATTAAAGATATTAAGACGGTCTTCTAATATGCTTAGGTGTTAGAGGACTCTATTATAAGAACCTACTAGGCTATAGGTACTATTTAGTTCAGTATCTATTGCGAACTAATCTAATAATAGATTAACTAGAGATCTATCTAATTATAGTCTAACCTTAAGGCAGAGGAGGAGCAACTTATATAAGACCCTGTCCTTACTAAGTACAAAAACTATACTAAGTTCTTTAATATTAAGTAGAGAGAAGGTAATACAGTTAACACCTTTCTAATACTGTTAAATTACTAGAAGTTACTACTACCGTATAGCTTCTTTAAGTTTAATAATAGTACTAAAGACTATAACTTTAAAATTACGTTTATGTAGTCTAAAACTCTACCTTACCTCTAGTAGGAAATCTAGCGTAACAGCAGCCTAGACAACATCTAGCAATAGTAGGAGTTTAAACAAGCCCTTTATAATATAGAGATAGCAGCCTGTCCTATAGTTACTTATAGGAGTAGCAACGCTAACTATAGTAAAAGGCATACTACATCTTCTAATTAGAAGAGTAATAAGAGACATGCTAGCTGCAGAGGCACACTATCCTGTAGCCGGGGCAACAGTACTCTAGTAGCTACCTAATCTAATAACAGTAATAATAGCTAGAGTTAAAACAAAGACTAGAGCAGCTAAAAGAGTTACTAGAAAAACTATAGTAGTTATAACTCCTACTATAAAAGTAGCAATAACAGAAACGCCTAGTTAACAGAAGAGTTAGGAAAAGGGAAGCTCTAGTTACTAACTTATCCTAACTATAACTAGGGCCTAAAACTAGAGGGAAACAAACCTATATTACAGTTACTGTATCCCTCTAGGACTCTAATAGGTCCCTAATGCTGCTTTAAGCCCTCTATAACTTAGAAGTAAAGCTAAACCTTATTAGCTAGTAAGTAGTAGATAATCTCTACCTAGAATATAAATTGTTTTATTAAAGGCTAGTAGCTACATTCCTTAATAGCAACTACTTAAGCATCTAGCAACCCTATAATCTAACTATTAATTACCTAGATAGTAATAGTATAGTTAAATCTATAGGACTGTAGAAGTTCTAGTTAGCTGCCTTTAAGAGATACAACCTAGTACTAGGCTACCTATAGTTAGTATCTACTAACCTGTGCATCTGCTTCTCTAAAGGCACATATAAGTAGTTCCCTAACAACGTAGAGAGAGTACACCTTACTACTATATAAGAGCTGTTCTACTCTATAAAACTAGGAGAGAGAGCATACTTAATGCACCTAGGTAACCTAGTCTACTAAGTTCTAGAAGAGGTAATTAACAACCTTTTAGAAAGTAACTAGGAAGGTAGTAGATAACTACTAGCCTAGAGGCCGAGCAGAGACGCTGTTCTTAACGCAGAATACTTCTATAATAAGAGACTCCTCTAGCTCTAGAATAAAATACTTAAAGTTGTTAACTACCTTTAGTATTACATTGCGCAGTACCTAGATCTATTATAGCTCTCTAAAGCTACAGGTAAGCGTATAGTAGCAAGTATTATCTATAAGCCCCTTTAACGCTCTAGGATACTGCCTACAGGTATAGCCTAAGTTCTCCTAGATAGTAACAAAGACTACTCTTTAGTCGACTCTATAGATAACAAACTAGACCTAGAGGAGCTTAAGCACGTTCCTCTAGAGCTACACTATAAGTAGTTTGTATTTAGTAAACACTAGTCTAGTATATTAGCACTATATTAAGATTATAATTACTCTATTAATATTAAGCTAAGGAGCAAGATACTAAATATGCCTATATATAACCTCTTTAGGAAAGAGCTGGAAATACTACAGGCCTATCTTAATACAGCGCAGGAGAAGGGTTAGATCTGCCTAAGTAAGTCCCCTGCTAGGGCACCTATCCTATTTATACTAAAGGCTAATAGTATACTGCAACTTTATGTAGATTACAGGGGCCTTAATAAGGTTACTATTAAGAACTAGTATTCTATTCCTCTTGTAAATAAGATGCTAGATAGGCTATTAACAGCCGCTATCTTCTCTAAGCTAGATCTACGTAATACCTATTATAGGCTCTAGATTAAGGAAGGTAATAAGTAGAAAACGGCTTTTAAAACTAGGTACAGCTATTTTAAGTACTTAGTTATGCCTTTTAGATTAGCAAACGCTCTAGCAACGTTCTAATCCTATATCTAGAAAGCCCTAGGGGGTCTTATAGACTGTACCTATATAGTATACCTAGATAATATCCTTATATACTTAGAGTATAAAGAGGATTATTAAGCCTACGTTAAAGAGATTATAGATTAACTTGTTAAATAGCAGTTGTTCTGTAAGGCAAGCAAATGCTTATTTATAACAAAGTTAGTTAAGTTCCTAGGCTTTATTGTTACGCCTAGTAGAGTAGTTATAGACCCTGTCTGCGTGTAGATAATCTAGAAGTAGCTAGAGCCTAAGAGATACAAGAATATCTAAGTGTTTCTTAGCTTTGCTAACTTTTATTAAAGGTTTATCTTTAACTATTTTAAGATTGTCTGCCTGTTAGTAGACTATATAACCTCTACCTAGAGGCTGTAGTTAGAGCTAGGAGGCTCTACTTTAACAAAGAGGGGGAAGAAAACGCTAGCAAAAACCTAAAAAGGCCTAATAAGATAGTACAAACTATAGAGTTAGCTAGAGAAAGTACGCTAGGCTTTTCTTACTATTAGGAAGAAGTTTACTAAAGCACCTATGCTACAGCACTTTAACCCTGCTAAGCTAATTATAGTTCTTACTAACACGTTAGACTTTACTATAGCTACTATACTACTATAACTACAATTATTAGGAGTACTAACAAAACAACACTAGAAGCTAGTAGCGTTCTAGAGCAGGAAGTTCTAAGGTCTATTAATTAGATAGCATACTTATAACAAGGAACTAGCTGCAATTGTTAAGGTATTTAGGTAGTAGTAATATTACCTTAAGTATGCCCTGTTAACAGTCTAAGTACTCTCTAATTATAACAACCTGCAGTACTTTATAACTATAAAGGAGCTCTCCTCTAAGTAAGCACGCTAGGTAGAAGAGCTAGCTAGGTATAACTTTAAAGTTAAGTATAAGCCTAGACTAGAGAACTCTGCAGATAGCCTATTAAGGCGTCTAGATTATGCAAAGGGACTAGTTATTAGAGAGTAGTAGGCACTACGTAATGCTATGCTACTAACGCTCTAATAGAAGCTTTAAATATAGACTATCTAAAAGTCTAAGGCTTAAAACGTTAAATAGGTAACTAGAGCAATAGGCAGCTCTAGTAGGGGTTCTGTAGGATCCTAGCAACTCTCTAAAACTGCCTCTAAGGAATTCTACCTATTAATAGGTACTAGAGATACGTCTCTCTTAGCTCTTAACTAGCTATCTACAGGCTATAGCAGCTAGAGTTAATCTAAATTATTTAAAGCTTAGAAACCTAACTTTAATATTATAGAGGCTCTTCTTTATAACCTTAATAGATAAGTTAGGTTACCTACTTACCTTATAAACAATACTGCGTAAGGCAAATCTGTTAAGGGTTAAAGTGGCCTTCTAACAAGTATGCATTTGTCCTATACTACAGAAGCAGAAAGATAAGAAAGAAAGACAGATTGCCTCTTCTTGTACAAGATATAGCAAGATGCTAAGCTATGCTCTATAATCACGTGCGTAAGTTTAGTGCGTAGTCTTATACACTTAGGGCTCAGCCTATTACAATACCCCTCTCCTTTACTTTAACGCGTTTGCTTATACATAAAACTTAGAGCAGTAACGTAACAGCAAAACAGTTGCCTAGAGCCTACTGTTCTTAAAACAAGGCACAGCGTCTAAATTAGGTAATCTAGATTTTGCTGTAGGGCCGTAATCTTGTCGTGTGCGTGCTTCTTTACTTGCACTTATACAGCACTAGCTAATTACAGTCTGTTTGCGTACAGCTTTAGCACTAACAGCAGTCCTAAATAGTTGTGTTGCCTTATCTTGTAACTTAACTTGCGATTGCTCTCCTATACAGTAACTGTTAGTCTGTTAACTTTACCTTAAGACCTCTGTAGCCTTAGCAGGGGTATATAGGTCTAAGTCTCCTATATAAACTGTACAGACCCCTCTCTAGAGGCTCTTCTCTTTCTGTACCTTGCACTTAACTTGTTAGTTGTTCTACAGGTTTTATACGCTTTTTTAGAAGTCTTTCTCTTTAGCAATCTTCTACTCCTATACGTTGTTATGTCTGCTCGATGCCGCTTCGCTAACCCTTGTACAGGTAGTTCCTCTAAGTCTACTAACAGTACTTCTAGTGCCTTTAGTCGTTCCGGCAGACAGGCTGTTGCTACTCTAGTAGAGGAGGGACACTTTAGTAATGCTAAGTAGGCTCTTAGTAGTGTGTGAGGTCCTTCTGTACAGTTGCTGTTCGCAACATAGGTAAGGTTCTTCCTCTAGTTTCTAGCTAGTCTTCCTATAGGTAGCCGTATATCTCTTGTATAAGCTATCTAACTTCTATAGGCTTTAGTGTTAATAACATTAGCTCTTAGCTCCTAAGTTAGAGCTTTATAGCCTGCCTACTTAACTTAATATTATAGTTAATTATTCTGTACGTGTTTGTTAACAATGCCTTTAACAAGGTATTCTAGGTGTTCCTCTTAGTCTTTATCTTGTACAACAACTACTCCTAGTGCTTAATTATTATGTTGTAAGGGCAGCAGATTAGTTGCAGCAGGTTGTAGTAAGTTAACATAGTAGGACTTAGTCTGCTATAGGACATTAAGTTCAACCTAGTAGGGGTCTTGTACGCAGGCTACTTAGAACTTCCTATTTTTCTAATCTAGCTTTTTACTAGGTCTGTTAGTCTGAACATTCTTTAGGTTTAGCTAGACCTAGTCTCTAACTTAGTATTTAGGCGCTGGTTGTCTTATACAGTTAGCCTAAGCTTCCTGTTGTTATTAGGCGTATGTTATTGCTAAGATCACCTAGTCTGCTGCTTAGCGTAAGGTCCGTCTAATTATTTTAGCCTGCTTTTTTAGATCTCTTGTACAATCTATTAGGTTGCCTTTAGCTAGGTTATCTAGCAGGTCTAGAAGGAACAGAGTGTTCTTAAACCTGTGTTAAAGGAAGAAGAGTAAGACTCTAGTTGTTAAGCTTATATAGGTGTTAAGCATTAGTTCTAGTATTAGAGTAAGTGTAGCCTAGTTGTCTTGCGCTTAGTTTGCGTATATACGTGCTACTACTTTAATGTCGCTATTAGCTCTCTTAGTAAGTCTATCTGTTTGTAGGTAGAATGCGGTAGAAAGGTTCTGTTGTACGCCTAGAAGTTTGCACACTCTTCCCTAGAGTTTACTAACAAACTAAGTACTTCTGTCTAATATAATTAATCTTAGGAGTCTGTGTAGCTGGTATACTTCTTGTACAAATGCCTAGGCAATATTATCTGCCTTAATCTTCTCTAGGGGGACTAAGATTGTACTCTTACTTAGTTGGTCTTTTATAACTATAAGGTTTATACAGCCTAAGGAGAGTAGAAGACCTGTAATAAAGTTAATAGTAAGGTCTTGCTACGTACAGCTTAGCACTAGTAATAGTTGCAGGTAGCTATGTTTCCTATCTCTCTAAGGGGTACTTTGTTAGCAGATGTTACAATTCCGTACAAAACAGCAGTTATCTTCGCTTATCCCTAGCTAGTACTACATTCTTGCAATTGTGCAGTATGTCTCTTCTCTTCTAGGGTGTTCTGTCTAGACAGCAAGGTGTGCTTACTGTATAATCCCTATACAGATTAGCTTGCTATTAGGTACCTATGTCCGGTTTCTCTATTAAAGCTTATTATTGCCTGTTACTATACAGTTGCCTAGAGAGACTGTAAGCTTCTTTGTAATAGTGTTAAGAGACCTTGCGCTACTTTGTATAGCCTGTTATACAGCTTAGTAAGTTTTATCTTATTCTACTGCTTAGTCCTAGTGCTAGGTTATTAGGTCGTCTAAGGATAGTAGTTAAGGCAGATAATTTAGTAGGATAGAGCCTTCTAGCGTAAGTGTTAGCGCCTATACAGGTGCAGCGTACGTTAGGTCTTGTTAATTAGATAGGATAAGCATTATAAACTCTCTACTAGCAAGTCTTTTATTGTCTTCTCCTTTAGGCATGTCTTAATCTCTTCTTAAGAGGGCATCTGCTCGTACGTTGTCCTTGCTAGGTTGGTATTGTATCTTTATATTACTAAACTGTAATATAATCTAAGCCTATTGTACGTGTCTTTTAGTAAGCTTCTATTTCTTTATAAAGTACTCTAGGTTTTTGTAGTTAGTAACAACTTTAAACTTCTATACGCTTTGTAATTTAGTGTTCTATTCCTGCAAGCAGAATATTACTGTAAGGAGTTCTTTATTATAGATAGAGTAGTTTGCTTTATAAGGCAGGAATTTCTAAGAGAGGTATGCTACTATACGAAGATTGCTAGATGCGTCTTCTTGTAAAAGGGTAGCTCCTATAGTAAAGCTAGAAGAATTACATTCTACTACGGCTCTCTGCTTAGAGTTAAGGGTAGTAAGGACCTTGTCCGACAGGAAGGCTTCTTTTAGGGCCTAGAAAGCTTAATCTTATTCCTCTATCTATTTAAAAGGGAGATCCTTCTTAGTAAGTTATATAAGCAGTTCTAACAGTGTAGCAAAGTCTTTAATAAACTTCTAATAGAAGTTTGCAAACCTAAGGAACCCTTATACGCCTTTAACTATAGTAGGTACTTACTATTCCTAAATAGCTTGTACTTTTTTAGGGTCTATTAATATACTCTTCCCTGCTTCTAGGATAAATCCTAGGTACTTTGTACGCTGTACGTTAAATTCGCATTTGCTAAGTTCTGAGTTTAACCTAGCTTCTTATAGGCGTTTAATTACCTGTTGTACGTGCTTATAGTGTTTGTGTAGAGAACCCTTAGTAAAAATTAATACATTATCTAAGTATACTAAGGCAAAGTTGTCTAGAAACTCTCTAAGGGCCTAGTTAATGTACCTCTAGAAGGTACTAGGAGCGTTAGCTAATCTAAAAGGTGTTACTAGCTACTTATACAAACTAAATCGCGTACAGAAGGCAGTTATCTATTCCTGTCCTTCTACTATCCTAATCTTGTAGAAGGCAGCTATAACGTCTAGTTTAGTGTACTAGGTAGCTTATCTAATTATATTTAGGGTCTCCTTAATTAGGGGAAGAGAATACTAGTCCTTCTTAGTTAGGGTATTTAGTGCTCTATAGTCTACACAGAACTGTAACCTGCCTTCTAGCTTCTATATAAACAGTACTAGTAATACAGCTAGGAAGTTACTAGCCCTAATAAACCCTTTTTCTAACAAATCTAGTAACGTACAGCATAGGACTAAGAGCTTATCCTAAGACATAGCGTAGAGGGGACTGTACAGAACCTCTAGGGTCTTACTGTCTACTTTATTTAGCTTAATTATATAGTCTACTGTTAGGCTATAGTAGAGAGGTAGTTTGTTACCTTCTTCTAGGACAAATAACTTAACGTACAACTAAAGGTACGCAGGTAGCGCTGCTTTAACCTCCTGTATAGTTATCTAGGTCTTTAGTTTTAAGGCCTTCTAGATATCCTTTATACTAGTAGCAAAGACTTAGATTCCTAAGTTTTCCTTGCAGCTCTTTTGTACGTAGTACTAGAAGGCTACTACTAATACTAGGCAACAGTCTAGTAGGGTAAGCACTTTAGTGCTTTGTACAGTAACGTTATACTGTTCTATAGATAGGAGCTTGTCCTTAGTGCTGATTACACTACTAACATCTTCTAACTATGTCTTTCTAAGAATTATGTTGTAGTTATACGTTAAAGGGGTAATATACGCTACAACACAGTATTGCTGTACGCCTCTAACATTAAGGGTAAATTCTGTAATAGCAGTAATAGTGCTTCTTTAACTGTTAACTCCTTCTATAGTTATAGGTGTAATTAGAATGCGTAGTAAGTTTATCTTCCGTACGGACTGTTTGTTTACTAGGCAATAGGTACAACAACTATTATTAACTATAGCAGTAGCTAGCGTAGTAGAGTTAATAACTGTATAAATTAACATTAGTTTAGTTGCAGCTAGTTAATAGAGCAGTAAACGTGTTAACTATATAGGCTTAGGAACTTGTTAAAGAGGCCCTAGCGTACGACTTTTAGCTAGGGCTGTTCTTTTCCCTTATCTTCTAATAAAGAGGTCTCTTTAGCTAGTTGTATAGCTGCTACCTTAGGGATTCTTAAGGTTAACTTTTGTTTGTTTGTATAAGCAGGTAATTTAGATAGAACGTTCTTCTTGCAATTACGTACTATATAGCCTTTGTTGCTACATTTAAGACAGGCTCCTGTAGTCCTTCTTTTACAGATTTCTTTATCTATTCTCTAGTATTCTCTTTTCCTTATACAGGGCTAGTAAGCGCCTACTGTAGGCTGCTAGTCTATTTTATTACTGTTCCTACGTAGGTTTTCCTAGGAACTAGAGCTGTTATACGTCTAGGTAGAGTAGCTGTTACTTGTAATCCTGTCTACAGCCTTAAGGTTTTCCTAGGTTATCCTAGCACGCTGTACGAACTGTTCGTACGTCTTAAGTCTAGGTAGTTAGTATCTAGCTTAAGCTCTTAACAGCTTACTGTTTAAACTATTCTTAAGATAGTTAATCTTCTAAGCGTAGCTTACTCTGTCTAAGGCTGCTTCTTGCAGCTTTAAGTTAAACTTCTAGATATGTAGATTAAAGTTGTTTTTGCCTTGTTTTGTCGTACAGAGGTACTTAAGGGCTTTCTCCTAGGCAGTAGGGTCCTTAAAGAACCTGTTAAGGTATGCCTAGGCCTTCTTAAGCGTTAGTAGGGTAGTGCTGTTTATAAGGCTTATTATTATTAGAGATAGAGCATTAAACGCTTAACTAGTTGTATAAGTAATTACGTAGTTAACTTAGTTCTTCTTAGTAGAGTACGCTAGCTAGTCCCTGTACAGCTTAGCCTGTACCTTTATCTTCTATTAAAGATATTATTTATATAATCCTTTGTTAAATACTTCTATATTAGGAAGCCTAGGCTTTTTAGCCTGTTAGACGGTGTAATCTTAGTAGTTACTTAAAGGAGTAGGACTAGAGGAAAAATTTTGTCTACTTCTTTCTAAGGTTTCTAGACAAGCGTTGTTGCTTAGTATCCCCCTAAGTTCGTTTATTTAGGATTGTAGCTGCTTATACAGTTGTCTCTCTTGCTTGCTTGCTAGTTTATCTAGGTTAGCTTTTAGGGATCGTATTATTACTATCAGATCGTCTACTAATAGGTTGCGCAACAGGTCTTGCTGTTGCTTATACAGATGCTGCGATTGCATCTGCTGTTTGTACGTTAGCTAGCTGCTAGGCAGCTGTTAGTTGTAAAGGCTGTCTCCTTCTATTATTATACGCTTAGGGGGTTTAGTTAGTTTTAATCTTTCTGCTTATGTTAAGAGTTAAAGTAGCCTTCTAACAAGTATACATTTGTCCTATACTACAGAAGCAGAAAGATAAGAAAGAAAGACAGATTACCTCTTCTTATATAAGATATAGCAAGATACTAAGCTGTGCTCTATAATTACGTGCGTAAGTTTAGTGCGTAGTCTCGTACACTTAGGGCTTAGCCTATTACAGAATCTATATACGCCCTAGATACACTAGAACGCCTAACTAACTATATTAGACAGGTTTAGAAGCAGAACACTACTTATAAGTTGCTAATAAGTTAGAAAGCAGGCAGAGCAGCTAAGAGTTACTGCTACTAGGAGGTTAACCCTAGTAGGATCCTGCGTAGAAGTAGGAAAGTGTAGATTCTCTAAGATGTAACTCTTTGCTAAACTATTCTTATAAAGAACTATAACAACCTTATAGAGGGTTATTATAGTTATAAGAAGACTACCTAGCTATTAAAACAAAAGTACTACTAGCTAAACCTAAAAAAGGATGTATATAAGTACGTTTAGTATTATGCAGCATACTAACTAAACAAGATCTACAGGTATAAGCTATAGAGTTTGCTAGTCCTACTCTCTATACCTAATACACCTTAGCAGCACTACTCCCTAGACTTTGTAACAGACCTACTAACGTTAAAGAATAACTAAGAGAATAAGTATAACTTAATTCTAGTCCTAGTTAATAGGTTTAGTAAGTATGTCTAGTACCTGCCTATAACTAAAGCAATTACTTTCTAGAGGGTAGCTAAACTACTACTCTAGTAGTACTTTCTTAAATATAGTCTCTCTAATACTCTAATATTAGACTAAGAGTTAGTGTTTACTAGTTAATTCTAGTTTAATATCTGCTACTACTTAAAGATTAACTATTGCCTTAGCACAGCTTTTTACCTATAGACTAACAGACAGACAGAACGCTAAAACTAAGAGTTAGAAACCTACCTACACATCTATATAAACTACTAACAGAATAACTAGGTAGACTTATTACTATACGCAGAGTACGCATACAACTTAAAGGCTTACTTAGTATACAGGAAGTCCTCTATTAAAGTAGCTTACAGAATTAACCTGCAAGGCTTTAATAGAGTCCTAGATTTATACTAGTTATACCGTCCCCTAGAAGCCTAGGCTAACAGTAGAAAGGCACTAGACCTTTACTAGCAGGTAATTAGACAGCTAGAGTAGTAGTATAACCTTTAGGTAGCAGCAAAGGACAGCTTAGAGTACGCCTAGAAGAGTAATTCTTATTAGTATAATACTAAGCAGGCAGATAGAAACTTTGCTAAAGGTAAGTAAGTGTTGCTCTAAGCAAAGAACCTAGTAACTAGCTAACTATCTAAGAAGTTTAATACCTGTTACCTAGGTCTATTTACTATTATAAAGAAGATTAGCAAGCTAGGTTATAAGCTAGACCTACTACTATTAATAGATAGAGTATACCTAGTGTTTAATATATTACTACTTAAGCCCTAGAGGGAACTCTTTGCAGAGAAGAAGTTCTAGCTAGGTTCTATACAGATCTTAGAGGATACTCTCCTAGTAGAGAGGTATAAAGTTAAAGAGATTCTGTAACACTGTAATACTTAAACCTGTAGGCAAGAGTATCTAGTAAAGTAGCTAGGTTAGCCTAATAAAGAAGCTACCTAAGAGCTACTAGAGAACCTTAACTACTATAAGGAAATCCTTAAGGATTACCTTAAGACTGTAAGGTTCTAGTTATAGGCAATAGTACTTGCTTTATACTAGGGATAGATAGTAGAGAGATAGTAATAGGTGTATTTAATAGTAAGAATAATACTTATCTCCCCTAAGGATAGCGTGCAGCGCAGGTTTTACACACCTTTACTAAGAGTAAGACTAATACAAACTAAGGATAGTTCTAGAACACTACAACACTAAACAATTCTATTATAGCTTGTTATAGAACCTCCCCCTCTAGCTGCTGTCCCTAGCAGCAACCTTCTATAGCCTTAATAAAAACCTTACCCTTTAGAGAGGAAAAGAGCGTCTATATTCTAGGTAGGTATTACTTTAGTTGTGTGTACCCTATATATAACGTATACGTGTTGTTGCTGCTATACGTGCGCTGCATGTTTGTTATAATCTAAGGTAAAAGCATTACTATGCGCACTGTTGCCTAATTTTTGCTTAGCAGCCTAGCAGGTAGTAAGACCTTTTCTCTTTACTCCTTCTTAACACTATAACAACAACACTTTTGCACGCGTTCCTTACACGCTCCTTACTCTTACTATAGTTTATTATCCTAACCCTAAGTTTATTAAGAAGTCCTACCTCTGCAGCTAGCAGCTGTACGTGTTCCTTAACACTAACAAGCGTGCAGACTACGTTGCTATAGTAGAGACTTGCCTGTACTGCGTGCAGAACATTACAAAGCAGAAGAAGGAGTGTAAGAAGCCTAAGTACTACTGCTGTAAGCATTATATAAAGGGAAATTAAGGTAGTTGCACTAAGGTAAGTTAGACAGGGGTATGCTGCAGGTGCGCCTTAGCTAATATGTGCAGGTGCCTACTACGCTTAACAGTTGCTTAAATTACCTTATCTATTTACGCTGCTAATATAATACTGCTGTTTTTACTGCTACTGTCCCTTACACTAATGTAACTGTAATTAATTAAGGCGTTTAACTTACGCGTTGCTAGCGCTAATTTAACTTAGAGCTGTCTAGCTGCTGCTATATTACAGCCTATACTAGCACACCTATAGGTGTTGCTACCTAGGTGCAACAACTTCCCCCTAGTTCCTAGGTCTAATTCTAGTAGAGCAGCGCTGTATTGCTTCTGCTCTTAAGCAGCTTATAGGGCATATTGCCTGTATAGTAAGTTTACACCTTTTGCGCGTCTAGAGCGTATACTAACCTCTTTACAGAGTAGAGGCAGTAGTAGTAATGCTAATAAGGAGAGCAACTAGGAGAAGAAGATAGAGATTATAGATAAGGGTAATAAGGGTAGTAGTAGTGCTAGTAGTAATAGTAGAGATAGGGGTAATAGTGTTAATAATAGTAATAGAGACAAGTAGGCCGTTAGTAGCAATTAGGGCGCGCGTAGCGTAGGGCTAAGTCGCACCTAGTGCGCAGCTTGTTTTTTAGTTTTTTCCTTCTTATATAGTAGTAGGCCTAAGGCTAATAGATAGGGTTGCTTTCTATATGCGATAAAGGTGCGCTTAAGACGTTTACTTTATTCTTCTTATGCGTAAGGATATTTAGCCTAATTTAAACTCTTAGATTATATTATCTATGTTTTTAAAGTCTAATACTAGGGTCTATATATCCTAGCTTTTGTTATAGCCTTTCTAGCAGAGTAAGTACTCTAGTTAGCCTCTCCTTATTCGTTTTCCTAGGATTTTTTCTACCTCCTATACTTCTTTACCTTCTAGGGTTACCTCTAGTAGGTAGGTATTATCTTCTTCTTTAACCCTAGGTTTCTATTATTCTAGCAGCAATATATAAAAAACGTTGTAAATGCAATACAAAGGTAAGAGGAGTAGGCAGTATACCTGCGTTCTAATTGCTTCCTGTACTTAAAACAGGCTAATAAACTTACTAGAAAGTTTCTTGCTTAGTTAGTAGGCTAGGTTAATATTCTTAGTGCTAAGTAATACTAGATTGCCTAGATAGAAGATTTTATTCTTATATTTTCTATTGTAGTACTAGCTCTAGTACTTGCGTGCTTTTTCTAAGTGCTCTATAAGTATTACTTATGCGTTATACAGTTACTTTACTCTTTTAACTGTATCTAGTACCTCCCTCTTAGGCCTACTGTCTGTAGAAGGTATAGTAAGTAGTAGGTGTTTGCTATATACAGTATAGAAAGGAGTTGTTTTAGTAGATTTGTGCACTAAGTTGTTATAAGCAAATTATGTAGTTAGTAATAGCTGTACCTAGTTCTCTTAGAACTCTAAGATAAACATTTACAGGTACTGCTCTAGCGTTTAGTTCTAGCGTTTAGTTTGCCTATTAGTTTGCAGATAGAAGGCTGTACTAAGCCTGCGCTTTACCTAAAGTTAGTAGTAGATTTTAGTCTAAAATACAGAGGTAAAGATAGCTCCCCTATCTAATACGATACTTTTCTGTACCCTATACTTAAGTATAACATATATAAAGTAGGCTTCTGCAAACTGCTTTACGTCCTAAGTCTTTAATACAGAGAAATAGATTACTATTTTAGAGAATTAGCAAACTATTATAAGGATTGTATTAAAAGTACAACCTAAGGAGTCCTTTACTAGGGGTAAGCTAGTAATAAAGTCTAGTATAACTTCTTTAAAGATTTCCTTTAGTGTTAGTAATAGTAACAGCATCCTATACTTACTATGCCTTAGAGCTTTGCTCCTTTAGCAGATAGTATAAGTTTTTACGTATTCCTAGACGTCTTAACTAAGAGTTAGCTAATAGTAGGTTCTCCTAATAAGCTTAAGCGTCCTACATGCGCTAAAATAGCCTGCTATGCGCGTGTTATAGTTCTAGAATAGAATTTCTTACCTAATAGCTAGTTCCTCTAGAACATACATCCTGCTATTAAATCTTAGGACTTTATTTTCGTCTAAGCGCTATAGCTGCGCTCTGCTGCGTCTTTAAGTGCTGTTTTTACTTACTAAACTTACAATCTAACTCTAAGCAAAGGCGTCTCTCTGTTGTAGTTAGCGCAGTGTTTTAGCAAGTAATTAAGACTCTACTATTACAGGTTTGCTACTAACTAATACTCTAGCTAGTAAGCGTAGCACGTATAGAGTGCACTCTATAGCGCTAGCAGTAGAGACTGTTCTAGTTCTGCTAATAGTAGCAACGTGCGTCTTACACGCGCTTAATAAGCTTAGCTTACTTATAGATCTGCTTACTCTACTAACCGTATCTATTACTAACAATTTGTTCTATAAGGTAGGTAGTATCTAGGTTAGTAATAAGTTCTTCTGTTTATAATCTGCCTTTCTAGAAGGGCTATCTGCAGGGTTTGCTTTCTCTAGATAGTGTTCTACCTTAAAGTTAAAAGCCCCTAGGTACATAGCCTATCTAGCTTGCTGCAGGTTTAGCTTTTATACAGCGTATATACTACGTAGGTTGTTATAGTTACTTAGCACCTGTATAGTGTGCTGTATACCTTTAAGGTAATACCTCTACTGCTTAAAGCTGTATACTATAGTAAGTAGCTCTAGGTTATAGACCTTATAGTTTAGCTTAGCAGCTTGTAGTTTCTAGGAGGTAAAGGCAACTAGGTGCTATTTTCTATCCTTAAAAAGTTAGGAAAGTATGCCTAATATAGCAAAGGTAGACGTATCTGTCTGCACTTAGATAGGGAGTGCTGTATTAAAATAGCGCAGGATAGGCGCACTTAAGAAGCAGGTTTTTAGCCCTTTAAATAAGCAGTTTATAGCTTTGTTCTATTAGAAGTCTTAGTTCTTCTTTAACAAATCTGTAAGAGGAGCTGTCTCTCTAGTATATCCTTTAATAAAGTGCTAATAGAAGTTTACAAAACCTAGGAAGGATTATAGCTCTTTAACGTTAGTAGGCTGTAGCTAGTTAGTAATAGTGCTTACCTAAGCCGGATTAGCGCATATACTACGCGTGTTAATAATAAAACCTAGAAAGTGTACTATATCTAATGTAAACGTGTATTTCTGTAAGTTAACAAATAGTTCTGCCCTGCGTAATAATTAGAGCACTAAGCGTACAGCACGCTAGTAGAGCGTAATGTTGTTGCTTCTTGTGTATATAAGGATGTTGTTAAGGTAGACTATATAGATATAGTCTAGGTGCTTAATTAGGGCCTTGTTAATATAGGCCTAGAAGCTTGCAGGGGTATTAGTTAGCCTAAATAGCATTACTAGGTACTAGAAATAGCTATATTAGGTCCTAAAAGCAGTCTTCTACTTATCTCCTGCCTTAATCCTTAGCTAATAATAGGCGTTGCAGAGATCTAGGGTTGTATAGTAACGTGCGCCTAACAGGCAGTCTAGTGTTTCTCTAATAAGTAGGAGTAGGCAACAATCTTTAATAGTAACAGCGTTAAGGCCCTAATAATCTACACAGAGGCAGAGTATCTTATCCTTTTTAGAGACAAATAGTATAGGTGCTTCTGCAGGGCTTATGCTATATTAGATCTATCTATTACTTAGCGCTTACTCTAAGTATTCGCGTAGCAGCTTTAGCTTGCGTGCAGAAAGGTTGTAGAGCAGTCTATAGGGCGGTTCCTTTCCTTCTATAAGTAGAATTGCGTAATCTAAGGATTTAAAGCTAGGTAGAGTAGCAGCAGCTTCTTTACTAAATATATCAGCATAGTCTGCTAAAGCGTCTAGGATGCAAGCCTCCTGCGCTATATATACTTTGTAAATAAAAGTATTATATTCTAAATTAATACTAGTAGCTTAGAGGACTCCTAAAAGTAGAGGGTTAGAGTTAGCTTTCTTAAGCTTAGTAACAGTAACAAGCTAAATGTTAGCTTCTGTATATCCCTAACGCTAGGATTATAATCTATAGTCTAGATAGATATGTTCTTATTAGAGGAAGAGATTTCTAAGGAGTAGGGGAACCTCTTCTTTGTTAACTCTATATACAGTAGTACGCATACAACGCTTTACACCTATATTGTTAGTTAAGCGTACCTAAAGCGCGTATGCAGCATAAGTGCTCTGCTACTGCGTACTAATCTATCCTAGGCATAGGAGCTTAGCCTCCTTAATAGGTAGCAGGTCTATTTCTACAGTAGTCTTCTAGCTAATTAAGCTTATATCTGCCTAGAGATTAAGAATAACCTGTAATTATTATTCTAGTGTAGTCTCCCTAGATGCGCTGCACGTGCGCTTTATGCCTAGTAAGATATGTACTAGAGTACGCCTTACTGTCCCTAGATAGCTAATAAGGCTTAGCCTTTTCCTGTCTAGTTAATTTAGACTAGGATTTAGTTAAGGTTAGAGTTAGAGTTAGAGTTACTACTTCTGCAATTATTAGCGTAGTAGCTAGTCTTATTACACTTATAGCAAGTAACAATACGCTTATTATATAGGCTCTTGTTAGCAGAGGTACTGTCTCTTTGCCTTTACTCCCTATACTTCTAGGTTAGTTTGTAGCATATACTAGAAGTGTGCGTTAGTAATAAACAACGCAGGTTATGCTTAAGTGTAGAGCCTAACGCTACTAAGTCTTTACGTATAGCTAGCACTTAGTAGTAATTAGTAATTACTCTCTGTAGTTCTAGTCTAAGCTTAGAAAACAAGTGTTAGACTCTCTGCTCTTTAGTATAGGGGGTAAGTTAATCCTCTAGTACCTCTAGGTAGGTTGTAAAAGCGCGGACTAATTAATCTTTCTGTTGTAATGCTTAAGCGTGTGCTGTAGCTAATTCTAGTATATAGTTTATAGGGTTAGAGAGTAGGTCTAGCAAATATTGTTTAAAGTACTCCTAGCTAGGTGTCTCTCTCTGTGCTCTAAACGAGCGCTTAAAGTGCGTGTACTATAACTCCCTTAAGTCTCCTAATAGGTATTATATTGCCTAGAGGATCTTATCTTTAGTGTTGCTAAACTCTTATAGCAACAGTTAGAAGGCTACCTTGCAGGAACAGAAGAATTTGTAATGTTTCTTAAGGTTTTTGCCTTTGTATTTAGCTAGGTCTTTAGGTTTAAGTAAGCGCTTTACAGGCCGCAGTGCAAGCGTTGTAGATACGCCTTGCTTATGCGTTGTAGCACTTAAGGTCCTCTTAACAGTCTCTACTATGCTTAAGGCAGTGTAGTTTCCTATACTCTCTAGTTGCGCGATCTTAGCTTTAAGTAAGCGTAGGCGTTGCAAGGCTTAAAGCTTATTGCGTCGGCGTTAGGCGGCTTAGATGCGCTTGTTAAGCAACAGAGGTGCGCTTATTGTAGGGGTTAGGATCTCCTTATTAACTAAGGAAATGCTACTAGTGTCTTCCTTCTGCTAGGTTTAGAATAAGAGTAGTTGGGTCTTTCTTGTAGGTGCCCTCTAACTGTTTATTTAAGTAGTTAGAGCTATCTCTAGACTATTAGATTAACAAAGTATTATTATATAAGGTTCTAGTTATAGGCAATAGTACTTGCTTTACACTAGGAATAGATAGTAGAGAGATAGTAATAGGTGTATTTAATAGTAAGAATAATACTTATCTCCTCTAAGGATAGCGTGCAGCGCAGGTTTTACGCACCTTTGCTAAGGGCAAGACTAATACAAACTAAAAATAGTTCCGAAACACTACAACACTAAACAATTCTATTGTAGCTTATTACAAAGACAGTAACTAATATGCTATAGTAATCTACCTGTAAGCGCAGAGCTAATACTTAGGCAGAGTAAGGTAATCTAATTCTGCCTTAGCAGAAGAGAGGTTGCCTAAGGAAGTCCCTCTAAGATAATACTTACATATGCTATAAAACTATAGATAATATATTAACCTAGAGTTACTGTCCTAAGGCTGTAGATTAGCCTAGCAACTATCTAAGGTAGAGGATAAGAGTCTTAAGAGCACTAGAGTAGGTATTAGGTACAGTTCTAGACTTACTTTAACATATCTACTAGCGTTACTACCTAAGTATCTGTTGTATATACTAAAGTTATTCTTATGCGTATAAAACCTCTTAGGACGCCTAAAAACCTGTATAAACAACTTAATTATTCTATTAGGATTAGAGCTAGACTTAGTAGACAGCTTAGTTATACACCTCTAGTACTAAAACTAAGTAAGAGAAGGCTGCAGAGCTATGTTGTTAGGCAGCGTATATATAAAGTCTAGCAGCCTAGCGTTGTTAACGTGCAAAGGCAGAAGAGGTATAATAATAAAGAAGTAGAGTAAAAGGTATGTAGAGTATAAAGTAGGGTATAGATAAGGAAAACAAAGTTAAGGTATCTACTTATTATATACTGCAACTCTCTTACCTCTGTCTGCTGCCTACTAACGTTCTGCTACCTTACTACCTAATTTCTAAACATTTAAACGCCTATACTTTATATAGTTAGTAAGGAATAATACGCGCCTAATAGGACACTTGCTATATATCTACAAAGTATCCTAAGTCTAAAGTAAACAGCAACTAACAACGCAACGTTAGTACTAGTTAACACTACGTAATTAACAAGATAAACTCCTATAATAAGAGTAATCTAAGTATAGAGTAACGCCTCTAGGTATTGTTACAGTAAACTACCTATATATAGCGTGTTGCCTTAGGCCTACTTACGCAGAAGCAGGACAACTCTTAGGTACTAACTAGATACCCTATAAGGTACCTCTTAGGTAAAGGTAATAATATATCTAACTAAACTGCTATAGTAGTAAGGTAAACAGTCTACGCTCTTAGTAACTGCAGTTGTCTAGAACAGGGGTAATAATGTCTCTGCAGAGCTTATAGACAAAGAGCTTAGGCAGATACTTAAGTAACCTATAGAAGAACAAGGCGTTATACTAAATAGTCTAGAGTAGCAGATTACTACACCCTATACTAGCTCCTAGGCAATTACAGTCTCTAGACTTAGAGTAGTAGTACTCTGTAGAGACTGTAGTACAGTAATAGGTACTTTATAAGGAGAGCCTACTATAAACACTATATAGCTTATTCTATATATTCTACTACGCTTCTAAAGGTTAAGGCTACTAGACTAAGAGTACTAGATTCTTAAGAAGACTGCAGTAAGGCTGCAGACACTCTATAAGGCAGTACTAGCTAGACACTTATTTAGTAATCTACTAAACTATTACCTAACTTCTTAATAGTTCTAACTATAGGTTTTAGAGTTAAAGATCTCTATAGATCTTTAGGTAAGGTTACCTAGTAAGTAGTAAACTAGTGCTAGTTGTACTCTATAGGGAGTTATTTGTGCTAACGTAACCTAATAGATTTAAGCACCTACTAATAAGCAAGCTAGCTTTCTTCTAACCTATTTTCCTCTTATATTAGAGGTTTTTTTAGAGTTTAAACAGGCAAGTATTAGGCATATAGAGTTTAGCAGTCTAGAACAGACTGTAAGAAGAGGAGAGGCTATTATTAGGGGCTTTCTACCTTAGGTATGCTAACTCTTAGGAACACCTTAGGGCAACTACAGTTACCCCTTAGAGCCTACACACACGTATATATTCCCCTAAATTCTTAGAGGCTTAACTTCTAAGGATTTGTCTTTTATCTTATCTAATACTATACGTTTTATTCTATCTCTTACCTGCCTATAGTGCTCTTACACACTGTTAGTTCTAACCTCTGTACTAAGATCTAGTAGTAACTTCTACATCCTGCTAGAGTTAGCGTAATCTATATAGTAGTGTTGTTCTAGCTATAGAAATAGAATAAGACATAGATACTTACTAGTAAACAATATTGCAATATTATTAAGCTATAGGAGTTATAGTATCTTCTATATATATAGACTAAACAACTATAATAATACTAGCTCTATTAAGGTTCTATTATATAACTGTTAAAGTTAGTATAATATCTTATATATTACTAAGAATAGAATACAAAAAATATAGTAATAGTAAAGGATAATAGAAAGTATTTTCTTTACTATTAATACTAATCTTTAAGGTCTTAGAGGCTAATAATATAGTAATGTTAAGATTACCTAACTTAACTACAGACTCTAGAGAGAGTATAGGCAGGTATTACAGCTCTAAAGGTAGAGATAGAAATATATAGTTTATTGCAATTATTTACTAGTTCTTCTAATATTCTTACTATAATATAGCTACTACGCCTAGGTTACACTTTGCTTAAGTACTATTCTAAACCTAGGTAATAAGATTCTTTCTAAAGCAGCATAGCATATATATTATAGCTACTAAACACTAGTAAAACTGTAGTGTTCTTCTCTAGAACATAACTTTGTTAAAAAGTAGAGCATAGAGTATAGAAGCGTGCGCTAAGCTACTAGCAATATAATGCTACTATTAGGCTAGTAGAAGGTAAATCTTACCTATCTGCTAAGAATTTAGCTTAAATGTTTAAAAAAAAATTACTTATCCTAAGAATTAAAAAGAATATTAAAGAAATACTACTATTACTTAAGCTATTCTAAATGTACTAATTAATCTACTAAATTATTACTTTTATTTTTATTATCTAAGTTTAAAAACCTTTAATTAATTAGGTAGAAAACTAAGTATATTAAATAGTAAAATTTAAAAGAAATTCTCTAATATAAAGTTATAAGAAAATAAAAATTATTTATAGTAGGTTTAAGAAAGTATATAGAAAGTTTAAGTAGATAAAAAGTTATTTAGCTTTTAAGATCTAATAATCTACTGTTCTTATAAGTAAGAAGTAGGTGTTACACAAATATAGGCGTTATGCGCACATACATAGTAACTAATTTAAGCGCGCAAGGCGGAAACATATCTGCTTTAGCTCTACCTACCTCTACTAATATACGTCTAAACACCTGCACTAACTAGCAAATCATAACTTACTAGCCCTTAACACTACATCTCTTTGTTATATAAAAAGATGTTGAGTAAGCAAAAATTGCACCAATGAAGCCTACGAGGAGCCTTCAGACAAAACCAGTCCCGCGTAGTACCATGCAGCCAAGCTGTATTAATCGCGCGGCTTCAGGAGCCCGCGGACCCTGAACAGGTAATCGTACAAGGTGAAGAAAAGACGGTGACAGGTGGCAGACTATCATTGGACGGACGTGAGGTTGGTGCCTGTGTGGCACCACTTTTGACGTGTTGCCTGGCGTGATGAGCATGAATGCGGTATAGTGAGTTTGAGAAGGAAGCATGGCAGATGGGCCTGCAGCGTGGCTAGAATCAGGAGTGTTCACATGTGATAGTATGCAGCTGCCTTCGGAACGTGTCAATTCTTTTCTCAGAGTTCTAGCAACTGCAAATTCTTACCTACGACGAACTGGGTCTGTAAATCTTGTCTTGATCTTGAAAGGCATATCAGTACAACATCAGAGGGTACCCGGCCTTTGCATGGCGTGCAACGTACTCGACGCCAGGAAGAACAAGAGGGTTTGTAACATCGTGGAATTGATCGATGAAATCTGCTCTGTCACTGGTGAAACCTCTGTAGGGACGTGGGGAAACTGGCGCCAAAGCACTAACATTCCGCAAGAGCGGCTGCCAATCGTTCTGCCAGAACCCTGAAATCGTCTGCTCCTAGCGACGTTGACGTAACCAATCATTTGTTTCAGTCCAGAGCGTCTTGTTCTGTTGAGAGATGTTGCTTCCGGAAGCCTTGACACCGGCATACACAGCGTCCCACAAAGCGAACGCCGTTCGGAGGTCACGGTCAAAGTCTATCGACTGGGGGAAGTAGCGGGTGGACACAGTCTCGATGACCCGTGCTTTTGACTCCGCGGAAGTGGGGTTAGAGTCGTTTGTGAGCTCGTCGAGGTAGGACTTGGCGCCAATGCCAAGCGCGCAGTTGTTGGGAAGAAGGAACGGTAGCCTGGTTCAATGTTAGCACGACAGGAACATTACTAGAGGGTTTGTTGTACTTTGTTATTAGCTCAGAAAGATCAGTTTGTCGTTCGCAACACCCGGTCAGGAACAGTTGTGTGCAAGTAGCCTCGACAAGGTCGCGCAGTGCCTGGCGAACGGTGTTCACGACTGATCCATAGCCAAGCAGATGCTGGCTGAGCGGACCTGTGAAGCCAATGGGCTTGTGTTGCAGAGTACCGAGCCCCGCAACGCGCGAGATCAGCATGTTAGCATGTTGGTCTTTCGCTAGAAGGATAATTAGCAGCTTCCACCAAATCAAGCCCGCTGTACTAACCATTGCCGCGCATGGGCGCTCCGTTATACGGGAACATGTTGATATCGCCGTTCAGATCCTCGAGGCGTAGCAATTCCACTGCAAGCACGGCACTCTCTTCAAGCTCGGCTCTACCGTCCAAGGAAGCGATAGTCTGTGCCAGGACGTAGCCCCATGTGGTCAGATTGTGACTGGCATCGACATATTCGCGCACAGCAAGGAACCGCCATATGGAGTTGTACAAGATCTCATCTGATGTTGAAAGGAGCTAGCAAGTGTCAGTGCGAGCATGTACAGCATTAACGAATAAACCTACATTTGAAGCGTCTTTCTTTGCGACAGTTTTTGCGACAAACTCGTCACTCGTCAAAGACAAGATAGCAGCACCCAGAGGCCCATTACCCTGATAGCAGTTAGCTAGGTCGACAGAATACTGGATTGTGCCTACCTCATGTTGGGACACAACGTCCTTGAACGTCGCCTCCTTTACGTTCCATGTCTCAACGATCGACTGATGCTCAGGCAGGCCTCTCATAGAGATGGCACTCTTCTGTGGTTTCCCTGTTGCAGCGTCTGGGAACCAGCACGTCAGCTCCAGATCTTTGTACCTGTACCAGTTGTGGAGAGAGGTTGAGAGCAGATTAATGGCCGTCGTCCGTAGTGGTGTTAGCTTGGAGCTGACAAGCTTCTGGTACTCCGCCGCCAGGCCGCCGTCGAATGGGGGCTGTTCGTGTATCTCGCAAGATGTGCGCCACTGCAGAAGGCGCGAGTTGATGATGCCTCTGGACTGCAAGAAGTGGAGCTCGTCCGAAAGTCGCTGGCCTAGGAACTGGTTCGCATCGGCCGACATCTGGCTCGCATTCAGGGGCTCAACCTTGCCCTCAATGGTAAGGATAGGGTGGTTCTTCACCGCCAATCGTGCCTTACAAAACCTGTCGACGTCGTCGCCGAATCGTGGGTCATCTTTGTTGTTGATCACCACCGAGTATCCCGTCCTGCCGCTACTCATGATCATCTTGATTGCGCCATGTGGTTTGAGGAGCTCAGTTCTATTGGGCGAGCTCAGGTTGGGCAAAGTCGGTAGGAACGGCGTTCCAGCGAGTAGTAACGCATCGACAAAGACGTCCTCAGTGACTTTGCCGCTGCTCGCAAATCGCTCCAGGTCGGCGATGCACTTCGCTCGCTTTGTCCAGCTGAAGGTCTTGTCCTCAAGGTTCCATGACGTTACGACCTTATCGCACTCAAACAGGAGAACTTCAGATGCGCCTGATATCGCGTGGACAAAGGTTTCCTTCTCAAGGTACGCCAACTGTATGCAATTAGCAAAGCGCTGTGTGTTGTTCATCTCATCCATACCTGAGCCCATGCACTGTATGGAGCGACCTGGAAGTGGACTTTGCGCTCAATCAAGATGGACTGTAGGAAGCGGAAGAGGTCTTCAGGCGTAACGTATGTGGACTCTCCAAACTTGGCGACCGAAGCCTCAGCCTGATTGCTATCGTAAAGGTTCCAGGCCACTGTGTTAACGCCAGCTTCCCGTTGCTTCTGCTGGAAAGGATCGTCGGATTTTGTGATGTCCAGACCGCTGAAGACAAACCAAGGCTCAATCTGCAGGCTCTCGAATGTGTTCAGGTCCTCTTCGATGTACTGCTTCATGCCAAGTGGCAGACCGCCGAGTGCAGGCACAAGTGGTTCTCTGGCGCGGGGATGGCTAAGGATGCGGTGTTGGAGGTAGTGCGCGGCTTCGATAGCCACGCGGCAGCCGCTGAGCTCCTGCAGTTCGCTGAGCTCGCCAATGTTGGCGTTCCATGCTTCGAAGTCGCGGATCATCGTGGTCGGCGCGTGCGCTGTTTGTTTGGGCTAGAACGTGCGATTGAAGGCAGCGACGGGAGTAGTGTAGATGTATGAGAGACCGTGAGTTTCGCTCGGTATGTGTGGATGCCCTGGCGCAAGGAAGACTAGAGATGGACCGCACGGTAACAATTGCGGGGTGTTGATGGTCAAGGTGAATTTGGAGGTCCCAGCACGAGAGCTCCCGCCGCTTCGTGCCTGATCCCTGCTGCGACACTTGTCCGCTTTCGTCTCTAGCTCAGGAACATCTGCAACTCAAGACGAGATAAGACAAGCACAAACCTGCAATGAGCTCACAGGTCTTGCCTGCTTCAGACTGAAGCCATTCCTCAAGCAACACGAGAGCCTGGGTCGTGATCATCTTGCCGTTCGTAGCATTGTCAGCGTTACATCCACGCAAGCGTACAGTCCAGCAATATCTGAGATGTCTCAATCTGAGGTCGACGGTAGCTCGATACCTGTTATCGACATCTCCAAACCGAGCGACGAGATAGCCCGCCAAGTGCTTGATGCAGCCTCAACACATGGATTTCTTTTTATCAAAAACGATGGCGTGACAATTCCACCAAAAGACATAGATGACATGTTCAAACTCGTCAGTTCACGATTCTCCAGAAATCTTGCGCCTCGCTGAATTTCAGGTAGTCTCGAGAATTCTTCCACTCACCCCAAGAACAAAAGTCTGAATACGCAATCCACTCAGACAAAGCCGGTGGTATCAACCGCGGCTGGGTCCGAATGGCCGGCGAATCCCTCGATCCAGAAGGGCAGAAGGTAACCATCAAATTCGCATACCTCACTCTCAACCCCCTAACATTCCCCAGCAAGGCGACCCCAAAGAAGCCTTCAACATCGGTCCACCACAACCACACCTGCAACCGCTCCCCATCCCCCTCTCTACCTCCTCAGACCTAATCCAGCGCTTCCAAAACGCCTGCCACAGCCTCTGCACCAACATCCTATCGCTCCTAGGCAGCGCTCTCGAGACCCCAGACCCATCGTACTTCGCCTCGCGCCACGACCAAGCCCGCGGGCCCTCCGGCACCATCTTCAGAATGCTATACTACCCCCACAGCCGCGCTCCCAAAGAAGCAACACCGAGCATCCGCGCAGGCGCACACTCCGACTACGGCTCCCTGACGCTGCTATTTCGACTCCCCGGACAACCGGGCCTCGAACTCTTCTCCCCGGAATCGCAGTCCTGGGTCCCCGTGCCTGTGAACCCCTCCCCGTCGACACTTGCCTCGCCGCCTATTCTCGTCAATATAGGGGATTTGCTGAGTTTCTGGACGGGCGGCATGCTGAAGAGTACTGTGCATCGTGTGACGTTTAGTGGAGGGGAGGAACGGTATAGTATGGCGTATTTCTGTCATCCGTTGGATGGGGCGCGGTTGGAGAAGGTGGAGAGTAGGGTGTTGGCGCAGCGGGATGATGCGAAGGGGAAGGAGGAGCTGAGGAGTCAGAGGAAGAGGTTGGGGTTGCGGGAGGAGGGGGACGAGGTGTTGACGGCGAAGGAGCATTTGGATCGGAGGTTGAAGGTTACGTATGGTTTGTGAGTGTTACTATCGACTTGTGCTGGTATACGTTGATGTTGTTTGTGTATGCAAGAGCTTGTAGTACGTCGCGCCATGCTGGTTATACTTGGAATCCAAGTCATCTACATGTACACCTGCTTGCATCACAAACAACAGCTCTAAATACCAGGTCTCCTCTTCCTACCCGCACGGCTGGTCATCCCACTCTCACTTGGTCCATCCATAGCCCCGCCGATGGCCTGCACGGGTACACTCTTCTCTTTCAAGGTGCCACCCAACTTCTTGATCATGGCTTCTCGTGCCTTCGCCGCACCGGGGCTATCCCAGCCCAGTTCTTGGCTTGGCTGATACTCGTTGATCACAACCGTCTCATCGTCTTCGTCTTCGCCGTTCAGACCCAGATTGCCTGAGCTGACATCTCCCGCAGAACCAATCGAGCGGGTGGATGTCGCGCGTCCCAGCTGGCGACGTCGACGGCGCTTCTCATCTGCTTGATCAGCCGACGTTGGCGCAGCCATTCGGTTTGCGCGCAACTTAGTAAGGAGGTCAGAATAGTCTTTCTCTTCTTCCTGCTGTTTGGCT
The DNA here is from genome assembly GCA_004011705.1 of Ascochyta lentis. NCBI lineage: Eukaryota > Fungi > Ascomycota > Dothideomycetes > Pleosporales > Didymellaceae > Ascochyta > Ascochyta lentis. Next base: position 3,236,130 of record RZGK01000003.1, read on the forward strand.
GGTGGCTGCGGGTCTTGAATAGGCGGCTCTGACGGAGCAGGTATCACGGAGTCGGGTGTTGGTTCCCGAGCTGGTTTTGAAGAGCGCGCTGCAGGGACCGCTCTGATTAGAGACTCGGCAGATGAACTCCTTTGTCTGGGATTGGCTTTGCCGTTGGCAGCTGAGCCTGTTGACGACGTCGAGGGACGCCGGGGTGAATTTGCAGTGATGTCTTGTAATGGTACAGAAGCGCTGCCGTCAAACCCTCCCAAAGACTCATCATTGTCAAACGCGCGAGAAGTGCGAGTGCTGTCAGCTGGTAAGGTCAACAGATCATTTGGCGCGGCAGACGTAGCATCTGCTGGAGCAAGATCAAGGGCTCGAGGTGCTTGTGGTCCCCGAGCTCGTGAATGCTGCGGCTTCGTCACAATCCGTGGTGCATTCGCCCTCTTTTGATCCTCTTGGACCTTAGAGTCCCCCTCCCTTGAAACAGCAACGGAGGGCTTCTCAGAGAACTGCGGCTTGGGCCTTGCCTTCTGAGGCTGACGCGGTGCAAGCGTGTTGAGTAAATGATTACTGAACGGCTGCAAGGCACCGGTATGCAGGCACTCCCACAGCCACTCTGCGTGCACAGCTGGGATTCGTCTATCCGTGGCGAACTTGAGTTTTTGTGGGGCTGGTTTTCGGCTATTACAGACTATGACCGAGGTTTTGGCGTGCAATTGCTCGTCATAATGTGCACCTGTCAAATTTGTCAACTCAGCGTCAATCAAGCGTCGAATAGAGGAAGTTATTCCCGTACCCATAAGCGTGACAGCTTTCGTCACATGCAGAAGCTCAATACCAGAAAATCCAGTGGAGTTTACTGTCAGGCCAGAGAAACCTTGTAAACGTCAGCATTACGAACTTGCGATTTGCGCAGGGGCTAGAAGCTTACCGTTGATGCTAAGCTTGTCGAAAGGTCGACTCAAGACGTCGTCTGTGGGGTCGACTAGGCGCTTTCCATACAAACATCGCTCAACCCACCAGTTAGTAACAAGGTTCGTTATGTTTCCGGCGCGCCCCGGAAGCGATCTAGACACAACATCGACCTCAACATCATGCGGTATCACGAGATACCCAGGTTTGAGATCTTCTGAAGAGAATTTTTCCAGATCAGTGCTGCTTGAGACTCGTGCACCGTTCTTCTCTAGGTGGTTTTGTAGTATCTTAGTCTGGTGGAGAAGTCAGCTTGGCAGCCCAACATCAGTGTTGCAACCTACCTTGTCTTGATCAAAACCATGAGTGACAATGACGCGGTTTTGAAAGATGCCTTCGCTAGGATCTATTTCTGACGGCTGTGGTAGGGCTGCTGCTGCGGGCTTGGGTGTGTTTTTCTCCTCTGCCTCGTCTTGACGAGCGGCTTCGGCATCTTCCTGTTGCACTGGCGTGTCGCCTTGTGGCGTGGTTTGCTTGAACAGATTGTCTTCTTTCCATTCGTCTTCCTCGTTCTTGCTTTGTTCGAAACTCGGCGTGGTGATGCCAGCCCAAAGCGCGTCGCTCTGGAATCCAAGCTTAGTGCTTGCGGCTCGACGTAGCTTTCTCCGCAGCGGATTGTGCGGTTGAGGCTGTTCGGCATCACGCGTCCGCTTGCCAAGTGCTGGCGAAGGAGCTTGTATGCGAACCCATGCATCCCTCCCGCGCTCTTCCGTGGGCAGTGTGGGGTTGTAGAGGGTCTCCTCTAGCACCATGCCCCGCTCGAGACTCTGATCGAACCACTCCAGCGTGACAATCTTCATTCGCCAGTTGAGCGCGTGTTCATATTTCTTTCCGGTCGGCGCGGCGGCGATGAGGTGGGTAACGTTCTTGGTAAGGTCGCCGTGGTATTCGGCCCCGTTCTGATCAACTGCCTCTTGAATGTGCTTCCGCTGTTCCGCTGCGCCTTGTCAGCATCGTGTCACCTGGCAGTCGTCGTTCGCAGGAATGCCGTACGGTTGTCGAAGCCGGTGAGGCAGATTTTGAGTCCGAAGAAGGTGGGCAGGCGGTACTGGTTCTCGAGTCCGGCGACATCCATGTCGTCCTCGCCCTCCATCCAGACGTCGCGCAGGGCCTCGAGCCAAGACGGTGACAGGACCTTGACATCCTCGCGAAGCTTGGCGACATAGCGGTATTTGGCGCTGTCTGTGTTGCCGGCAACGAGGTGCGTGACGTCCGAGGTGAGGTCGAGCTTGATGGTCGCACCCATCTGCGCGCCAATGGCCGAGAGTTGGGCCTGTCAGGGCGGGTCAGTTTCCTGTGCATGGCGAGGGCAAGGTGTACCTACGCGCTGCTCATGCGGCAAGGCGGTGCAGCACAGGATGGCGCCCGCGAGGGGCAGCTGGGCCGTCGCTGTGTGGTGCTGCTGTAAGTGCATGCTCGGACGGGTTGCATGTGTTGCATGTGTTGCATGTGCAGAACTTTCAACTCACCATAGTGCCCGTCAGTCGCGTCCATGTCCGCGTTGCCACAGACGGCCGTCGCGGTGTCGTGTGCAGTCCAAGCGCCGAGAACGAAGGCGCGTCGAGCTAAGCCCTGCCAACGCGTAGGCTGTGCGGGGTATCACGTGCCTTTCTCTTTCTCTCTTTCCCATCTCATGTCAGCCCCGCCAAGCTTCTTTGCCATCCAGGATGCCAGATGCGGGCAGATCTTGCTGCTCTTCCGCACACGATCCGAAGCAGCGCCACGAAAAGTCTTCCCTGCCGAGTCTCCACCGCGGCGCGTGTGCCTGTGCCCCTCTTGATGACGACGCCCCCCGAGCAGCCCGAACAACGTGCGCCAATCTCACTGCTTTTCTCCAGCATCTCCAGATCCAGAACCCCGACCGGCGATCCTTGCGGGTTTGGGATGTTTTCAGTCTCCTCTTTGGTTCCAAACAGGACCCCAGCATGCAGCGTGCTGACGCCGGCCAACCTGCCAATCCAGCTAACCAGCATGGACGAAACATGGATTCAGCACGCACGTTGCAGGCACGAGATGCCCAAGAATCAAGAAACTTCGCCCTGCTGCATGTGCGTATGCGTGTGTGTGTGCGTGTGAGTGTGCGTGCGAATGTGCCTCGACTTTGCATTCGACTTGGCTGCTTGGGTTCCTCACGCAGCACGCAACACGCAGCACGCACCTCGCCGTGATGGATCGCCGTGATGGATCGTCGTCTGGCTAGATCAATGGTGTAATGGTGAGCGTCTTTGTCTTTCTCAGCAGTGGCTCAGCGCGCACGCAGACCTCCGAGGCGTGCACAGCAACGTCGTCTGCCATCGCAGGACTCGACTCGGTTTGAGCTTAGAGTGGTCAAACGAGGCGTAAAGCCGTGGCATTGTCCTGCCGAGCAAGCCGTGATAGGGTCGCTAGGCTTTGGCAACACGCCTGGCAACTGGAGCCCTGCAGCGCGTCAGTCTCGATCGAGTCTCGCTGGTCCAGCTGATGTCATGGCCGTCCGAGCCCTCCGCAGTGACCAGTTGACCTCCTTCATCTGTGCTTCAAAGCTTGACATGTCCGCGGTCATGACAGTAGAATAGTGCCGAAAGTGCTCTCTCGACCGTTGCCTGCGCTGCGTCAGGAGCGCATAATCTTTACGAATATCTACTCGCCGACTCGCTGCGAGATTGTGCACCGCAAAGTTTGGCTCCTCACGCAACCACCACTGACCCCGCCGACTCTGTCACTATCTGTGCTCGAGTAGGCCCGCGCCGTCATCTGCCAGAGCCACTATACTGTTATTCCCTGCCCGGCGCATTGCTCACGGCAGGCTCATCATCCGCGCGCCCTGAATTTGTAAATCGTCTACCAGACCCCTTTGCAAGCGCAGCGCTGCCCAAAACCCCGGTGGGCCCTGCTGTCACCGTCTCCCGTCTTGTCGTGGTCCTGACGAAGCTTCTCTGTCCATTCGTCGCGCCAGCGCATCTCGCCAGAACAGGGAATACCCGACACATCCGCCGCATCGACACACTTGCCGCTCCACACGTCGCTCAAGTTGCTGGCTCCTGTCGCTGATCCCTTCTCAAACTCTCGACATGCACCCAGATGCACAGTAATAAATTTTTATAACCCGTGAGTGCCTGTCCCTGTCTCATTTCCCCTTCACCGCGTCCGGGCGTTTTGTTTCGCAAGGTCTGCACCTGTGCTGTCCCTTCCTAAAGCGTTGACATGGATCCTGGTTATGTTACCTTGACCGGGTGTTCCTTTGTAACACGCTCATGTTCCTCCTGAGTTACACACACCCTTTGCCTATCTTGATTCACGCTCTTGCTTCTACATAAGCTCCTGTCCTGCTGCATGTTGCTGCAACACACCACCGTCACGTCCACCTGTAATTGGCGCCACTAACGCCTGCCTCGCCATGACAGAGTACCGTCACGTTTACTCAGACCGTGGACGCTTGCGCTACATCCCTGAACACCTACCCGACCCATTGCGACTTCGACGTGGTCTTTTCCAGGGACGTCCTCGCCGACCGCATCGCATCCACATCGCACACGTCGCACCAGACCCAACCCTCTTCCGCCGCCAAAAGCGGGAAACGACTAGCCAGTCGTTCTTCACAGAAAAGCTGGCGGGCCCTCGCGAGAACGCCAAACGCTATCTGCGTAACCTGCTGGACAAGCAGTTCGCTACCCCCTCGGAGCCCACAGACATTGTTCTGCCCCCCTCGGCTACCAACAGCAACCGCACCTCGATTGCCTCGTTCCCCGAGAGCAGGCGCTCCACAGCATCCAACGACATGCGTTCCACACCGAGAGCCTCGGGCGCCGTTGGCTCGTTTGGGCACATGTCCGCGTCGCAGGCTCACATCGACATGTCTCGACCCTCGCTGTCCGACTCGCAGGTCTCGTCTGGAAGGTCCTCGGCCAAGAGCGTCGTCAGCAGCGTGCGCGCCATGCCAGAGGAGAAGCCGGTAGCTTCAGGAGGCGGTGTAAGCGTCAACATCTCGCTCACGGAGCCTGTCCTGTTCCTCCAGGGTTTCGAACAAGCTGAGCACTCTGAGCGAAGCACTGCCATGCTCCGCGGATCTTTGATTCTCAAAATCACAAAGCCCACAAAACTGAAGGCCATTACACTGAAATTCAGAGGGAAAGCCGTGACCAAGTGGCCGGAGGGTATCCCTCCCAAGAAGGTCGATTTCGAAGAAGTGGACATCCTCATGAACCACACATGGCCGTTCTTCAACGCTCAGTTCCCCACTGCGGAGAGTGGCACCGGCGCAGACCGTGTGGAGCTCTACAAGAGCAGCGGAGGCCTTGGTTCTTCACCCAACACATCATCAACAAACCTCACATCGAAAGAGGCGAAGAGGTTATCTCTACAGGTGAACCACTCACGCAGCTTTGGAAAGGGCGAAACCCCGTCAGGTGGGCCTTCAATAGCACAGAAAGGTTACAGAACCTTCAACGCTGGCGAGTACATGTACAATTTCGAACTTCCACTGGACAGCCACCTACCAGAAACTATCGATGTCGACCTTGGCTCCGTCAAGTACGAGATGGAAGCCACCGTTGAGCGAGCTGGAGCGTTCCGCACAAACCTTCTTGGCACCAAAGAAGTCACTCTCGTTCGCACACCGTCAGAAGGCTCGCTTGAACAAGTCGAGCCCATCGCAATCAGCCGAAGCTGGGAAGACCAACTGCACTACGACATTGTCATCTCTGGAAAGTCTTTCCCATTGGGTGCTCAGGTCCCTATCGCTTTCAAGCTTACGCCGCTGGCAAAAGTGCAATGCCACCGAATCAAGGTTTTTGTCACAGAAAACGTCGAGTACTTCTGCAATCAAAAACGCGTCCACCGCATGGAGCCCGTTAGAAAAGTGCAGCTCTTCGAGAAGCGCGCCGATGGCCCACCCACAAGTACCTTCCCCGGCAGCACAATGAGGATAGTATCGGGAGGCGGTGTTCCCTACGATCAAAGGGCTGCAGCTGCACGAGGCGAGGACGTGCAAGTACAAGATCCGGGGAACTTGCTTGGTGACCTCAACGGGGAAGGTAACATTGGGCCCACCGAGATGGAGTTCAATGTGCAACTGCCAAGCTGTCACAACCTGCGGGACAAGGACAAGCTGTCTCGGTTACATTTTGATACCACGTACCAGAACATCCAGGTACACCACTGGATAAAGTTGGTCATGCGCCTCTCGAAACCCGACAAGACGGACCCAACGAAAAGACGGCACTTTGAGATCTCAATCGACTCGCCGTTCCACATCCTCTCCTGTCAGGCTACACAGGCAAACACAGCACTACCAGCATACTCATCACCTGAGCCTTATCTTGGTGACTCGCGGGTACCCGAGTGCGGCTGCCCAAATTCCCCCATCCGCCGCACGTCTCCAACCGGTCGGGTTCCAACACTAAGCTCGATGGGTCGTTCGAGAGGCAACTCAGATGCGCCCATGTCGACACCGATGCCGACGCTCGCACGACCACAAGCAGCACACATCGGCGGCCCAGCCGACAACACTGTACAACGGCCTATTCATCTCCTCCGTGTGCCATCCTTTGCGCCACCAGAGTTCTCAGAAGAAGAGCCACCGCCACCCCTGGAAACTCCACCACCTCTGTACGAATCTATCGCGTCGCCCACAAGCGGTCTTGCGGACTACTTCTCTCGTCTGTCCGACGCATACGATGACGACAGCGAGGGCGAGCGTGCAGACCACCGCCGTGTTGAGATCCCCTTGACGCCCGGTGGGCGCACGGCCCGTAGCATGGACGAGAGGAGGATGTGGCTTCCAGTCGGGCATTGATCTCGACAGAGGAAACAAAGCAAGTACACTGCACGAACCAAGCATGATTGCAATGACGACACGAGTTTTGGGTTTGGGCGGCATCTCCTGGCTGCTTTCGCGCCAGACGAATGGAAGGGAGAAATATAGGGTGGTAATTTCTTATGTCTATTTCCTTTTGCCAAATTTCTCGGCAGTCACATCTATCTCAGCATCTATGGCTTTTCTGGCGGCATTGTCTATTTTCTTAATGTTTGGTCTACATGGGGACAGGGACAACAAGGCGCAAGCAAGAACGAACGCATGGCATATATTACCACGATCACATCACATAGCTATCAGGCACGCGACACGATACGATACCAATGTACATACACAAACAAACCACAAGCCAAGATTTTCCCACCTACCCTGAAAGAAAACAAAATCTCGCTCCCTCTCTCGGCTTTACTCCTGACTCGCCAACGCACGCACCTCCACCGTTTCCCTTTTCCCCTTTCTAGGTTTCTAGACACCCAAGGATACGCCTCACTCCCACACCGCCACACCAGCATCCCCCCGTCCAACCCATGCCCCCCCAACCGCTCGCCCACCAGGGACCCCCCAAGCTCGCCAACCTGTCACACACGAACCGTTGGGTCGCAGGGCTGCTATGTGAAACTGGTCGCGTCGCAGACTGTTGTTGACACCGGCTCTGCTGATCTCTGGCGGTCATTGATACCCGCACGGTTCATACATACATAGTACAATAATAAGTGGATGCCCGATCTACAGTAGTCGATCGTGTTCGGGGTCGTGGTGGGGCGGGCGCTGAGGTCGCTTGGGGAAGCCTCACTTTGTGGGCTGGTATACCTACACATGTATTTGGGCGGTGGGGCGAGGGTCTCTTTGTTGATTTTTGCTTTTTCGGTGTTTTTGTTTTGCGGTGATATTTCGTGGGGGTGGGTGATTGTTGATGCTGGGCTGGGCTGGGAGGGGTATACACAGTACGGGGGTTTGGGATCGATGGACGGTTGCGGAGTGTAATGGGATAGATTACGGTTCGGGGTTGGGTTTTTTATTAGGTGGTCTTTGGGCGGAGTTTGGCGCTGAGGTGAGTATGAGATGATTGTATCCGTACATTGGCAGAGGTCATGATTCATAGGCTCTCAGGGCCCTCGAGAAATTCGGCGGCCTGTGTCAACCAGAGAGCATCGCCAGGTGGTTGAGTATATATGTGAAACAAATGGCTGTCATCTGATCCTTCGCGACGCCAGACTCAAAGCTGCCATCAGGAGAGCTATCATAATTCTCGACGCGGTTATGTTCGTCTATTGACAGCACCGCAGCATCTTGTGCTTCAACTCTCTCCACCCGCAGACCCATTGGCAGATATGGCCAACACGTCGTGTTGAGTATTCCACGCGATTCCGACATCGCGCTGGAACTTCTTGACAACAAGTGTTTTCTTAAAACTCTACCTGGGGCTATGTCAAGAGAAATAATCCTGACTGCAGCAACCAAACTTCCTGGATTTACATCGATGATTCAATGGATGTCAGGGTTCGTTCACACGACCACGAGGGATGGTAGGGTTAGGAGAGGCAACAAGTACATTTACAGTAGCAATCAATACAATTGCTGGAGAGCCAGCAATCAGTTGCGACCTGTGTATGTATATAACTGGCTCTTTCGGGCCGCTGCAGACATCCGCATGGTCCCGGGAGCACCATGTGATTGCAGCCTGACAGTTGACACATGGTACACCAGTCTCTGATTTTTTTTTGAGCGACTTTGGTTCTTTCAGGTACCTTCAATGTTTGCACTTGCCGGGCAGCAGGCAGATGGCATGTTTTTGACAAGTTGTAGTACGATGCCCGTTCTATAGATATCTTCAGCTGGCAGGCCGTGCTGCATGATCATGGTCATATCAGGGGCTGGAGATAAATAAGGTGGTGTTGCCTTTTCAACTGTCGGTAAAGTGTATGAAATGGGCCTGGTGATGAACGTGTATCAGTATTGCATGAGATTTGGCAGGTTTTCGGAATATCGAGTATCAGCTCGTTAGGATCCGCAGTAAGCGTCGTGTTCAGTGGAGGGTAGTATATGATTATTCGAGCAATGAGAAAGTCTCTGGTTATGATGCTGATAGTGAATGACCAGCAATCTGGATGATTACGGACCACCTGGTATTGAGGTCAATCTTACGTGGAGTGGTGTAGTTGGAGGTATCCTCGATCGTGTATGCTCTGCTCTGAAGTATGATCCGTCTGCTCAAGACTCCGCTTCTCATTTTACAAGAGGTCAAAGGACAAGACACTAGGAAGTCTGAGAATTCACTTTGTAGTCCGGCATCCTTTCGCAACGACAGCTTCTTCGGCGGGGTAGATCTGTGGGAAAACCTTGCAAGGCTTGTTGGCGTGTTTGTAAAGCAAAAGGTGGTGATTCAAGTCCACGTGTACCTTGAGTTGTGCAGCCTACTTTCTGTCTCTATGGGAGAATTCACCATAGGGATATGCGAAGTATTAAGATATCAACCCTATCTCTTAAGATGGTGTTACATTAGACTTGCAGCCTGCCCGTCGAATTGGAGGCTTTATTTTTCAGGCTGATAGCAGATCCACGCCAGGCATCTGTGAATGCCGAGATTAAGCAGGTGACCTGATAGAAGACTGCACACAGTTGCCCTTTGCTTTCTACATCCTAACAATCTGCGGAGACTCTGGAAGGCTCTTAATTGCATTCACAGGATTGGATGATGATACCTTATCCTGCTGTTGTGCTGAGAATTTCTGGGCAATTTTGGGAAGGGGTCTATGCTCCGGTTTATGCTGAGATGAATTTCTTCACAATAGAAAATGAACACAAACCACATTCACAAAGCAAGCTGCGAACTTTCAAAGTGGCTTCCCCGCAGTGCGGACAAAGTCGGGAACGTCTCAAGACTATGGGGGGCAGTTGCTGCAGATCTTCCTGCATCTTATGGGACTTCATGTGGTCACAAGACCACAAGAGTTTTACCGGCATCAGAGAGGTAACTGGATCTGTTGAATATCTCCAGACATGGATTAAGGCCCGAGAATTGGTATCGTTGTCTTTGATTTGCTCTTGGGCATGAGAGCACCTCGATGTGAATTTGAGCGTGTTGTAGTTGAAGCTGGAGAATTGCAACTCTGTGCCGCATTATCAGCATGACACGTCCGAATCGAGATGCAGATGAGATTCTTAGTCCTCGAAAAACATTGCAAGCCCGAATGCGGAAAGCAAGGCAGAACGAAATGAGCTGTGAGGCTTGCAGCCTAGGCGTATCTTGTACGAGCTTGGATACATGCATGTCCCTGCCCCTCAACACCAACTCGCTGCTCACGCCCTGACATGCACATTGGGCCAGCAGCCCAGATCTCTGATGTTTCGTGTGTGCTCCAGTGGGGGTGCGAGTACGGCCAGCTTCTAAGAAGCGGAACACAAAATCTTTACGATCTTCGAAACGCGAGCGTGGAGGGGCTTCCCCACGATGGCAGAAACAATGCCGAACTAAGAAAACAGGACGTTTCGGTGGCGGTACGCACGGCTGGCGCGGTTCGGTGGGCGTCCAATCGGCGTCATCTGATTTCCGCCCGCTATCCCGTTCCTTGTGCTGCAGAGATTGGACGATTGCAACCTCAACGCGGGAGTTGTGCGAGCAATGTTCGAAACGTTTTTGCTCTCATCGTGAAGTCGATATGGCTGACCGCGGACGTTGGAGACGTTGAAGTGGCGCTTATAAGCCGATTTCCGGCTGAGCGGACTGTGCAATTGCGTCACGCCAAGAACGACGCTGCTGAAGCCAAGGGCTTAGCAACGATAATCTTGCACTAGAGATTAACAGCCGGACAGACGCTCTCTGTTATCTGCGCTCTTTGACTCTTGTTTACTACGGCGACCGTATTGCAAAGTTGTCACAGAGTGAACTGTAGTGCCATTGAGCCCCGGAACGCCGCGTGGTTCAGTCGACAACCAACACTGGTCGGCTACTGCAAGCGACCACAGACATCTGCGCGTCTTGCGCCTCTCGGTTACCTCTAAGCTTCTACGAACTCTGTGCCCAGCAGAGCTTTGCACTGTTAGTAAGCCTTTCAGGCCCTTCCCTCCGCAGGCTTGGTCTCTCTTGACCTCCTCCTTCTGCAGCATCACTGATCCGTCACTCGCAGGTACCGTCGCGCCTTCCCCACAACCCCACTCGGCCCTGCCTACGATACTTCTAGACGTCACTGCCACTCGGGCAAGATTTCGGAGCGGCGACTGGGCGCATCTACATATACATGCATTCGACCCAGGCCTCATTTTTCTCTACTATCGGCCGACTACGACAGCACGGCCCCGGCCCTTCGAATACCGTGCCTTGACCGCGTTTAGGCTCACGATACCAGTCTTTTTGTTGAGCACTCGATTTTCAAGCTTTCGCACAAGCTTGACGAGCCTCTGGGCAACACCCACCACAGATCCACCACAAGCCGGCTAAGCGGCACCGCGAAGGATTCAAGCCAACACCATGGCGTGGGAGCACCTCTCCATCACCAAGCCACATTTGGTGTACATCATCCTGGGTGGTTTCACCACCCTATTCATGTTGTGCTCATCAGTAATCAAAGAGCGCTTGTATATTGGTGAAGCCACAGTTGCGACGCTATGCGGTATCATATTTGGCCCGCATGCTGCAAACCTAATAGACCCATCGACCTGGGGTAACGTCGACCTGATCACCCTGGAGTTTTCGCGCATTGTACTAGTCGTGCAATGTTTTGCTGTTGGCGTTGAATTGCCCAGGGCATACATGGAGAAGCACTGGAAATCGGTTGTCCTGCTACTCATCCCAGTCATGACTTTTGGCTGGTTGATTACGAGTCTCTTCATTTGGGGCCTCTTCAATTCACACGTGAACTGGCTCGACAGTCTCTGCATCGCCGCTTGCGTCACAGCGACTGACCCTGTCTTGGCTTCATCTGTTGTCGGCAAGGGCAAGTTTGCAAAGCGCGTCCCGAAACATTTGCGAGACTTGCTTTCCTGCGAATCTGGTTGCAACGATGGCATGGCTTTTCCGTTTGTATATCTGGCTATCTACCTGATTCGCTACCGCCCGGACGCCAACGAGGTCGCTTTCCACTGGTTCTGCTACTCGATTCTCTACGAGTGTGTGTTTGGCGCTGTCTATGGAGTCATCGTCGGCTATGTTGCCCGCCGCCTGATTCGACTTGCCCACGAGAAAGACCTGATCGATCGAGAGAGTTTCCTCGTGTTTTATTTTGTTCTAGCTTTGTGGTGCGCCGGTTCCGGTGCACTACTAGGGTTAGATGATCTACTTGTAGGCTTCGCATGTGGAGTGGGTTTCTCCAACGACGGATGGTTTCTCGAAAAAACCGAAGAATCGCACGTGTCCAACGTCATTGATTTGCTCATCAATTTGGCCTTCTTCGTCTACTTTGGCTCTATCATCCCTTGGGATCTATTCAACGCGCCAGACCTCATTGGAACCAGCCCCTGGCGTCTGGTCGTCCTGGGTTTGCTGGTGTTGTTATTCCGTCGGATTCCCATCATGCTCGCGCTGAAAACTTTTATCCCCGATATCAAGACATGGCGGGAGGCTTCCTTCGCCGGTCACTTCGGACCCATCGGTGTTGGTGGCCTCTTCGTCGCTATCCTCGCAAGAGCTGAGCTGGAGACAGAATCCACAACTCCCCTGGCTGAGCTTCCGGAACCAGGATTTGAACATCTCAACATCATCGAACTCATCTGGCCGATAACATGCTTCCTGGTCATTGTCAGTATTATAGTCCACGGAAGTTCCATCGCCGTCTTCACTCTGGGCAAGCGTATCAACACACTGACCATCTCAATGTCGTACACGCAAGCCAACGAGGATGGGCCAAGCTGGATGGATCGACTGCCGCGCATTCAGTCTCGGTCAAAATCTCAGATGTCCGGCCGTCGCTTCTCAGAGTCATCAATGGATGAGAAGAATGAATCAGGCGAAACAGGACCTGGCCTTCTCCCACCTCCTGGATACGGAGGCAATTTCTTACGTCGCCAGAAAGAAGAGGAAGACGCAAGTCGAACTGGTTCTATTCGCCCAACAGCTCGACAGCGGAAATCAAAGTGGGACGCTGGTCTTGGGCCAGGTGGCCCCATCTCGCAATCCGCCATTCATCCAAACAGACGTGACGATGAGAGCACTGAAGCCATTTCACCAGAGAACGACACGGACACGTTCGATGACAAGATGGCCGTCTCGAGCGACAGCTCATCAAACGACAAGGGCAAGATGAGAGATATCCAACCGGAAGAGGAAATCTATCAGGAGGGTGAAGAGACAGTTATCGAAGATAAGGAGGGTAATGTCCTTGGCGTTAGAGACAGTCATGGCGAGCATGGAGCTCAAAGACGAGAGTCAGATATGAGAGAGGCACGAAGACTGATGAAAGAGGACCACGTGGAGCATGGCGTTGCCCAAAAGGAGCATGAAGGCAAAGCAGAGCAGGCGCCAGGGAATGCGTTGAATGCAGCCGAGCACCCTCAGAAGACATGGCGCAAACGAATGCAGAGCTTCACCGGGCATCATCACAACGAGAATGGAGAAGTCATTGAGAAACCAAAAGCGCAGAGGCCTGAACGTCAAAGAGGACCTGCACTTGCTTACCAGTTCGGCAACACCATCATTGTCGAGGATGAAGATGGCGAAGTGCTCAAGAAGTACGATATCCCGTCCAAGCCGAAGGAAGGAAAGGAGCAACGACCAGGAGCAACGCGCGGAGCCTCAATGATCGAGACATCTGGTCGTGCCATGCAAAGCTTGAAGCGCATGGGTACGCACATGGGTATCCCTACTCACCACGAAGCAGGTCCCTCGAAAACTCAAGGTGCTGAGGTGAAGACAGGCGCTGCTGAAGGAAAGAAAAAGAAGAAGAAAGAGTCCGATGACGATGACGACAACAACCTTCGGTTCACGCTTGAGGCCGGTGGTCGTAGAATGAGCAAGTCGGAATTCATCCAGCAGATGACTCAGTTAGACCCCAAGGCTCGTGCTAAGATGCTGCAAAACAGCAACGTTCCAGATTCCGTCAAGCGTGAGGCACACCAGGACGCGAAGGACCACCACCGCCGAACACAAGCAGCCTCGGAGGCGAACATACCTCCGGTCATCGGCGAAGAAGGCGAAGCTGAGTTGCATAAGATTGAGTCTCCGGTAGCCAAGAAGGAGGGCCAGCCCCGTGGACCTGAAGGTCTGACCCTGGTCGACAGCAATGAGGAGCATGTTCCCTTCCACTCTGTACCACAGACTTTGGCGGGTCGTTCAGGCGATCAGAAGAATGAAACCGCAGCACAACGTCGACGTCGTCTTGCAACGGAGGAGTCTAAGGCGACCCCTGAGGTAGCAGACGGCGGAGAGAATGGTGATGACGAGACCCCTGCGGAACGCCGTCGTCGCCTTGCTGCGCTCACAGGGTCTACATCTCCTGCAAGCCAAGCTCGTCGTCCGATGTCGCCGAACCAGCAGACATCAGCTTCCGGCGATAGTTTCGAAGGTGAGACGGCAGCTGAGCGTAAACGCCGCCTTGGTGCTCTGGGAGTAGGTGGAGAAGACACCCCCGAGTCTGACTCTGAAGGCGAACCCGAAACAGGTGATCCGATGGAGACCGGTCGTGGTACGCACTCGCAAGCAACTAAGCAAAACCTTGCACCTTCTCGGGCGCCAGGCATTCGTTTTGCAGACCAGCCCCGCATTCCTACGAAAGATGAGCGTGCCGCTGAGCAGGCAAGAGAGAAGGAAGAGACAGAGACCGCGAAGAAGAGCAAACTCAGCGGCTTCCCTTGGGGTGCTCGCAAATAGTCAAGCGGCGTAATGGTGGAGCATCTGACATGTCGGAAAGTTTACGTTCGGCATCTAATCCGGATTTATGCGAACTAGCATCAAGGCGTTGGGGGATATGCTTTGATCGTCCTACATGTTGTGTTGTTCGCATTTCAGCGTGCATAGTAATTGACGTCGTCACGTAGCATAGAGACGCATACGTTGCATCTCAGACATGTAGAGGCATTTGCCACACTTGAAGTAAATATAATAGATTTTCACTTGTAACATTATTCAAAGGTTCTCGTACAACGGTTCCACGCACATGCTAGTAGAATTCTTCTTGGCACACCATACAAAAGCTCTGACATCACAAGCCGCATCCATCCCGCTGGGCCCGCCTTTTCTCGTATTGCAAACCTCACCCTCTCGGTTACACCACTCAAAATGGCAGTTCCTCAATTACAGCCTCTTGGCGCCCAGCTTTGTTGTCAAACTCTTTATCAATCTGATAAGATGATCAGATTACTCCGAGTCTAATGCAGTACCGCCGCCAATTGAAGTGCTCGATGCGGAGCATGAGGTGTGGGTGCCTCACGTGTATGCGCGGTTTTGATTCGGACCGCGTCGGTCGCGCAGTTTTATGTGTTGAGCCGGCCGATGACGGAAGGAGGGGTATCTGACAGATGGTGTTGTGGAGTGTTATATGTAAGTGCTGCTTCCACTGTTCTGCAGGTACCCAAGTTTTCCCCACCACCTTCATTCTCCCTCACATTGCCTTCATCATGGGCTCAATCGCACAGCAGTCTCCCGAGACACTGCTTACAGTAGCAGCTAAGATCACTGAATACGCGCAACAACTCACAAAAGAGCTGGAAGCAGGCAAGGTTCCGCCCGTCACACTAGAGGCAGACAGCCCTATCAAGTATGCGTCGCTGCCAGGAAACTCGTTCTTCATTAGACAGCAACTAGAAGATGCTCTCAAAGATATGTACATCTTAAGCCAAGGGCCAAGTGAGAGTACCTTCAATTACTGCCACACTGTAAGTTGTATTAGGCTAAGGTCTGATCGCGGTACTGACGGTGTCAAAGGCTGTACCGGATGTCGCAACCTTGAACGTACTCAACCAATTTGACTTCTGGAGTGCCGTACCTTTGAACGGAACCGCCACATATGAGCA
Organism: Ascochyta lentis; assembly: GCA_004011705.1. Classification (NCBI taxonomy): domain Eukaryota; kingdom Fungi; phylum Ascomycota; class Dothideomycetes; order Pleosporales; family Didymellaceae; genus Ascochyta; species Ascochyta lentis. The sequence continues at coordinate 3,251,824 of RZGK01000003.1, forward strand.
AGTTGCAAAACACATAAATCTTCCCGTGGAAATTGTACAGCGTACAATTGACCATGCCATTACGATGCGCTATTTCGCACGCCCAGAACCCACATCAACATCCGTTCAGCACACATCCCGCTCCGCAGCTCTCGCCAAAGACCCTGGGCTTAAGGCGTTCGTGCAAACAGTTCTCGACGAGACAAGCCCGCCGATGATGTTGTTGCCCGAAGCCCTACGCCGCTCTGCGGTCGGTAAATCTGAGGTCAGCAGGGATCAAAAGGAAACAGCTTTCCGATTGTGCCACTCTGGAGGGATCTGGGGCGACTACGATAACACATGGCAGTTCCTTGAAAACGATGGTGAAGGCGAGCAGAAGGGATGGCGACAGAGGAACTTCATCAAGTTCATGGAGTACATCAAAGATCTTTTCAAGACAGAAAGCATCGTGCTCGATGCGATTGACTGGAAAGCTGCAGGCGATGCAACCGTTGTTGACGTAAGTTCCACCTCTCTATCTTCTACATGCCTCATGCTAACAAATCCCTAGGTCGGCGGCTCAGCAGGCCACGACGACATTGCCCTCGCCAAAGCCTATCCCAACCTGAAGATTGTCGTCCAGGACCTGCCCCAAGTAGCAACTGTCTTCGAAAAGGAATTCCCCTCAGATCTTAAATCTCGTGTCTCCTTCCTCACCCACAACATGTTCGACCCGCAGCCCGTATCGGCCGACGTCTACATCCTTAAGTGGATCCTGCACGACTGGCCAGATGCCGAGTCTGTTGCTATCCTCAAAGCTTTGGTGCCTGCTCTCAAGCCCGGCGCGAGGGTTGTCTTCATTGACTATGTCGGCAAGAACGATCCAAGTGAGGATGCGGGACTGCCGCACAGCATGCGTGCGTTTGGTTCAGCGACAGACATGCGTATGATGGCGCTGTTCAATGCGAAGGAGAGGCCGGTCAGTGCGTGGAAGGATATCTTCAAGCAGGCTGACGAGCGATACGAGGTATCGAATGTGAAAGCGGATCCGCTGACCTTCATGGTTGTGCTGGAGGCTACTTGGAGGGGTTAGATTTTTCTTCGTATTGCTGAAAGATACGACTGCCTCAAAGCAAGTTAAATTTCTGCGAAGAGCGTGTTCTCACGTATGTTGTGAAAGTGGGTATTCATTCTTGGAAATGACACTTGAAACTACCGCCGCTCTCTTTCTATCCACTACTATGACTAGACTCGATGATTTTCTATTCTTTCATATCCTAGCTGGGCTGCAGCTTATTTTGGTGGGACAGCTGCTTGCAAGGCTGAGCTAAGCTCCCCGCGCGGAAGGAGCAGTACGACTGCCTCCCGTACCTCAGCTTCGACACCCACGACAGCTCTATCAACTTTTTCTCGAGACTGGACGAATCCATCCCATATAAACGCTTATCTCCTTGTCATCTCATCACGCGTAGATTCCAGTAGCTGCTGCCATGGAGTATGATCAGAGTCTACTCCTCTTCATGGGTACAACAGGGGTGTCAAATTACGCCAAACTTCCATCATGGACACCGGATTCATCAAATAGTAATGTCATCTCGGAAATAGCAACATGGGAACGCTATGAAGCGAGCCGAAACAGCAAGACTAGCTTCCATTTTTCGACCGATGAGCAAGTCCTTTACGTCCAAGGAGCTGTCATCGATTCTATTGTCACAACTCATACCGAATTCGCTGATTTCCCAAGCTGCAAGGATGTTCATACGTTTATTCAGCAGCTGTGCATGCACCTCTCCCCAGACATCTGCCAGGAGGACTACGTAGCCCTACTTATGGCCCTATTCGACAAAGCCTGGAAAGCAGGCCATCAGGCATTTCCGTCTTTGAGAAACGTTATCCGCAGATTCCTCGGTCTTGTCAGCGAAACAGTACTCGGGAAGGGCCTCGCAGAAGCAAAGTTTTTTGCGCACAACGAGATGAGCAAGCGTTTGGATCGCAAGGTCCTGTTTCGCACAACACAAGGTCGCCTTGGCTTTTCGTCCCAACACATTAGCCCTGACGATGCAGTGGTTTTGCTCTCAGGGTGCAAACTGCCCATGATCATCCGGTCTGATGGAGAGGCGTGGAGAATTGTGGCTCCGGCATTTGTACATAGCGATGGCATAATGGAAGGGGGCCTTTGGAAAGATGACATAGAGTTGCAAGAGTTTGGTTTTTTTGAGAAGATCGCAGTGACACGGTAGCCTCAGACAGCAACAAAGGCCGAGTCGTTGTAGCGTAGTGTTTTCCAGAAGTTTCGCTGATCATCAGATGTCTGTCGTGACTTAGCACTTGTCACAACCTATTGTTGGGTATTACAATTGAGCATTTATTACAACCCCTGTTCTCGCACCCACATATCTCGACCAAATTCATACCATCATTCACAAACACACCAGGCAATGTCTGCTCTTTTTCCATCCAACACTCACTAACCTGTATGCACTGTCAAACTCTCTCCGTCACAGATTGACATTCTCAACACACAGGTAAAGTGATACCAACATGCTGTTTATAAGGCTTTACGAAACGCGACTAATCAAATACACATACGAAGAGAGTAACAATACTTTCTAGAGAAAAAGAAAGACGGAAAGAATAGAGTAAACTTGCAGCAATTCACCAAGTTATCTACCTACCTATCCAACGCACGCAGCTACCTACTGGAAATTCAGACAGAAAGGAAAATAACTAACAAGAGTAGATTGACTTTGGATTAAGATTAAACTTTGTTACATTAGGTTACTTTGTTAACCTCTGTCTGCACAAACACTTACTTACAGTAGAGATTACTAGCTTAGGAGCAGCGGTCACTAAAGCAAAGTAGAAGTTCACCTATTTAATGGCGTAAGCTTAGTCGTCTTCTTCTTTCTCCTCTCTCCTCCTGTAGGTTATGTGTGTTGGCATATATGCAACTGTAGAGACATGCAAGGGAAGTAAGAACCAGAAGGGCAATTCCTTCTTCCAACTGTCATCCAGGCAACTTCGCATTCTCTTCTAAAGACGAATCACAGAGCCGCAAACAGACCCATGTCAAACCTATGTATATCCTACAAAGTAAGCTCCCCGCATCTCGGTTCCCCACTCCCGATTGGACCCATGTGCCCCTCCCCCGCAAAGCTTAGCGCTCACTTCAGCGCCCACGCCCGGCTCTACGGACGTCAGTCCTGCTTCGCATCCCCAACCCGGATCCGACTTCACCATGCCACCCTGCAGGAAAAAACCGTGCCGACATGTTGGGCTGATGTCTGGGCTGACGCCAGGTCTTGACGACGGATCCTGACGACTCCCCGATGGCTTAAGTTGCCGACAACCCTGCATCTACTACAAAGCGTGATCTATCGTTCCATTCATCTGAGCTGCTGTTAGCCGACTTGCTGTGGGTACATTCCTTTCGGACCCGCCTTTACAAGAGGGGTTGTTTATTTGTGTTAAAGGACGGACGATCCCGAATGTCTGCCATCATTGAATGCGCATTCGTGAACAGCATCATCACCATCGATTGCGACCGCGATAGAAGCTCAAGAGCGACAAGTACAGCGAGAACGGAACCATGCGCGCAGCAAGATACTATGGGAAAGAGGATATCAGAATTGAAGACGATGTGGTTGAGGCCAAGTGCGGCGCGGGACAAGTCCGAGTGAGCTTTCTTGGAACGACCCTCCTCCCGCCCACGGAGTCACTGATACAGCCCAGGTCGCACCGGCGTACGTAGGTATCTGTGGCACTGACCTCCACGAATACCTCGGCGGCCCAACTTTCGCACCCACGACGCCCCATCCGTGCACTCACGACACTATCCCATCACCCTCGGCCACGAGATCTCCGGTGTCATCACCGAACTCGGGACAGACGTTACCGGCCTCACCATTGGCCAGCAGTGCGTCGTCCAGCCCACCATCGCATGCGGGACATGTCACGCTTGTCTTGCCGGTCCGGAGAACGTATGCTACAAGGGGGGTGCCTGAATAAGTGAGAATACGAGCGAGCTTGCACTGAGCATTTAGTGATCTTTTACAAGAGGAACACCCCAGATGTGGCAAATTCGTATTCTCACTTATTCAGGCACCCCCCTTGTACAACGGCGACTTCACCGGGCTTTCCGGCAGCGGCGGCGGTCTAAGCGACAGCGTCGTCGTGCCCTTGACGCCATAATCCCGCTCCCAGCCACCATCCCACTCGACGTCGGCGCGCTCGTCGAACCGCTCAGTGTCGCCTGCACGCTGCATCCGCCGCGCCGCTAACCACAACCTCCGCAGCCTTAGTTCTCGGCGCCGGACCACTCGGACTCGCACTCGTACAATGCCTGAAAGCAAAAAGCGTAACCAAGATAATCGTAAGCGAGGTGAGTTTAACCTGACAACGGTCCGCACGCGAGTTAAGCGCGCACCACGTCCTTGACCGAAGACGCACGACGCTGTGAAAGCGAGTCGGGAGCTCAGCAGCGCAGACGGACCGGACGTCGTATTCGACTGTGCGTGGTACCAGCTCGTATCGCAACGGCGTGTACGGCAATTCGAGCTCGCGGCACGGTAGTCGATGTTGCGATTTGGGAGGGCGCAGTTCTGTTTCATCCCATTTATTGGTGGTTAGAGAGGCGAAATGTACCGCTGTTCTTGGGTACCGGAAATGGGACTTCGAGGCTGTTGTTGAGCAGTTGGGAAACGGTGAGGGGCGGGTTACATGGTCAGTGAAGGTTGGACTGATGTTGATAGGGAGTCTCAATCCTAGCAAGATGATCACGAGTAGGATCCAGCTGGACGATTTGGTTGACGGGGGGATCTTATCATTTTAAGGAAAGTCATGTTAAGATTCTAGTTGAAGTTGGGGGGCTGGGTCGTGTTGATTCCGCGGTGCAGTGATAGCTGTTGGTGTGGACACGTTTGAGCTGGTAGACGATATGATGAATTGTATTCATGTCTAACGCCGTGTGAATTTTTTTCTTTTGGATTTATAAGTCTTTTTGTTCGGGTAGAGTTTGAATGGTATGGTACTGACCTGCATCATCACCACCTGTTAAAGCTAAGAAACGTGGGACGAGTTGTTTCTTGGAGATATGTTGACCTGGGACTCACACTGCGCAGGCATTAAGGATATTCTTCTACTATTGTCTCCGGCGAAAGTAGGGCCAGTGCATTATAGGGGAATGTCCGTGCTTGGCAGCTTTGATATTCGAGGTACTACAAAGCCTTGCCCAATCAGCAGACTTGAATTCTCTTTATTATCTGTAGAGCATCTGCGCACTCTCATTGTAAACATTAACAAACGCTTCAGCACCAGAGCCACCGCACTAGCCACGAACCACTACTTTCGCAGAGACCATAGCAGACACCCCAAAACTATTCCACAAACGCATTCCCATCCCCACCACCCCGCCTCTCCCTCCTAACCCGCCCCTCACATTCAATCAACTCGACCAACCTCTCCACAAACCCCCACTTACCCCCCTCCCCTCCCCCAACACCCCCAACTAGCCACCAAAAACCTCCGCTTAAACACCCCCCACAACGCCTCGTCAGCAGCCCCCCCACTCCCCGGCCGGGGAAAATACGGATCATTCCTAAAGAACGCCGCACACGCCTGCTGCATCCCCACCTCATCCACAGCCAGCGACCGACAGCAGTCGAAATCAAGGATCCACATTGTGTGGGTGCCGAGAAAGTCAGAGTGGAACGTAGACGACAGTGCATCTCGCGGCGGCGCGAGCACGAACTCGACGTCGTTCGCGTCGAGGCCCGCGCCCCAGTGCAGTAGCGCGAGTGCGTCGGCCATGGATTCCGCGTACGCTGTGGTGTCGAGACCTAGGGATTCCATTTGGTCTATGTGGAGGGGAGCGTTGCGGAGGGTGAAGCGGTGGAAGCGGGATGTGGGTTGTTCTTCTGGTTTGGGAAGGCGTTTTCGTCGGCCTAGGTAGGGGCGGAGGAGACAGGCCGCGTCGTCTGGGTTGGTTTTCACAAAGGTCGAGAGGAGGGCGTTGTTGCTGCAGTGCAGGTCGACGAGCTTGTTGCGAGTTGATCGTGGTACTGGTGGTATGCGCTCGGAGATCAGTGCTCGGCATGCTGAGTAGCCGGAGGGGAATCGAGGTAGGTGTGTCTGCCACCAGGGATCGGTGGGTTGGATTAGCGCGTGGCAGTGTGGTATGGAGAGCGGTAGCGAGGGAGGGTGTTGAGCTGCGCTTTGGAGAAGTTGGAGGTGCATGTTGTAGTCGTTCGTGACGGAGCGGTTGGGCCCGCCATCTTCGCGCTTTATGGCTGTGTTGGGTTGGGATGCTTCGAGGGTCCAGACACTGCCGCAGAAACCCTTGCCGATGCAGTGGTACCTGGCGTTGGGTTGTGGCATGATGAATGAGTGTAGTCGAATGTTTTTGTAAATTGGGCAGTAAGGTCGATGTGACTTCGGAGTTCTTTTGAAGGAAACGGGACCTCGGAGCCCATGGTTCTCGTTCGCGGTTTCCACGGTAGCCAAAATGTCTGTCATGGTTCTCGGTAGTAAGTAGCGAGAAACGCCCTCTGGCCATCGATAGTACTTTGAAAGAAGATATAACACGAGCTGGCATGCCTGCCCATGGTGCTTTATCTCTTCTAGGATCGAAGAAGCATGGCACTTGCTCAACTTTCTTCAGGTACCACGAATACCTCCTCGCACGAGACATCTCATCCATAGTTGCTGGCTTGACTCAATAGTCGAGCTTGCTGTTAGAAGCCTTTGCAGACAGATGACCTCGTTCATAGCTTAGACGTCGTTCCTAATTTCACGACATGTATCTTCAAGGTTTGACAGATAAAAGCTCCACGGCGGAGTGCGTACTTGGGGTGGGGTATTAGGAATATCCATAAAACATTTGAGCTAGATTCCATATTTTTATCATGAGATGGTGGATGAAAGCAAGGTAGAAGGAAGAAGTAGGACCTACATATTTTAGAACTCTATTGTAAAATTCGCCAAAACCCACTCATCGCCCATTTTCTTGCACCGCCCTCACTCCACCTCACCATCCCACCAGCTCACGCTCCCCCTCTCCTTCCATCCAGCGACCCAAAACGCGCCGCCAGTCCACCATCACCTCTTCAGCGTCTTCTGCTTTTCAGCCTCCACCTTGACCTCCTTGACGAGCAGCCCCTTCCTCCGCCTCACACGGTCCACGTAGCGCTTAGCGACGTTCTCGCGGTCCGCCAGCTCGCCCAGGTCTTCGAGTTCGTCCTCGGTGAAGGGAACCCAGAAGGGGTCTTCGTCGAGCATTTCGAAGCCGGCGAAGCGCAGCTGCGGGGATGCGGAGCCGGAGGAGCGTTTGCGGATTTCGTCGGAGAAGCCGAAGGATTCGGCCACGGGGAGGAGCGCGCTGATGGTAAAGGTTTGGTTGCCGGTTGTGGAGGCGGCGGAGGAGGACATGGTTTCTGAGAGGATGGTGCCTCGGCGGCGGGTTAACACGGCGTAGACGCGTCCTAACACATCGGTTGAGGCTTGGATTTCGCACGAGTACATGGCGAGAAGCATGCGGGGGGACCAGTCGAGGAAGCCGGTGTGGATGCCGGAGCGTACGGCCTTTATGACTTCGCCGGTGAGGCGGTGGTGGTCGGTCTCAGCGGTGGATTCGTCGAGGGATACGTCCTGTAGGAAGACGGCGAGGCCTTGGACGGGCTCGGCGCAGCAGGGACCTTGAGCGGTGGCGAGCTGGAAGGCGTAGATGATGGTCGAGGCGAAGGAGCGCGCAGTGGATGGACGTTCGGACGTAGCGTCGGTGTCGGCGGTATCGACGAGGCTACGATCGTGTTAGTCGGATCAGAGGGTGGAGTGCAGGGAGCTTACGCTTTGCCGCAGATGCGAGCGCTGGTCGTGTCGATCAAGATGTTTGGCCCTCTGTTGCGCGGTCCGAACGCAGTGATCTTGTCAATCACATCGTCTGTCCAGATCTCCCGCTCTTTCTTGGCCTCAGCAAAGGCGTCCTTGAGCTGCTTCTTGAACTCCACTGGGCTGAGCGTTTGTCCTATCTCGCGCTGCTCAGCCTCCTGCATACCATCCTGCTCAGCACCTTCCACCTCAGCAGCTGTCTGCTCGTCCGAGTGCTGCGTTTCTTGGGCCTTGCGCTCGGAGTTCAGCCTCTTGATCGATCCAGAGTTTTTGCTCAAGAACTCGGTGACACTTGGTGGCAGCGGGCGGACTTGCAGACGCACTGATACCTGCTTGCTCGCTGTCGCGCTGACCACCACACCACGGCCTAGCTCTGGGTTCTTAGGAGGGTTCATCTCGGCTGCGGCAACAGTCGACTCTCGGTAGGGGACAATGGGTTCGCCAGCCTGGATCTTGCACTTTGCGAAACGCTCCTCGAGGTCCTTGAGACATCGCTCGAGGTGCAACTCGCCTGCTGTCAGGACGACGTGCTCTCCGCTGGGCAATTGTTCGTACTCGGCGCATGGGTCCGACTGCACCAGTAGCTTCAAGCCGTTGATCATCTTGTCGAGATCGTAGGGATTCTCCGGCTCCAAAGCAACACGAACGATGGGCTCAGAGCCCATGGTCACACCAGCCAGGTTGAGGGATCCTGGTAGCTGCGAGCAAAGCGTTCCTGACTTGAGCATGTGGCCTTCAAGACCGCCAATACCGAACACCACACCTGCGGGTACTGATGTGAGAGACTCCAAACCACGTCCCATCATGAGATACAGTGCAGTGACCTTGACCTTCTTCGGTTCGGGCTCTGCATGTGGATTTGCTGGCGAGAATTTGGGGCCTAGCACATACACCTCGTCACCCACACTGAGTGTGCCGGAGTAGATGCGGGCAAAACCGATCAGATGCTCAGCCTTCTCGTCCGTCGGCGCAGCTTCTTCAGCATTTGCCTCGTCTTCGCCAATAGCGGCCGAACTGAGTGCGTCTGTGATACTGCCCACGTCTGGGCTCTCGCCATTGGCGACGGCCTGCTGTCGGGCGAGTTCTGCGCGCTTCTTACGCCCAAGGTCCCGTGCCTCTTCGGCAGTAAGCGCGCCTGTTCTTCGCTTGTGCTGCGGCAGTTCGCTTTCCGGGACAGAGAACATCTTGCTGACGTAGGCGACGACAGGGGCGTCTTTGGACGTGTCAAATTGGGTGATGGCCTTTCGCACTTCAGGAGCGACATGATCGGCGCCCACTGACGTGTCAATGATCTCGGGCATCCTCTCCGCCTGGGCTTTGGTAGGTGATGGGAGGTACTCGGTGACGGAGACGAGCAGCGCGGTGGACAGTGGCAGCCACGCGGCGAAGAGGGCAGTCAAGATGGCACGCGGGTCGCGCGATCGCAAGACGTGTGGTGGGAGGGTGATGTTGAGAGACTTGGTAATCTTTTCGACCATGGCGGGGTCTCTGATGTGCAGCAAATAAGTATATTGACTAGCGTATGTACAGAACAAGCAAGAACAAAAACGATGGAGGAAAGGAAATCCACGCACCCCTTCCCGTTGTTACCTCCCGTAGTGGCCTCGTAGATGGCCCAGATATTTTCGAGCACCAGCTGCACAAACATGGGCTTCAGATGGCGACCTTTGAGGTGCTTGGAGCTGAGCACTCGCTTCGTCTTGGGGTCTAGGAAGTAGTCGCCCCACAGCACTTTTTCAAGGACGGAGCGCTTGATGCCGAGCTTGCGCTCGTAGAGGCTGGCGAACTGCTTCACTGTGAAGGCCCAGCCGTCGATGGCACTGGCGAAGATGACGTTGTTCTTTTCAGGAGCAAAGTAAATGTCCTCGTCGTCCTTTTCCTCGTACTCGGCGGGGGTGCTGGTGGTGTCTATACTGTCACCGTTTTCTGATACTGCAGATGATGTGGAGTTGGTCTTCTCGGCGGCGGCGGCGTTGAGCCTCTCCTCCATATTCTCACGCCAGCGGAGGTCGTCCTCCATGCGCTCACCCTGATAGAAGCTGCCCATGACGGCGTTTACCTGTTCTACGAGCTTGTTTAGATGTGTGTGGGCGTCAGCAGGGCTCATTTTCCACTCTGTGATTAGCCTGTCCATTTTGTTAATGACGAGCAGGGGCTTGAGTTTCTCTATCCACGTCTGGCGCAGGACGGTGACGGTCTGGCTGCAGACGCCTTCTACGGCGTCGACGAGGACGATGGCGCCGTCGCAGAGACGCGAGGCTGTGGAGACTTCGTAGCTGAAGTCAATGTGTCCGGGCGAGTCGATGAGGTTGATGAGGAATTCCTTCTTCTCGGGCAGGGCGTCGGGGGCAGAGCGGCGCAGCAGGGCAAAGTACAGGGAGATGGCCGACGACTCCATGGTGATGCCGCGGAGCTGCTCGTCTGGTCGCGAGTCGAGGTACCTGATCTTGCCGGCGAGCTTGGGGGAGATGATGCCGTTTGTGGCGATGAGGGCGTCGGTGAGGGAAGTCTTGCCATGGTCGACGTGGGCGAGGATGCAGATCTGGGGGGTGTGAGTGTGTGGGGGGAGGCTGGTTCAGAGGGGAGGACGGACGTTTCTGATGCCCTCGGCCTGCTGCTGCAGCGTGACCAGCTGGTCGGAGGGGATGGTCGGCATGGCGGGGTGAGGCGGCGTAGCCTAGACAGGTGGTGCGCTGTCCGGCGCGGTGCAGTGCGGTGCTGTGCTGTGCTGTGCTGTGCGGTCGGTGTTTCGAGGCGGTCTGGATGCGGCGGTCGGGTGGTGTGAGATTGCAGGAAGCGGTGGGCGGTGGTGTTGCAGGTGGAAGAGTTTCAGACGCGCTCGTTGGGTCTGGGATTTCGGTTTGACAAAAGTCAGCACCCCCACCCTGGAGAGACGATTCGCCCGCAGACGCAGACGTCACAACGACCGTCTAGCAGCGGCTGCGCACTGCCGCTCTGCTGCCATAGGCCCGTTGCAGCTGAGCAGCTCCACGACTCTTGGACCTGCTGCATCACCGCCTGACCTCTCCACCCTCTCGCTGCACCTGCGCGCCACATCTCCGCAAGGCTGCCGCACATATAGCGCTCCCCACTGCGGCTGCGGCTGCTGCTGCTGGCATGTCCGCTGTGGTCAACCGTCATGTCTAGCATTCCCCCTGTCGCTCGCCTGTCGATCGCCCATCACTTCCATCATAGCCGCCGAAATAGGTACAATCTCCCTCCCAACAACACCACTTCACACTTCACACCTCACGCTTCACGCTTCACGCTTCACGCCTTGCACCTCACGCTCCACGCTGCCATTGCCCCTGCCCTTCACACCGGCCACGTTAAGCACCGCCTGCCATTGGATGTAGCGTACCAGCAACCATGGTCGACGGCGCACTGCAAATGCCTGCCACGCCTGCCACGCCTGCCACGCCTGCCACGCCTGCCACACCTGCTACACCTGCCACGCCTGCTACTTCGGCCCCCGTCCGCTCTCCTGCTGCCATGGCCGGCATGACCATCACCACGCCTGCGCAGCCTCGCCTCTCCACCATCCAAGCACAGGCCCACACACAGGCCCACAGCGCAGCCGTCATGTCGCCCGTCAACCAGAACGGCTGCTTCGAGTTCGACCGCATCATCAAAGCCGGCTCCGTCCTCAAGCGCACCCGCAAGACCAAGGTGCGCCTTCTTTGCACCCCACCCCACAGACCTTCTACTCACTAACAGCCCCAGCAATGGAAGCCCATCTACATCGTCCTGCGCCCCAACTGCCTGTCCCTCTACAAGGACAAGGCCGAGACCAAGCTGCGCCACCAGATCAACCTTTCCGAGATCACCGCCGTCGCCCGCCAGAAGGACTCGAAGAAGAAGATGGACCACGTCTTTGGCATCTTCTCACCCGCCCGCAACTACCACCTCGGCGCCCCTACCGACAGAGAAGCGCAAGCCTGGGTCGACCTGATCCGCGCAGAGGCCCGCATCGACGAGGAGGAGGGCGAGCTGATCCTGCTCAGTCCCACCGGCACCAAGACCTTCACTGGCTTCGACCGATCCCCCCAAACCCACACCACCACCCTGTCCTCCTCCTCGGACGTCGAGCCCGCATCGCTGCCCCCCAGCTCCCTGCCACGCGACTCCCAACCTCCGCCCATGCACAGCGCGCGCCGTCCCTCGCAGGCCCTCAACTACTCCGGCAATGAACAGGGCTCCGTCTCCGACTTTGACTTTTCCGACTCGGCAGCCCCAAACGCCGCCTCCACAACCTCGCTGCCCTACTCGAAATCACAGACGCGCAATCCTCTCCCCCGCAATCGCAACGTCAGCCAAACCTCGCAGCTCAACGTGCCTCCCTCCACCTCGGATTCCGACCCGGACCGCGTCGTGTACCACGGATGGATGTATGTGCTCAAGTCAAAGGGCGGCGTGCGCCAGTGGAAGAAGGTCTGGGTCGTGCTGCGTCCCAAGTGTCTTGCCTTTTACAAGAACGCCGAAGAGTACTCGGCCCACCTCATCATTCCGTTTGAGAGCATCATCGACGCGGTGGACATTGACAGCGTGAGCAAGAGCAAGCAGTACTGCATGCAGGTCATTTCCGAGGAGAAGAACTTCCGGCTGTGCGCAAAGGGCGAGAACGAGCTGGCCAAGTGTCTGGGCGCGTTCAAGAGCCTGCTCATCCGGAGGAGGGAGGGCGAAGGGAAGAGGACTGCGCAGACGCCGGCCGTCATCACGACGGCAGCCACGCCGACACTGCCCTCGACGCCCAACCTAGCCACTGCACCCTCGCAGAAACGCGTCTCGATGGCTGCGCCCAACGTACCGCCACCCGCGACGCAGCCCCTAGCGATCAAATGACCACGGTAGTCGTGCGGCCCGGACATGTACGTCCAGTCACCAACGAGACGTCCTGGTCGTTTCCTCACCGACTGCCTCCCTTTCCTTTGTCAGCCCCGCACCGCAGCGAATCAGCCGCCTCTCCTAGCGTTCCGTCGTCGGCCTACGACGCACGAATCACGATGCCCTCCTCGGCACCCCTTGATGGGGCTGCAGCCTTGGACTTGGGTCTTTTTTTTTTTGGATGTTTCCTACCCCGCTTTTCACTTTGTCACCGTGCAGCAGCTGGCTGGTTTGTCTGAATGCATTGTACTGTAGTGTTTTTTGTAATCTCTTGTTCTCCTGGCGAGCTGGACTTGGGCTGGTTCGTTCTGTTCTGGATGGTGCTGGTCGGTTGTATCAAGTAGAAATCTATGACTTTACACACTCAAGTTGAGAATACTACATGCAGGCTTGCTGGGGGGAAACCCTGTTGTATTTGCCGTTTGGCAGACATGTGACGTCTTGATGGTCCTTGGCAACATCAAAGATGTGAGGTGAGGTGAGGTTATCCCTGCTGTTGTTCATGCAGGTTGAATAGATGTAGTGAAGCATGTCCAGCTAACTCTACTATACTGTGTGTTCATGTTTAGCCGTCGTCTGCACGTTAGCACGTGTAGCAGCTCCAGACTCGACACGCCGAGACGACAAACACGTCAAAGGCAGGATAAACACGTCAAAGGCAGGATAAACACGTCAAAGGCAGGATAAACACGTCAAAGGCAGGACAAACACGTCAAAGGCAGCCGTTCGCAGGCGATCAAACAAACTACCGAAAGCCAAAGTGTGAGTGACGGGTGCCGACAATGACTCGCGCGCTGGCGTTTCAGCGCAGGGTTGCTTGGGGCGTCGATCTCGCGCGGGCAGATGACGAGCACGGCTGTCGACTTGCGACGGACAAAGACGACGACGCTGAAGGAGGACTGCAGGCGCAAGGAGAGGCTACACCATCAAACACTTTCATGGAAACGCGATGGTCACGGTGAAGAGAGCCGTAGGAAGGGCCGAGCCGCAGCAGCCCCTTAATGGTGAGATGGTGATGTGCTCGGGGCTGACAGGCACAGCGAGCGCTAGTGTCTCAGCGGAGCAGGGGCATGGTGTTCGTCCTGAAATATACTCCAGCAGCCAGCCTGACGTTGCAGGTTGCAAGCACCCCTTTGCACCAACACCACCACCACCACGCCGCACAGCCACTCGCCGACGACGGCTGCCCTGCCTCCGCTCGACACGACACGCATTGCTACTCGCCCCCCCCCGCCCGCCGTGGCTGATCCGTTGGGAGTGCTCCAGCAACGAGCCGTGCGCGCGCTTGAAACGTCCGCTCCGCACTCCGCATTGCTATCTCTCTACTATAGTACTACCGCTACCACCACCCTCCTCAGCCGCACTCGAACAACAACACCACATGCGCCTCTCCTGACACCCGCCGAATCGCCCACGTTCCTTACTGCCCCCATTCCTACCCAGCCACGCCTCCATCCACGCCCACCACGCCCACCACGCCCACCACGTCGCCGCTGTCTGGCGCTGGCCGTCCCTCGCATCGATCGCGCCGCACCAGTCGCTTGGCGGTCTGTCGACGACGACGACGACTGATAACACTACGACACCTGAATGCACGACTGGACATGAGCTAGGATGACGCGACCACAGATAATACGCGCAGGTAGGGCAGCCCCCAACATGTGCGCGCGCATGCTGACGTCTCGGCCCAGACACAATCGACTTGCAGGACAAATCCTCCCCCACTGCACAGGACCACTCCAACCAGCCAGAGCACCCCGCCCCGCTCGGAATTGGCCCCGCCGCCCCTCACCAGCAGGCCTCGCTGCAATCCGTCGAAGATGAGCGCAACGCCGAGGAGTCGCGCCTGCAGACCGCCTGGAGCCACGCCGGCACCTCGCTGCGCGAAGACCCTGGCTCCGACGATGAACGTACAACCATGAACCACGCGCACGACCAAAAGCCACAACAACACGAAAACGACAACGACCACGACCACGACCATGACCACGACCACGACGATGACGACATGCAAGACGCCGACGTCGAGGAGGACATGGATGACGACATGCTCGACAAGATCTCGAGCTCGCCTTCGATTGACGATGGTGGGTATTCTCTACCTTCTCACCCTCTGGCCTGGCCCGCGCGACGGGAGTCTCTGACCCCACAATCGTCGCCAGTCATCCCAAATTCCGCTTCCTCCTCCCCTTTCACAACTACGCCCATCCACTTTCCCATCCCTGTCACCCGTGCTGGTCGACCTTTCAGCGTCCCAGCACACGGGACTGACCACCTCTCCACGCAACACCTCACATCACCTCCCCTATTTCAATTCTCTCAACACCCCCCAACACGGCAGTCAACGGAGCATCATCATGGTGAGTATACCTGGACAAGGACCACCAACCGAGTGTCCACCGACACCCCGACCACGGAGGACGGCGAACTAAGCCCGAAAACCAGGCAGTGGAGGCTCGTGGATCGCAGGCTGCAGCTTATGAGAGAGGACTCGCAGGCATCTCTCATGTCTGAGCTAGATGAGGAGCATGCGAGAAAGATGCTGCAGGCTGTTCGGCCGCCATCCTTCCACCTCCCGGACGACCCCTTCATCGAGTCTCTCGCATCCGCCCCACGCAGTACTAACGGCACCCCGCCTCCACCCAAGCACCCTGAAGAGGAAGACGACTCTTGGACGACCGACAGCGACGCCGACTCCTGGGACGAAGATCTAGACAACGAAGATGATGCATCCAATGACGTTTCCTTCTCTGACGATCCCAGATTTGTCGACTCAGGCTGGGGAGGCGAATGCTTACGAGAAACAGAAGACATCGATTTCGAATTCGTCTACGCCCTGCACACCTTTGTCGCCACGGTAGAGGGCCAGGCAAATGCAACCAAGGGCGACACAATGGTGCTGCTCGACGATAGCAACAGCTACTGGTGGCTCGTGCGTGTCGTCAAAGACAGCAGCATTGGTGGGTGGTTCGAGGACTGACCTTGTACACGTGCTAAACGACGATACAGGCTACTTACCCGCAGAGCACATCGAGACCCCCACAGAACGCTTAGCGCGCCTGAACAAACACAGAAACATCGATCTTTCGGCAACCATGCTCGGTGATACGGCTGAGAAGACGAAAAACCCCCTCAAAAAGGCTATGCGCCGACGGAACGCAAAAACAGTGCAGTTTGGAGCGCCCACCTATGTCGAGGCATCTGACTACGACTACTCTTCGGACGAAGAGGGGGGCGAGCTATTTGGTGGGCCGGAGCCGAAGCAGGCCCAGCAGCAGCAACAGCAGCAAGATGCTGCGCAAAAGTCCGAGGTCGAGCAGGAGGATGCTATGCAAGTGCAGCCCCTCAAGCTCGGCGGCGGCGTGAAGAAGGTTTCGTCTGAGGAGTCGCGGACATCGAGTGAAGAGGCTGCTGCAGATGATGACAAGTCGAGGGCGAGTGATGAGATTTTTGACCGACCGCTGGATCAAAAGGTCTCACGCAACGGCACGCTTCGCAACACGGATTCCTTCTTCAAAGACGAGAACACGGAGACTCGGAAAATCACCCTCACACCCAACCTGCTACGCGACGATTCAAGCACTTCCACAACGGGCTCTCGCGAGCGCGGGCCAAGTCTGGAGAGTCTGGAGAAGAACGGGTTTGCCGACAAAGTCAAGGATGAGAAGAAGAAGAAAGACAAAAAGTCCGGCATGCTCAGTGGGTTGTTCAAGCGCAAGGACAAGAAAGACAAGGACTCAAAGGGCGATATTGACACGGTCGAGGCCGACCTCAAGAAAGCGATTGAGAAGCCAGAACAAACATCCCCCCAAATCACCCCAGCGAAGCCCGCGGAAGTCTCGCCGGAGCGTCCATCAGAAGAGCAAGTCGGACCAACGCCGTCGAGGCAATCCAGCAAGGGCAAGCTGCAGAAGCAGCAGCGCGCCAGGACGGACTCGCCCATCAAGACAAAGAGCATTCTGAAGACGGATAGTCCTATGGAAGCTACTGTCGACCCGGAAGAGGCCATCGGTGCCGGCGAGAACAAGCAGCAGACCGCTTCGACGATGCGCATAGTCTCTCCAGATCAAGACGAGCCAGCTGTTCAAGAGCGAGTGAAGTCGCCTGAGAGTCAATCAGTCATGGCCGCAATAAGCTCGAAGAACCCGTTCAGATCCAACACCGCGTCGGACGGCACACCGAAGCCGGAGAAGGTCCACAAAGCGAAGGCGCGAGTGCAGCTAGACGACTTTGATTCTAGCGAGGAGGAGAGCGACGACCCGTTTGCCGACCCCGATGCGCAGGAAAAGCCAGTCGAGCAGACAGCGACCGAGCCCGTTGGGCGTCTGTCCGAGTCGCCCGTCCACGTTTCTGCTGCAGATGCACAGCCAACAGTCAAGGAAGTCGCGCCAGTCAGACACCTCGAGTCTGACGCTCAGCAACCTCCAGGGCTTACCGGTGACAACTCATCTGCCGACACAAGCTCGCGCGTATCAACGCCAGACCTAGACGACGCCACCCCGGACACGATCGTGCCAGACAAGCTCAACGCCGCCCCCCGTAGCGGGACATCACCCTCGCCGACCCACCTCTCTCCCAACACGCACACCAACACCATCCCGCCCCCATCTCGCGCCGCCCCCGTACCACTCAACCTCAACACCTCCCCCACCGCCTCCTCCGCCCCGGTCTCCTCAGAAAGCAGCACCCTCCCCGCCTGGTCCGACGCCAGTCTGCGCTCGTACCTCGACGACGGCAGCGAGATCCGCGACCTGCTGCTCATGATCAACGACACCACGGGCGTCTTCCCCGTCAGCAAAGACCACCCCCTCATGAGCGGCCTATTTGTCGAGGAATCAAAAGCCGCGCAGAGCCTGAGTTGCGAACTCGATAGGCTGCTCACTGGGCTTGTTGATAATCGCATGCGCAGGAACGGGAGCGCTGCTAGCAAAAAGAGCGGCGTTAGTATGGCTAGTAGAGCTAGTTCTAGCGTGAGGTAGTAGTCGTTGATTCATTCATTCATTCATTCGTACCAAGGGTGCTGGGTGGGTGTTTCAAGGGCGGTAGCGATGGAACTTGCAAGGAAGGGAGGGACGGAGTTTCTTCATTCTCACCAAATACCCTAGGGAATCTGGCTGGCGTTATTGCTTCTTCTTCTTCTTCTTATTTTATCTTATCCAAGATCTTCTGTTAGTCCAACTTCTTCTTGCACGTTCACTGTTAGTCTAGGGGGTAAGGCGCGAGGCGGGGTAGGTACTGTTTAGGTAACTGGTTAGGAGTACTGTTTAAGATAACTATTCTGCGCGGTCTGCTGTTCTTTAGCTGCTTGTTTAGCTGCTATTCTTTTGCTGCTGTTTCTTAGGAGGTGGGATAGTTGTTTCACGTAGAGGGGTTGAGTGTTTGTTTTACGTAGTGTTGGATTAGGTTAAATTAAGTTAGCTTTACTTAACCTTTTACTATTTACTACACACTACATCCCCTCTTTTTCTTCTTTTCTCTCTTACCTCTTCCTCTTTCTCTTTCTCTTCTTCTTTTTCTTTCCCTTCCTATTTCCTATTATTAAACCGCTTTACAATATCTCTATTCGATTCCTCCTCTCCTCTTCTATTCTTTCTATTCTCTAGTCTTCTTATTATACTACTCTTACTCTTTTTACTACAATACAGATAGAAAGTGTACTTATACTAGTAAATAAGTAACATCTCTAACCCTTTACATTACTGTGTTAATACCTAGTTGTTAGTAGGTTTAATAACGTATACTGTAGAGAAGTAAGTGCACTAAAGAGTAGTAGAGTTAGCTATAGTACTTACTCTAATTAGTTACGTAGAAAGACTATTACTGCATCTTAACACACACTAGTAATAAATATAGAGTGTAATAGGTTTATGTGTTTAGTACCTAGGAGTCGTAGAATGCAGAGCTGAGTACGAGACTAGAGTTCTTCTTCGCGAGATAAGAGGTAGGACAAGTGCTTTTTAGTATATCTAGATAGCTTGTTAGCTTATGTTAATTGCTTGCTGGTTAGAGATTAAACTTGGTGATGTTAAACAGTTGTTTGTTAGTTTAGGGTACAGTGTGTGTATTTGATATTCATTAGTGTTAAATAGTGTCATCAACGATCTATACTATCAACTACTATCTTCCGTAGTAAGATGCAAAGTCTATAAACTTCTGCAGCGCTTCTCCCCTCCACGTGTCAGGCGTGGTATAAGGATCGGAAGTTTCGCCCAGAACGATGTTAGTAGCGTTGTTCTTCGAGTATTCAGGCCAGTGAGCAATATCAGGTACTGTGACAAGATCAGCAAGGTGCGATACAGCGGAATTATTCAATGGAAAAAAGTAGTGGCTTACCTCCATGGTGGTTGGGGGTTTTGTGAACAATAAAGCTGATCCACATCCTACTCATAACCTTGGCAAGCCGTTGTTTCCATGCTTTCTCCTCAGCGCTGGAGCTCGCGAACGGGCTTTCATCGTATCCGACGCCCTGCGCGTTACCGAATGCGAAGCCGACGTCGGAAAAGTGCGCGGATCCGTAGGTTTCTGGGTCTAGGTATGCGGGCACGGCGTCGAAAAGGTAGCAGTAGGTAGCAACGCCATGTTTAGCCCACATCTGATTCGCATATCGTCTGCCGGCTGTGAAGAGGTAGTCTCCCAGCCAGAGCGAGGTTTTGCCATGGAGTGCACCGAATGCGGGACCGGGGTTTGCGGATAGTGTTCCTGTGCCGCCGGTGGAGGCGTTGTTGATTTCGGACTGGTATGCGTTGCTCCATTGTTTGAGTGTGGCGTTGGAGAGCGGTACTCCTGCGCTCAATGCCCGTATCACGGAGAAAAAATCTTCTTCGGTTGAAACGCCAGTGGGGCGGATTGATTTCAGGAATGTTGAGCCCTCGTTTCGGTTGGTTCCCATCAAGAGAGGGACCCTCGAGAAGGAGCCGTTGGCGAGCTGTCTGGAGCTGTAGTCTTGTATGAGAGTGCCGTCAATCATAGGATAAGCGTTGGCCAGGCCGGGGAAAGTGTTGAGGATATCAGCAGGCACATTCTTCAGGCAGCGCAAAGCGTCCTCAGCAGCTGTGCAGTTCGCATGTTGCAGCGTCTTTTGGAAGTCCTGGGATCTTTGGCTCGCGTTACTGAAGGGACCGTAGGAGAATGGACCTCCACTTTGAGCTATGGCGGCATGAAACAGCCCGGATTCTCTGCCTCCATTCGCAAGTAGGTGGAATCCAACCGAAGCAGCACCTGCCGACTCGCCGAAGATGGTAACGTGCTCTGGGTCGCCGCCAAACTGTGCGATGTTTTCTTGAATCCATGTGAGTGCCATGCGTTGGTCGTGAATCGCAATATTTGTATCTCCAGATTCCTCCAAGGCTGGTCCGGCCAGGAAGCCAAAAATACCAAGGCGGTAATTCATGCTGACGTAGATGATTGGGGTCCCCATATCTACAGACTCCTGCACCAGAAACGATCCGTTGTATCTTTGATCGGCTGAGCTTCCCTCAAGGAAGTTACCACCATGAATCCAGACTGCGACAGGCAACTTGGCTTTGCGTGGTGTGTGTGCCGGCCGTACAACATTCAGTGTGAGGCAGTCCTCGCTCATCGACCCTGTGTTGTTCTGGCTGAATCCGATCAACCCAATCGATACTCCATAACACCAGGATCCATACTCTTGAGCTGGACGTATATCATCCCAAGCATCAGCAGGCTGGGGTCGACGGAAGCGAAGGTTGTCGACTGGAGGTTTAGCATACGGTATGCCGAGGAAGAAATCCTGGCCATAAGCACCGTTGACGCCTTCGAGTGTGCCTTTCTCTAACTTTATAGTGGTGGTAGACGACGAGTTGTTTCGGGTTGGTATGTATGCCGCATTAGCGAAAGCCGAGAATAGCAAAGCCACTTGGACAACCGAAGACAAGATGGAGGGAGACATGACTAAGGAGTGAAAACTGGCTTGTCTGCCCTTATTCTGTAGAGCCCCTTCATAGAGCAGTACTATCCTTTATAGCTGTCTACACCACTGCAATGCCACGCTTTACTCAGCCACCACCCCGGGCCAAAAACCGTAGGAAAACGCACGTAGTAGGTCGCATTTTGTAATCAGACTGTCCATCGGCTCTTCCCCGGAGTTGGCGGAAATTTCAACTGTTATACTGCATCAATGCTGGGAAATTACCTAAAAAGGCAAGTTGTTTAACTAATCATGGCTTGGCATTTGACACCTCTTAGTCGTGACTACTCGATTGTAGGTAGTCGTGTTTTGTAATCAGACTCTTGGCATAACCAAAAATTGGAACCAGGTAATGACGTTTGTTATCACAGATTCATGGAGTATTTAAAGGGGACTGTCAACAACCTGGGTGCGAAGCTCTTCTTTCGCAACGCCGTGTGAACTCAGACGAACACCATGTTACAAAATCAATGTGGTCCATTATCTAGCGTTCTGAGCTCCTCACTGACGTCGGAAGAAAGACGACCGCCAAAAGGGCCCCTGCCAAGACGAAGTCGGAGCGGACCAATGCGTACGTAGGTACCTCCACCGCGCCCCGCTCTACGCCCAAGCCACATCGGATCGTGCTCGCCCGATGCCCGTCTGGTGCGTGTACGCCGTCTACTTGTACGAAGATTTCGTATTGCTGCTGCGGCGGGTCTGATCTGGCTTTCACCGCAAAACTATAGATGAAACATACCACTGTGGGGAGCAAAAAAACTTGATGCGCAAGGCTGAGGACGGGTACATTGTCTTAATGTCCCCGAAACAATTGTCTACATGGCTAACTTTGCATCGAGCGGCTTCAGTTCGATGTTCGCCTCCGTGAAGTTGAAGCTGAGCCGATAGAGTTGGCTAGGAGATATTCGCGGCGGGCTAGGACGGCCGTCGTTGGGCGCTCTGATGCACCTGAGAGATGTGTCAGTGCCACAATTGGCAACGAGAAAGTCAACTCAAGTCAAGCCGTCTCCACTCAGCACTATCTGGTTCGTATCCGCGGGCTCGCCTCAAAGGTAGGGCCGTTCGCGAGACCTGACTTGGCTCGACTTGCTTATTGACAACTCCGTGTGTCACGTGGGAAGACGGTTCATGGAAAAGCTGTTGGATGAGAGGGATTTGGCCGAGAACGCTGCAAGTCAAGACACGCCATTTGACGTCGGCGTGGCCTCTCGGTCCTTTCAGCCTTTCATGGTCCAAAGGTGGGCATTCTCGCAACCTAATTACAATTTGATCTGATGTGTCTGCTGGACGGACCAGTCAGTGGATTTCCTTTCTGCGTTGCACAATGATGTTTCGGTGAGAAGAGAAACCTGCAAATAACAAGCCTAAGTGTACACCCTGTCACTGAATCGTAGTCTAGCTACTGTCCTATGGAGGACTTATAGGTCGTTGTATCCCTATATTATAAGGCTGATGTGATCTAGAAGTCTCTCCCTACTCTTACTCTAGCGGGCATCTTCTACTGGGCATAGTTAACAAATATTTTGTCCTAGCGAAATAGCCGGTTGTTCTACACTTCTAATGCTCGAGTCTATTAATCCTGCGCCAATCTTCTTAAATGAACTACAAAAGTTCAACCTGCTAATACTTTGCATGGTCTTTGTAGCTTCGCTAATTACGACGATTTGATAACGAGCGATACACCCTTCGAAAAAAAACACCCCGGTGAAATTGGTAAGTGACGACCTAAGACGTTAAGGCGCTTTAGAGTGTATAGGCTGCTTTTTTTAAGTACTCTGGTAGCGTCCTTCTTCACCAGCATGCTGAAAGAGCTGGCAGCTCCGGTAACAGGCCCCAAAGCGATGAAGATGAGGTTCAGGCCAAGCCTACCAGTCAAGCTCTGGCCGGAGGTAGCGAGAGCGTCATCATGTATATACAACTTGAGTTCCGCTCACAGCTAAGGAACCCAGGCACCTAATACAATTCTGAGTGAGTCGTTTCGACAGTACATCAGTACTATCAGCCAGAGCAAGTCCGCCACTGTGGACTCGATCTACGCCCGGAGTAGAGCGGAGCATACGCTTATGGCTGCCGAGCATACCCACATAGCGGAGAGATACAATATCAGTGTTAGGCCTTCTTTTACTGAACGCCGATCCAACGCTTTAGCGTCCAATGCAAGACTGGTCATGCCGCAAACAGGTACGACCTTCGACTCATGTTCCGATTTTGCCGGTCATGCACCCCGCCGCAGGTATCTTTTGGAAAGAAGTGGAGCATGAACACCTGAAGATCACGCACGGGGCCATAATCAACTACCTGCACTGGGCATTTTGGTGTTCCAACGCGGTTATTACCGTAAATTCTACCAGCGAGTCCGTTAACATTCGAAAGCAGTTATGCCCTTAGATTAATCGATAACCTCGGCTTGCTTGTTCCACGACGTTAAGTCTAGCAACAGGTCGTTCTTTATGCGGCTACTATAGCGCTTTCTATAATTATCCGACTATCTACATCCCGGAAAGTCAAGCTTATTAGGCGCTATTGCGGAAAATGCAGCAGGCCCAACACACCTCTGAATCTACACCCAAAACTGGAATACACAATGGAGTTGGGTGCATGCAGCAAAGATATTGTCCATGTGGCAGGATCAAGCAAGAAACTGCATTCTGGCGTTATTGTTAGAAGAGCGTTGTAGTGGCATTGAAGATAATATCCGGATTTTCCTTGAACCTACCAATTCATGCTAAAATTGAATTATTTCGAATGTAAAAATGGAGTTGAACACCCGTATCTATTGAAGCAAGAGGGAAAGTTGACGACCTGCGTTTTTGTTGGCCAAATTGGAGAAGTTGGGTGTTGTTCCAATGCTATCAAAAAGATCAATGTGCTGAGGTGGGCGCGAAGACGGAAGATGTAAAATGTGGTAGACGTAGCGCTGAGGTTCTGGAAACAGCTGGAAGCAACTTCGAAAGAACGAACTAATTGAATTTGTCTTACTCAGTTGTCTAAGCTGAGCGGACTTAGGTTAAAGCCGATCAAGGTTGAAGAACTGATCCAATTTCTTATATAGGGAAACACTCCTCAGACGTACATATAAAACACACAAGAAAGCAAGCTAGAATACTACTTGGATGATGTGAAGGGATCACTAAGGGGACGACCAGTGCTCACTGATCACCTGATCTCATTACCTTGACTGCGAGATCAAGGTAGTACACTTGCCTCATGGAGAAATTGCAATAACCCTGTCAACCGCCATATGGGGCTTAAGAATTCGAAAAGAACATGCACATGCCAATCTCCTCATTTACAGCTCAACTTTCTATCACTACAGTAGGCAGGTTAGGTTTTTTACCTAAAATTGTTTAAAAAACACAGATTTTATATGTTTATTAGTAGATTTCTGTGTTTTTTTAGCAAAGAGGAGATAACAGGGGAAGAATAGGCCTAACAAGGTAACTAGGAGCTATCTATCTATATAATATCCTCTTATTTCCTTCTCTCCTTCTCTCTGTCCTTCTCTCTCTCTCTCAGAGTCTCTCCTCCTCTCCTCCTCTCCTTCTCTCCTTCTCTCCTTCTCTCCTTCTCTCCTTCTCTCCTTCTCTCCTTCTCTCCTTCTCTCCTTCTCTCCTTTCCTTTTAGAAGAGGATATAATAGCTAAGCCCCTTCTTTACTTCTAGAAAATCTACTAATTTATAAAGGTAGAAAGAAAGAGAGGAAGAGAAGAAGAAAAGAGGGGTAAGTGCTTAGAGCTACAGATGTTAGGATATAGGGAGAGAGAGTAGGGAAGAGAGAGAGTAGGGAAAAGAGAGAGAGTAGGGAAAAGAGAGAGAGTAGGGAGGTCTTAGAGCTTAGCGTAAGCAGATAGATTAGCTAATAATAAAGTAGTAAATACCTCAATTATATGTCTAAAAACACCTATGTTTTCTAGGTATATACCTATCCAAAATCTGGATTTTAATTCCAGATTACTTAGGTAAAAAAAACCTAACCTATCTACTGTAGTGTATGCTTGCGCATCACGCGCGCATCACGCCCTTGCTACTATGCTACACACGCTCACAGTATGTATGCTCAGCACGGTGAACATTTGGCTTATTGCACACTAACCACAGGGTGAAATCTAATCACTAAAAATTCCAGAAACGAAACCTTAGGTCGAAAGTAAGATGTCTTCAAATTGCTGGTCTATGTGTATCATCTGCATCTGCTCAATCGCTGAGATATTTGTGGACCCAGAACGAGCCGACAGCCTTCACTATCAGACGAACACCTAACTCCGGGTGCGAGATTAATTCGACTCTGTAGCTCGAATGACATATTCGAGTAGAAGGGCTTGAAGAGTTGTTTGACGAGGTCGAAGCTGTTAAAGTCTCTTTAGCACGTACCCCTTTTTTGCATAGCATGATTTCCACGACTCATAGCTTCGACTAAGGGCAGCCTGTATCCGAGGTTGTTTTCAAGTTGCCCCCAGTCGGCTGATCGGCACCCAATACGGGTGTCATCTCGGCCCAACGAGACCGCACCATGTAGCGTAACAGGAGTCCCGAAATTCTAAGGCAACACCCACGCACAAACAGATTTTCGCATCTGTGTGTAGCCATACCGCTTTGAAGAAGGCAGCGGTTTAATACATGCACGCTCCAAAGGAGCTCAATTGACATTGGACAAGGCTGCGAGATTGACGCTTTAGTGACATGCTGGAGAAGCCTTGTTTGCAAAAATGTGATTCCTTAAAATAACAACGCTTATGACGGAAGTCCGTGAGGGAAGGAACATAGGATGCTAAGCTTTGCAAGCATTCTAGCGTTGCAAACAAGCCTTTAACCAGTGGGTCCATTCCCGCCCGGGGAGCACTCGGCAAGTGACCTAAGTACCGGCTAGCAGATTGGCGCATAAGGAACGATAGTCGGCAGCTGTACGTACATATGCAAAGTGTGGGTCCAATAGATCCATCTCGTACACAGTAATTTAATCCAAGAAAAGCTCTATCGAGATCCTGAACACTATCGTAGCACGGTGGGTGTGTTCGGGAATAAAGGATATCCCCTCTACCACTTCATGGCCGGCGCTTGTTGGTAAACCATCAGCGTTCTCTTTGCGTCCTTAGCATCAGATCATATCTTAAAGTATACCCGATTTAGCAAACCAAACAAGGGGTTAGGTGGGTTCTCGAAATCTGTCTCTATAAGACCTTGTTGCTGGGCATAACTCGCTCCTGGTCCTGAATTCAACCAACTCTCGTTCACCCACCCTGTCCTGGTTACTCTCGTTCAAATTTCCCGGTCTTACATTCGTTCCATCACCATGTACTTGCTACTTGCTTCTGCTGCACTTGCCGCTTCTTGTAATGCCATTGCCCTCCCTTGGACCTCACGAGCACCCGTCTCAGCCTCGCTTCCGCCACTCCCTCTGGAACACTTTAATACCCCAAAATACGCGCGGCCACTGTCGCTTGAGGAGGCTTTGTCTGGCGCAAATGCCTCAGTCACCACTATCATTGATCTCCAAGAGGCCAAGAACAAGTTTCCTCCTCTTGTGATACCCAGCCACTTGAAACTGCCAAGCTCTACGCACGATCTAGCTGAAGCTCTAGAAGGCTTCGAGAAGAGACAGTCCACCTGCTCGAATGTACGCGTCCGTACTGAATGGGATAACTACTCGGACAACGATCGGCAAGCGTACATTGATTCGCTGAAATGTTTGATGAACAAGCCCCCGTCAGGTCAATTTAGTGTGTCTCGTAGCCGCTACGATGATCTTGTTGGTCTTCACCAGACTCTTACCCCAAATGTTCATGGTAACGCCAAGTTCCTCCTCTGGCACAGATATTTTGTGTGGACATTTGAACAGCTTCTTCGCGATGAATGTGGCTTTGAGCGCGAGCTTCCTTGGTTCGATGAGACTCGCTATGCGGGTCGGTTCGCGGAATCCTCGATTTTCAGCCCTCAGTGGTTTGGAAGTGTCAACATTGGTGGCCAGTGTGTCACGGATGGCGTGAGTATACACATAAATCAACTTGAATAGCTTACTGACGGAACTCAGCAATTTGCCAACCTCGCTATCAACTACGGGCCAGGTACCAGCAACACACCGCACTGCTTAGCACGAAACAACGATGATTCCGAGACAATCAACACCGGCAATGCCATCGTCGACGCTTGCAACAGCCGCACTACATACGCTGATATGGCTGCATGTGCTGAAGGCGGTGCTCATGCATGGGGTCACAACGGTATTGGAGCTGTCATGCAGGATGTGTATGCATCTCCAGCTGACCCGGTTTTCTTCCTGGTGAGTAAACGTGCAACTGTCAAGAAGTCTCTAATCAGATGACAGCACCATGGATTTATCGATCGAAACTTCCGTATCTGGCAGAACAACGGAGGCAGTCAGCGTACGACCACCGTTGGCGGTACCGACTCCGCTGGCCATCCCCTGACCCTTGATACGAAGATCAATGTGTATGGCTTCCGCCCGGATGTACGCATCGGAGACGTTCTCGAAACCAGGGGCCCTACATTGTGCTATAAGTATAACTACTAGCTGAAGGGGTTCTGCACAATCAGTGTCCCGATGGTTCTTTCTTTCGGGGGAGAAATCTCCAGTCTCCTATGTTTCCGGTCATGTAGGACACATCCGGAGTTATGATGATCTTGGAGATTATCTACAGATACTCAGTAGATGTTCTTTTAGTTCATAGGGTAATAGAGGGCTACGCTTGTCATTGTTTAGGTGTTCTCGCGTAAGGATGTCAGAATACCCCGAATGAATTGACACGATCTTCGCTGTAGCACAAACTACGTTCAACGCCCTTCCCACCCAGTTGACATACTCCAGCACGGAAACATAAACGGAATTTAGCCATGCTTTGAGCCTGAGGGCCCCTTTCGCTTCCGCTTTTCATCTCGACAGCTCGACGCCGCTCTCGAGCAGTTGTTTCAGCAGCGCCCAGGTACGCCCAAATAACTCGAGGCGCTGGACCAGTGCATGAACCAAGATCTATCCTACATCAAACTGGTTGATGGGCAGAAAATTAGCACGGAAGAGTCTGATCGCCTGCTTTGCAGTCTCTCCGCTAATGTCGCCGCCATCGTCCATCTCACTGCGCACACTCTAGACGACGACGGGGTCGTCTCGTTGCCTGTCGAGCTCTAGCCGGTGGATATGTTGAGGTCGCACCGCACCTCGGCCTTGCTGAGATGGATCGTGCTGTGACGTCCACTGTTATTCAAGCACTCAATCGCAAGGGCTGTACGTCAAAACCAAAAACACCAGTATTGTGTGGCGGAGAACGGACATCAACAACCTGCACAACCTTCTTCATAGATTCTGTACTCCCCAGCCACAGTGCAGCCCCTCAAGTCAGCTTTTTAGCATACTAGGCAATTCACTGAGGTTAGGCAACTCCTGAGCTTAAGAGATTACCACAAAGAAGGTTGAGTGCTTATGCAGGTCTATACCAGCTGTTGTAAGCACGAGAAAACCGAGATCGCCGCTTGCATGGGCGACCAACTTGCCTTGGAGAACGCGTTCGATCGAGTTCACCTCCTGTTCCCGTACATGTTCTGACAGGGTCGGGACCAGAAACGTACATGATGCGTGGCACATACCGTAGTGACTACTCTTTTGCATTGGAAGCGACATTTGCATCTGCTTCCGCGGTGCTGCGCATCTCTGAGAAGTAACTAGAGCCGAACATATACTGTGACGTCAGGACTTTGGACGCACCTTCACGTCATGACATCCCCACGTTATGATGGTATAAAGTAGCCTACATACGCAACTATAGCTGGCGAATAAACTATCTTATCATTCAAGACTTCTTCGCATTATCAAAGTGAAGCCCAGATCCTCGATAGCAACCTGACCATTCACCCAGCAATCACCAGCATGCAGAACGAACAAGGCCAGGGCGTCTCGCACGCAAAGGACTCGCAACTTCCCCAGAAAGTTCAAGAGAAGGTTTGTGAAACATCTTGATGAGTTCTGTCTTGCAGTTCGATTGACATGCGCATCGTAGGTTCCGGCGAGTGTTGAGCACAAAGTGCCAGATGCGGCTCATGACACCAACAGCAACAAAGACACGGGCAAGGTGTCACATGCTACTGGCGACTCCAAGGTACCGCAGGTCCTGCAGGAAGGTCTTCCCGCGAAGGTAGAGAAGGCTGTCCCCAATGCCATACATGACACTCGGGGTGCAGACATCTAGATCATCCTTGTTCGTAGCTATTAAGAATTAGCTATCAAGGTTACTACGCACCTTGATTTCACATGGTCTGTGGTGCCTCTTTCAATCCTTTTGTGGCTTAGATGTTGTCTTATACGTTTTCATGCACCTGAATTGTGACCCTCGTTCTTTTCTGAGAGAGTTTGTGTCGAAGATATCGATGCTTTGACCACAGCGTCCGCCTTTCAGCGCTGAACCCCAGGTATATCCACTTCAGCTGTTAGAGAATTGAATATGCGTCAACGCGTCACGCAGGACCGCCTCTGTGCGTCGTCTGAGCAGCTCTGCGAAGGAATGTGCCGTTCAGTTTTACAAGGGCCTGGCTTCTGGCCTGGAAAAGCCTGGAGAAAGCACTGCAGCTTACAAGGACATCGACAAACTTGCTTATGATATATGAAGAGTTATAGCTCTTGCAGCCTGATCCCTGAAGAATACTGGGCTAGAATCAATGTCCTCTCTGTAGCTCGAGCTGTTGGTTCTAGACAACTTCGAGAAGCAAAAATCACAGTCTACGACAAGAATGGCGGTGTGGGTAAGATCTGGTACGAATGTAGACATCCCCGTCGTCACCAATCGTACAAAGTTTGGAGAAGGCCCAAAGATAAACACGACTTGAACCTTGAAATCCGTAGGATGAACATTGTGTTAGAAATTTAAAGAATATGACAAGTGCAACGAACTCTTCTCTTGTGCATGCAGATCAGGCCATAGTGTTAAACAGTCAATATCTCGCTACGCCGCACACAACAATTACCACCTGATTGAAGCCAAGATGAACGTAAAAGTTTCTTGAGACTTTCAAGGATCATCTGATCTAGTTCAGTGTAGCAGCAGATGCTTAATGCTGCCAACCTAGCAACGTAACTTCGATCTCCTTCTCGTGCTATCTCTATCTACTAGATAGATTCCCTGAGTAGCTTTTGCTTTGCAGTGCCTCTTTAAGCCTAGTGTATTTTCCAACTGCATCTTGCGCCAGTAATCAACTTGTATTCGATGCTTGGGCATGGTGGCTTGAGGTCGGCGACTGAGAAGAGAGACTGAATGATGCGGTCAAGTAGGGAGTTAGCGAAGTGAAAGAGACCGCTGGGATACCAATCGTATCCAAGCGATAGAGCAGCGAGCCCCAACCAAGCCCATCCTAGTGACCAGGAGCTTCGCCCCACGAGCCAGTACCGCCTTCGAACCCACCCATGTATTCGACTGTATAGCTTTTGTACAACTCGGTCCATGGCGCCTCCATGCCTTCGATTTGCGCGTAATGCGCGTAGAGTAATTCCCATTTCGGCCGTTGCGCACCTCTTGAAGCTGGACTGACAACTGTACACGGCACAATGCCGTTGATGTATAGCTCGAATGGGACATCGTTGCCAAGGTTGAATCGAGCATAGTAGTCTGCTGTGTGAAAGAAGATAAGCCGAGGAATTCTCACTCAACAAAAACTTACCCAAGCAAGATTCGACTACTGTTGGAAGCTGCAAAATAGATACTAGCCACCGATTGGTCAACGTACGATGGCTGCGAGTATTCCAGACCCACAAATTTGTTCCAAGATGCTTGCAAGGGGTTTTTGCGAGCAGAAATCTTAACCTCGATGCGAGCGATGTCGGCATCATTCACCAACAGATCAGGATGTTGAAATCCCAACACTAAGGAAGGAACCAAAAGAGGGTAAAAACAAGCAGACCGAAGAGACAATATGATTCATCGAGTGTAAGGCGGCGATGGCGCAATGAGATGTGTACCTGTACCGGCGGAAGAAAAATCTGCCAAATGAATGAGCGGGGAACCATGGAGAATGAATATGCTGTAAATGGGGATTGAATTGATCATCAGTCCGCTACAAGCCTACGACGCAATTTGCAGAATCTTGGGGCATGTTTATGAATTGGGACAAGAAAGGAGATAAAGAGCAGCGTTCGCACCAATGTCAACCAATGAGACGGATAGAATAACGGGATCTGCATTTTTGGATGTGGACGCGCAGACAAAAAAGTAAGCGTCAATTGTGCCACTCCCCAGGTCGTTACGAGCTCGCATACCTCTGCTCCGCAACCCGAGCAAGTTCTGTTTCTGGCCTGTTGAAGCTGGCCTACAGCTCAGACCGCCGATCCTGTGTTTACAGCATTGGCGTATCCACATGCTGCAGGTATTAGAGCACATATACCATGAATACACGGCCTTGCCTACCGTGTTAGGTAGGCCGGCTAAGTGGTGTGGCAACAGTGCTGCAAATACTGACAGATATGGCAGGTAGGGTACATACAACCAAACAGCGGATGAACGGCAACAAAAGTACCGAACGCGGAAACGGAAGCATGCACTACCCGGCACTAGCGAGTGAATCTCATCGGCCCTCTAGGGCTAGTGTGATGGGTATACCCGAGTTCCGAATCTCCACACCTAGCCGTGACCATTCAAATGCAATGTTGCAGATCAAGAGTCCACGTCAATCAATCCAACAACGTTGCCTGGTTGCCCCGCAGAAGCAACTAATGTGTAGGGCACACTGTAGCACATTACATCATATACATACACTGGCTGATATCTGCAATATCTTGGCAGCATCTCTATATGAACCTAACTGATGCCGTGCTTTTACTGAGCAACTACATGCACATCTTTTACTGCATAGCTTCTAGTCAGATCAGAACTGCTACTTCGTTCGACTTATAGAGCGCAATGGATTCCAATCAGCTACAAGCTACGACGTGGCTCCTCATCGAGATCGTGAGTTCTCCATAACCGTATACCTAAGATATCCCAACTTATCGCCAAAGATGATTATCTATGGATTATGCCTTGCAACTTACAGGCTTTACTTCCATCCTCTCTCTAAGATCCCTGGGCCAATGCTCTTTGCTTTATCTGGACTTCCGTTGGCCATTGATAATCAGCTTAGAGGCCTGTTTAACAGAAGGGTTTTGAAGTTTCACCAGAAGTACGGTGACATTGTCCGCACGGGACCAAACCATTTGTCCATAGATGGAGCTATCGGATGGTCTGAAGTCTTCGGACATAGCCGTGGCAGCCGGTCTGAGTTTGCTCACTGGAACGACTTTTACCAACTGGGGGACAGTTCAGACTTATCCATTTTCGCAGCCGATCGAGAAAGCCATCGGCGTCAGCGCCGGCTGATGGCACACGCATTCTCCGATGCTGCCATTAAAGAGCAGGAGATATTGGTCAAGCAACATATCGACTTGCTCTTCATTGAGCTACGGAAACGTGCTGCCTCTCAAGAACCTGTCGATATAGTCAAGTGGTACAACTACACCACATTCGATATCGTAGGGGACTTGGTCTTTGCAGAGCCATTTAATTGTCTCGAGAACACTGAACCTCGGGCATGGGTCGATATGATATTCGCTGGTGTCAGAGCTGGATCTCGAAAGCAGATGCTGTTGAACTTTCCTTACCTCAGATTCATCCTTCAACTGATGACTCCAGGGAACGATGAACAAAGGCGCCTTGAATCTAAAACGATGGCCAAGGAAAAAGCCGAACGAAGAGTCACACTTGGACCAGCGCCTGGCGGCCGCAAGGACATTATGACGTATATCCTGCGTCACAACGATGAGAGAGCCATGAGCCACGCAGAGGTCTTGGGAAATACCAACGCTTTAATAGTAGCGGGCAGTGAAACAACTGCTACGGCGCTGTCAGGGCTGACTTATTATATTACGACGAATACTCAAGCTCTCAAGAGGCTCCAGGATGAAATTCGGACAGCTTTCAGATCGGAGGACGAGATAACTATGGAGTCCACAGCACATCTGACGTATCTGCATGCTTGCATCGAGGAAGCCTTACGTGTGTACCCTCCGGCTGCGGAGACTCCCCCTCGCATCTCCCAAGGAGAACACGTGAGCGGTTATTACATTCCCAAAGGTGTAAGTAAAATTATTCACCTTTCCACGTGTTGATATTTGGGGCCATAGCGTGTAAATTACATTGACTCAGAGGAGATGAAACTAATCAACCCTGTCCAGACCTTCATAACGATTCATCAGTGGGCCAACCACCACAACCCCCGTAATTTCACCCAGCCAGACGCTTTCGTACCTGAGCGGTGGTTGAGCTCTGGTAATCCTATGTACGACCCACAGTTTAGCGCGGACAGGAGAACAACATTCCAACCATTCTCTTTTGGCCCGCGCAACTGTATTGGCAAGAACCTTGCCTATGCCGAGTTACGGCTTGTTGCTGCTCGGATGTTCTGGAACTTTGAATTTGAGCTACAGCCGGGCTGTGAGAATTGGCCGGATAAGCAAAGGGTGTTCACTGTTTGGGAAAAGACCCCATTGATGGTCCGATTGAAGTCGGTAGATAGACACTAGCAAGTAGCTGTTACAATGAGCGTTCTGCACAGGAAGGATAGGGCTCAGCAATAAGTAGCATATAAATTGTCGAGGCACGGTGGGAAATTGAGAGAAAAGGTAACGAGTGTGTTTCCCCACATGCTCTTGCTACCTAGAGTATACTCCTTTCTCTTTAGCACTGAACAGGTACCCTCCTGCCTTCTGACCACTTATACTACGGCCTTGGTCATGCTCGATTTACGCAATTCAGCTAAAATTTACCTACTTCCAGATTATCTACGACGTGTTAGAGCTGCAGGTGCAGACAGGCGTGGGCAGGTGGAGGTAAGAGAAATGTAGAGTTCTGTTTCCCTAAACTTGAAAAATATAGCAAATTAAACCAACTGAATTGAGATGGCTAGTTGTTGAGCGTAATCAGTCGAAAAACAGACGTTGCATGCACTGAACGTACGGTGCTATGTACACTGATTGGCGGTGCTTGTTACACCGAACGATTCGACGAACCATACTCCTCGGAAATTGAGACTTGGCTCTCAGCCACAGCTCACTGTGCTGGAGGTGCAGAGACTAGTTGCGATACCGATGTCACGTCATTGTCCGCGAACCCCGGTACGTCTTGAGGCTTGCACACGACCTAGCGGGAGGTCCGCCACCTACTTCACCCCCCATCCATATTGCAGTGAAAATAAGCCTGACCAAGCACGCCTAAATGATAAGGGTAGGCAACTTCAAACAATGAACACCCATATGAGGTGGTGCAACCGTCTCGAATGTTCAGTTTACTGTATGAAGATCAGACCATTCTCAAAATAGCCTGCGATCGCCCGTGAAGATGTCCGGAGGATGACAATGGAATTCGAATTTCTTGTCCTTAACTCTGGTTTGCATTCCTCGCAACCTCGGAACGCAACCCGGAAGCGACCTCGATCAAATGACGCCATCTCATTCGATATAAGGATCGATATGGGGTTTCACGTGAAGAATGTGAAGTCGTTTTTCCTTAAGTTAGCAATCTTGCTGCTGCATATACAACGTACCATGCAGCGTGCGTGCGTTGAATTTACGCACTTTAGGTCACCACATTCACTTCAACATCCAAAATGGCAAATCTGCATTCCGTTCCCGAAAGAATCCCGGAACTACCCTCATCGTTATCCGATGAGCAAGACCAAGTCTACCCAGTCCACATGCTCGATGACACGACTACCCTTAGGGGTATCGTCATGACATGGACACTGTGTTTCAACGACGTGTTGGATGCCAACAGACTGCATACCGCACTCTCAAGACTGCTGGAGATAGGGGACTGGAAGAAGCTCGGTGGTCGATTGAGACTCAAGGTCAGTATTGCGCTGCATCGGAATTGCACTATAGTGACGAGTTCGACAACCAGAATGGCGGACTGGAGATCTACGTTCCTCCAGCCTTTACAGCAGAGCGTCCGGCTGTTTCGTACACTACGAGAACTTTCGAAATGCCCATCCAAGACCATCCTATCGCGAGATTGTTTCCCCAGGCTACAGAAAAGCCGTCTCTGCATCCTGGACCGCAGGAGTTTCGCAGTTTTGCAACTCGAGATGATGCTCCGCAGACTCTGGAAGATTACCTTGTCAAAGATACACCTCAGTTGTCGCTTCACGTCACATCATTCACCAATGCTACGATCGTGGGTCTTTCGTTCCCGCATACCCTCATGGACGTGATGGGCCAACAAGCTCTACTCCGCAGCTGGTCCCTCGTGCTAGCCGGTAACGAGGCTGAAGTTCCACCGCTCCTGGGTGCACGGGAAGACGCGTTGATATCAGCCATCCGCTCTGCCGACCACGAGAAAGAAGAGCACACGCTAAAACCAAAACGAATAGAAGGCTGGTCATTATTAAGATTCACAATGCGATTCGTGTGGGATTACTTCTGGTACAAAACAGTCGAAACCCGCACCATCTGTTTCCCAGCACACACCGTGACAGAGCTACACCAGCAAGCACGAAACGACCTCAACTCCGGTAGTGAAAAAGGAGAAAAGCCGTTCATCAGCGAAGGCGACGTCCTCACAGCTTGGGCAATCCGCGCCATTGCCTCGTCACTCCCCCACCCAAGACCAGTAACCGCCATGCAAGCCATCAACGCGCGCTTCCGACTAAAAGCTCTACGCACCGCAAACGGGGTACATGTACAAAACATGGCAATAAGCGCCTTTACATTCCTACCCCACGACCTCGCCACCGGACCACTCGGTCCCATCGCACTAGAAAACCGACGCCATCTCGCGCAACAAGCTACAGAGCAGCAGATAGTAGCCAATCTAGTGGAGATGCAGCGACAAGGCAAAGGCCACGTCGACCCATGTGAAGTCCTCTACGGCACTGCTGACGCGCTGGTAATGCCTTTCAGCAGCTGGTCGCGCGCGGATCTGTTTCGAGCAGCGCAGTTCGCACCTGCGGTTCTGCGCGGCGGGGATCGGGGCGCGGACCGCTGGAATCCGAGCGGGACTGTGGTGTTTCAGCATGGGTCGTCGATGAGGCAGACGGCTACGGCGAGGAACTTTTTCATGGTTGTTGGGAGGGATTATGGGGGGAATTGTTGGGTTTCGGGGACTTTGCTGCCGGCGACTTGGGTGGTGGTTGAAGAGGAGGTGAGGAGGTTGCGGCATGGTTGAGTAGTGAAGTTGGTTTCAAATATGGAGTTCATTGATGATTAAGGGAAGAGGAAGTTAGTGAAGCAATAATTTGTTATGTTTCAGCAGTTTGTGTCAGCTCATCTGCATCGTTGTCTACCACTGATGAAGCGTCCTTGTAAACAGCACTACCAGCACCACCAAATCGACCATTGCCACCAGCGAGGGCTTTCAGCATCCACAACAACAGAATCAACAACATCGAACAGCTTTTGAGTCTGCGCATCAAAGTCCTCAGCACCAGCGCTAGCAGCCATCTCATCAAGCCAGTGCTCAGTCTCCTCGACCGCAGAGATAAGCATCTCCCTATCTTCTCCAATCCTGCCACCAGGTCCCTTGAAATCCCTGATCTGCCGTTTCAAATCGTACACGTAGTCCTCAAGCCTGCGGCGAGACTGGCAGCTTGCTCGAACGACGCGGTCTTCGTCTTCCCACTCCTCAGCCTGTTCGAGCGCGCCCAGGACGTATTTCTCGTCTGAAACTCGACCGCTGTTTAGAATGATGATGGACTCGCTTTTGCGGGAATCTAGATCGAGTGCTGAGACTTTGATGTTGTTGTTGAGGTCGAGCTCGAGCGTTACTTCGATTTGGGCGATGCCACGAGGCGCAGGGCTGCGGGGAGAGCATCAGCGCTTGTACAGTTTGGAAACTGAGGGTGTTTGCGACTTACGGAATAGCGAGGTGGAACTCTGCGAGTTTGTGATTGTTTTCCGTCTTGGGACGCTCGCCCTCGAACACTTTGATCGAGAACGTGGACTGATTGTTCGAAGTTGTTGAGAGAGTTTGGATTTTCCTGGTAGGAAGGTTGGCGCCGCGTTTGACAACCGGGATTGTGCATCCATCGGTACTTTCAACGACTAGTGAAAGCTTGACTACATCGTTGAAAGAGAGTGTACAGCCTTCATGGGCATGGGAGTTAGCGAGAAAACTACCCTGAACAGCAGCACCCATAGCGACTACCTCCTCAGGGTTGATACTTTTGTGGACTTTCTTTCCATCAAAGTACTCTTCGAGCATCTGCTGGACTTTGGGGATGTGTGTGGAACCTCCACTCAAGACGACGTCGTCAATGTCAGTCCTCTTCATCTTGGCATTTTCAAGCGCTTGCTTGATAGGCTCCAACGTCTTATTAAACAGATCGTCGTTCAAAACCTCAAAATGAGCTCGAGTAAGAGTCTCAGAGAAAGACCGAGTCTCAATGAGAGTACTCCCCCGAAAGGAGAGAAGAAGCTTTGCCTTCTCGACCACAAGAGAGAGGGTGTCCATGGTCCTTGTATCCTGGGCATCATCCACATTATTGTCTTTGTTGTACTTCTCAGCCAAGTGTTTGATGAGAAGGTTGTTGAAATCGTTTCCACCGAGTTGTTTGTCGCCAGCAGTGGACCGAATTTCAAAGACACCCTCCTCGATAGTAACGATGGAAACGTCAAGCGTACTGGCACCGAGATCGTAAACAAGGACATTGCGTTCCTGGCCGTAGTCAGCATATCCGAAAGGAACAATCTGGAATTCGGGCTTATCGGTCCCATCGAGGCCGTAGGCGAGAGCGGCGGCGGTGGGTTCATTGATAACACGTAAAACGTCGAGGCCAGCGATCGATCCAGCGTTCTTAATGGAAGCGCGCTGGGCGTCGTTGTAATAGGCAGGAACAGCGATGACTGCGTTCTCGACAGGTTGGCTGAGGTACCTGTCAGCATTCTCCTTGAGCTTGCTGAGGATTATCGCCGAGTTCGCCTCAAGTGTGAGTACATGTTCAGCTTCCTCAACTTTGAAGCTGTCAGAGGGTTGACGGCCTATGAAATGCCTCTGGGAATCTGTTACCAATCGTACCACTTCACGGCAAAACGATCCACTTACAATATCAAACACGCTGCGATGCGGGTTGCTAGCAGATTGGGTATCAACAGCTTCACCGACCAAACGCTCTCCCCCAGCAAACGCGGCCCAAGAAGGCATGACACGACCCCCTAGTACCTGTCAACCAGTAGCTCAAAGCCCATATAAACAACGACTTACCCTGATCGTCAGTGATCATCTCAAATTTGCCACTCCTCATGATACCGACACGGGAATAGCTTGATCCCAGTTGAATACCAAGAACAAGTTCTCGGGCATCATCCCCATGGATCGTGAGAGACTGCTGGTTCTCAGCCCGAGCTCCCTTTACAAGCATTATTCCGACAAAGAGGACCAGGAAGTAGAAGACGATGCTCCATGTAGAGCGCTTGCGGGCGTTCCGCTGGCTGCTTGCCATTGTTGGTGTGTAGCGTGTATTTGAATTGGTTGGATGTAGACGTGTGCAGGCTGCGAAATTTGTCAAGATTTGGGCGTGTGATAGAGTGAGAGTTCTAGGCATCCAGCAGGAAAAGCTACCACCGTGTCCGTGCGCCATGGGCAGGGACGTCTGTTTACAACTATTAGAAGACACTGTGGCTTATAGGATCATAAACTACGTAGCTAGATGCTGTTGGATAGTTCGTCATCTCTAGTAGTAGAGCCTTCGCCTCCGACTCTAGATGACAGGTAGGTTCGACCATAGCCGGATGTGATCAATTCACCATCCAGGCAGTTTCCAAAAGCTGACAGGGCCTTCCTGATTGGTTGTTCTTCTTTGCATACAGGAAAAGTCGCTGTCTTTGTTGCAGATACGCTCGCTGCTGATATTCATGGATGTGTGGTTGTTAACGTAAAGCCTTGACTATGTCAAAGACGCATCTACCTTACCAACGTCCTCTAAATGACCGCCAAAACGCCAGAAAATGCAGCACCGGACGCCCAGTCATGCGCTCTTCCTCTTATGCCAATATCTCAACCAAGCATCTCGGCCCAATCAGGCGTGACAACAAACTTCCCCTTGACGCGTCCAAAAGAAACAGCCTCACCCGCATCCTCGGGCACCACGCGGTCCTTCTCAGGCACCACATGGATACTGATCACCTCCTGCAGGAAACTCGCTTTGTTGCCTGGCGCAAGCTCGTAGCTCGTGCCGCCCCAGTCCAGTGTCGTGCGCCCGGACTGCCGCACCCGCAGCTTGCCTACCATTCCGCTTGCAAAGCGAGGGCCCTGCACTGGCCGGGCAGCGGGGTCAGAGAAGTTCTCTTCGACTTTGATTTTGGGGGCTTCTTTCTTGATTGGTGGCGTCGGGGCTGAAGGATCCGGCTGGTCGGAGGCGGCTGCTTCTTTCTTGACGCCTGGTTCGAGAAGTTCGGGCATGAGAGGTGGAATCTGGAAGAGGTAGACGTTGTTGTCGCGGACCGAGGGCTTGGGAGCGGGAGCTGCGCCCTCAGCCATGGCTGTGTCGCCAGTCGCGTCTACGGAGGGTGTTTCGTCGGGACCTAGTTCGGCGCGAATATGCTTGCGGTTCTCGAGATAGCGTGCCCACTCTGCGCGGTCTTCGTCTGTTTGGAGGACGGGCTCTGCTATGCTCCTTGAACGGCCCTTGACTTTGCGTTCTGTGGTTGGCGATAGGGGCTCCTCTTTCTGTGAAGGTTCGGTCTGGTCGGTGTGCATGCCCACTTGTTCAGCATCGGGCATTTGCTCGTCGTCGCTGGGCTCTTCGGTCTTGACTTGAACGTCGGAGTCGTCGGTATCTTGCCATACACCCTTAAAAGGCTTGCGCACGCCAGTGATCTCCACATCGCTCGCCTTGCCCTTCCCCTTGCGCGATGACTGGCCTGACCGCTCCCCTGCAGACTTACGGCCAGTGGTCCCGGTCGCCTCTGCTGTGTCCTTGGGCGCAGTCTCGGCACTAGCGTCTGTATTGAGCGCGAGTGCCTTCTCTTGGTGCTCCTTCCGTGTGATTCGGATAGGGAGCGCTGATCTTGAGGGACGTTCGTTGACGTCTGCGCCGTCGTCGTCGTCCGATATCTCGATAAGGTCGATGTCCCTGCGAGGGAATTCCTGGTCCTCCTCATCTTCGGATGACTCCACGATACCGCCGTCTTCTCTTTTGATGGATGAGCTGCCTCCACCGCCACCGCCGCCTCCACTATACCCGCCTGACCTGCTTGGGCCGCCCTCGTCGCCCTCGTTCTTGACGCGCACTGCTCGTGATCCAGATCCAGCACCAAAGCCTGAAAAGCTTCGATGGTTCGTTTTTCTGTCTGTGAAGGAAATCAGCCGTGTCCGCAAAAGACCCGTAATCATGCCTACCCTCTTTCGAGCTGCCAAGTGAGAATGGCCCGCTCATGGTACCGCTGTAGCCACCACGTCCCCTTGTAGCTCTGCTCGCCTCCTTCGCTGCCTCCCTCTCCTTCTTCCTGGCTTGGAAAGCATCTTCTTTTTCTCGTTCTCTATTTCTGATCTTCTCGCGCTCAAGTGCTTCCTTTTCCAGAGCCGCGCGCTCCTCTTTGCTTCGGCGACCGGTGAAGGTGGGCTTGACTGGGCCTTTTTTGCCTCCACGCGTGCTGCCGCGCTTGACAGAGGGCGACGCAGAGCGAGAAGACGGCTCTGCGCTCCTCAGACCGCCTAGGCGCTGTACGGGAGGGCGTGTCGAGGCCTCGGCGCTCTCCTGTGGTGTGGCCGTCGCCGACGTGTCGTCATTGGTCGTGGAGTCATTTTCTGCAGGTGTTGGTGGCTTCACGTCGGCGTCGCCCTCTTCCTTTGGTACGACGGTGGGTAGGGAATCGCTGGCGGTGGGGGCGTCGAAGGTTTGCGGGGTCGTCGACTCGGGGGCTTCACTGGCGCTGTCTGTGGCCCGGCCGGCAGCAGCTCCTCCCCTTGGGCCTGCGCGCGCACGCGTGCTTCCTCTTCCTCGCGGTTTTGGTGGCATTGATGATTGAAGGTGCTGTTGTCGCAAGTGACTCGGCAACACTTCGCAAAACTATTTTGGTTTCTTATCGATAGCTCGGAGCGAGCGAGCAAACTCCAACGCGACGTCACATGAGGGGTGCTGTCATTCTTGCAGTGACACAGAACCTACCACACGACAGACGCTAGTAACATCGATAGCTGCATAGCATTTTGATTCGTTCGCGATATACGTGAGGAGCACTGAGCTCTGCTCTTCCTCCGTCCAGTCCAACAATTACAATGTCTTTCGAGCCACAAGCTAGTCTTGACCAAGAAGCAGTAATAACAAAGATGGTATGTCGGCAAGTAAACGTCATGCTCCTCCCATGCTCGCTAGAAATGTTGGAAATGTCTGCTCCCAGAACGCCAGCCGTGAAAACATCTTGCATCAGCATGCTCTGCCGAGCAGCAATCACCATGAACGCATTAGCAAAAACAAACGATGAGGTTAAGGAGAGGCAAAGATATGATCGATGAAGCCAGTTCAGGAAGAAGCCGGCGTTTTTACCCCTCGACGAGCGTCTTGGGGTTGGAGCCTAACAGCTCGAGACATCTGCGGGCGAGCGTAACGACCTCGCCTTCACCGTCTTCGTTGTCTTCGTCGTCTGATTCGATGTTGCGCTCGGCGATCTCCGTGACCATGTGGAGGATCTCGTCGGACTTGGCGATGCGCTCCGACAGTCGTGCATCCTCAGACTCGAGAAGCTGCAGCAGCGTCCAGATGGCAATGTGCTGGAACGTAGGGTCGCCGCTAGCGAGGAAGCGGCGAAGGTAGCCGTGAATACCACCTGCGGGCTCCGTCCAGTTCTGGATGAAGATGGTGTAGTCACCCACTGTACGAGTTAGCATGGGTCAGAACAAAAAACACTGGAAGCTCCTACCCTTCGAGGACAAGTTGCCAAGCGCAGCGGCACTGTTGCCCTGGACTTCGATGCTGTCAGATTCCGTGAGGGGGATGAGGACATCGAATACACCGAGGTTGAGCAGGTGAGGCTTCAGCTCTTCACTCAGAGCAAGAACAGCAATCGCCGCAGTCATCTCAGACTGGACTGGCAGCCGTACGTTCAGGACCAGCTGCTTGCACTTCTGCACGGCGCCGGCCTCCAAGACCAGCTGCTTGTTCTTGTCCGAGCTTGCGGCAAGGTTACGGAGGGTGGAGATGGCGTGGCACTGGATCTCGTCGTTTTCAGTGGAGCCAAGAAGATCG
Organism: Ascochyta lentis; assembly: GCA_004011705.1. Taxonomy (NCBI): domain Eukaryota; kingdom Fungi; phylum Ascomycota; class Dothideomycetes; order Pleosporales; family Didymellaceae; genus Ascochyta; species Ascochyta lentis. The sequence goes on from RZGK01000003.1 coordinate 3,293,680, forward strand.
ACCAGAGGACGAAGGAACCCAGCTTCGATGATGGGCGACTCGTTTGCGGGGTGGATGGAGATGTTTCGTATGCATGCAACGGCGGAGAGGATAAGTGGGAGGTAGGAAGATTGCAGGAGGCGGAGGAGAGAGGGCAGACCGCGCGCGCGCACAATGTCGAGCTGGTAGCGTTCGTCTGAAGCCAGGTTGCGCAGGGCAAGGGCGGCTTGACACTGGACCTTGGGCGACGACGACTCCATCAAGTGCACCAGCGACTGGACCAGTCGGCCTTCGGTCTGGGCGAGCTTGGCGCGGTTGCTGGCATCGACGGCGATGTTGCTCAGGGCTGTCGTGCAGTAGTACTGGACGTCGACGTCGGTGGAGGAGAGGAGCTGGACGAGGACGGGGATGGCGCCGGCGTTGACGAGCTGTTGGCGGTTGTCGTCTGGGAGAGCGTTAGCATCATGTACTCGCCCTCTGCATACGACACGCAGAAGACGTACCCGAGTGTGTCATGTTGAGCAGCGCGCCCGTGGCGTTCCTCTGCACGCGCATGTCCCTGGACTTGGCCAGACGCGTGAGGGGCTGCAGGGCTCCCGAGCGAGCAATCTTGGCCTTGTTGTCTTCATGCGTGGCCAGGTTGGTGATGCAGCCGACGGCGTTGCACTGCACCTCGACGTTGGGCGAGTTCATCTGCTTGATGAGGGGCGCGAGGCCACCGAGGGCGACGATGGCGACCTTGTTCTCGGCTGGGGGGTGAAGTTAGCACATGAAGGTAGTACATCGTGGTGGTGGTGGTGGTGGACGTGATGAGGTGGACGTGATGAGGTGGACGTGGTGAGGTGTGACGTACTGTTCACCGCTAGATTGCCCAGGGCGGCGCTGGCAGCACGCTGGACTTCGAGGTCCGGGTTCTGCAGCAGGAAGAGGATGGGCTCCAGCGTGTCGCGGTCGACTTGGCGGACATCTGCGGGCGGTCGCGGTTAGCTGTGGGCGGCCGGGTGTGACGTGTTGGGGTTGGGTACCTCGCTCTGTGATCTCAGCAAAGGTCAAGCTGGCCGAGCGCTGCAGATCGATGTTGTCTGAATATACGAGGGTGCTCAATGCGCGCAAGGGCTCGCCGGAGAAGAAGTCCGTCTCGGCGCGCTGGGAGAGGTCAGCAGGCTGCGGTGCGGCGCAGGCAGTGCGGAGGGAGGGAGGTACATTTTCGAGGAAGCCCAGCAGGTCGGCGACGGCTTCACGCTCGCTGTCGGCCAGCACGGGGTCGTAGAGGCTGTCCTTGGAGCGTCCTGCGCAGAGGAGAGTCAGTCATGATGGGCTGCGGGCTGCGAGGGCGAGGGCGAGGGCGAGGGCGAGATGCATACCGCCGCAGCAGGCGCCGCAGACCTGGGAGAACAAGTGGGAGAGGCCCATGGCGGCTGGCCGTGACCGTGACAGCACAGCGCGGGGGATCGCAGGCCGGGACAGAGGCAAAGGCGAGGGCAAAGGCGAAGGCGAAGGCGAAGGCGAAGGCGGAGTTGGGCAGCAGGTGAAGGGGCTCGAGAGGCGCGCTGCGACGAGCAATGGCTTCTCTGCGACGAGCGACGATGGAAGTCGTGTTGAGCGCCCGTGTCGTGTCGTCGCCGTGCTGCGTGCTGCGGGCTGCGGGCTGCGGGCTGCGTGCTGGCGGCCAGGGCTGGCAGCGGCTAAGGCGCGCTGGGAAAGCTCGTCCGATACGTTAGATTGTCACATGGAATAAGTGGATGCCCCTGGTCCGTTCAGCACTACAGCACTGAGCCCATTGGACTCTACTATGTAGAGTAGGCCCGCTCAGCTACTACCGTAGAAATTACCTGCACAGTACAAGCACAATGCCTACTGCTGGTAGATGGATCCACAGGTCGATGGACAGGTTGATAGACAGGTCGATGGACAGGTTGATAGACAGGTCGATGGACAGGTTGATAGACAGGTCGATGGACAGGTTGATAGACAGGTCGATGGACAGGTTGATAGACAGGTCGATGGACAGATCGATGGACAGATCAACAGACAGGTCAATAAACAGGTCAATAGACAGGTCGAGGGACAAGGAAAAACCGCTGTCATGTACGCCATCCACGAACAAAGTACACCCAGGGAGCCAGCCTGTCCCGTGGACACGCTCAGGCATGCATCAACATGGACGCTGGCTGCCTCCACAGTCGTGCACAGTCGTCCACAGTCGTGCCGCCTGAGCAAGACCGTCATGCGCCTCTCCACCCGACTGCTGCTGTTGTGCGAGCGAGTCTCCAGGTCGTGTTTGGTTTCATCTCTCGTCTCTCGTCTTTCGTCTCTTCGCTCGTCCGTGCCGGCGTGGCCAGCGCCCTGCATGAACCGCTTGTCTAGCTCCTCTGCCTATTGTACTCTAGCATCCATGGCCCATGGGCCACCCCACGCTGCTCGCCGCTTACACAGCGCCCTCCGTACTTTGTATCACCCTCTGTCTCATCGTAGCACACTGCTACTTGGGCGCACCCAGTGCCAGAGAGTGGGCAGCAGACGGCACCAGCCTCAGCGCGGGGAAGGGCTGCTGCCCGGTCGATGCCCCTTGGCTCGCCTACCGTCACCACCATCCCCCTCGCCAACAGTCGCTCTGCCCACTTGACGCCGTCGGCGCCCTCGTCGACAAGTCGTCGTACGTCAACGCGCCGACCACCTCCAGGCTGCCTCTGCGCTGCGTCCACTCACGGCACGCACACGCAGCAGCTTACCCCAGGCGCTCACCCCATTTGCCCGTGCCAGTGCCATGACAGTGCCAGTGCCATGGCAGTGCCAGTGCTTTGGGCGATCGTGTGTGACGCTACGCTATGCTGCTCGCCAACCTTGACCCCCCTCCGGCGCACGCCGAAGCGAACGCTGCGTGGGGTGCTGGTGAAGGGGGCCCGGTGAAGGGTCCTTGGCCTGGTGTTCATTACAAGGGGGGTGCCTGAACGGACTGGAATACGAGTTTGCCACACCCGGGGGTTTTCTGTTGTAAAAGATCAGTAGATGCTCAGTGCAAGCAGGCTCGTATTCCAGTCCGTTCAGGCACCCCCCTTGTAAGAGCGTGGTCCCGCCCTAATGACTCTACTGTATGTACTGTGTACACTTGAGCCCAGTTCCACACACCCATCTGCACACACCACCATTACCAGCTCCCAAACCACAACACCCATTCGCCGTGCATCCACCGCCGCCCCATACTATTACCTACTGTGTGCTGCGCATCGCCTCCCATCTGCCGCAAACCGCCGCAGGGATACCGCCGTGCTGGCTGTGGCTGTCCAGCGCAAATCCCCAGTCCGCTAGCCTCGAACAAGCATCGACACAATTTAATTGACAATCCCTTCCTTGCCCTCCGTGTTCTCCCGTCACTGTCCTGGGACGCGACCCCACGGCCTGCCATATTAATACTCAGGGCGTCGCAGCGACTTCTCGAGGTTTGCATCCACCACAGTGCACCGATGTAATGGCCGCCCAGCCATCCTCACACTTTTTCCAGAAGCTCAAGCTCGATACCTCGGCGCCCCACAAGCGCGTCGCATCGACCTTTGCCTCGATCCCGCGCCCTGACGCTGCCCACAGCAGCCACCCCCCCTCGCAGGACGACTTTGACCATGACCACGACCATGTCGAGGGCCACAAAATCACCGACGGCCCGTTCAAGACGCGCCACGCCAACGGCTCTCATGGCCACATAGCCACCTACGACGGCGGCCTAGGCCTCTCGCTGGGGCGCACCGCCAGCAATGAAAAGGCCATGGAGGACCTGTTCCGGCGGCGAAAGATTTCCATCAGCTTCGACAGCGAGGTCCAGCTCGACACGGGCGACCGCGTTGGCCTCGAGGTCCCCATCCCCAAGCCCGTCCAGCGCCATTCACCCTCCTACACGCCTGAAGAGGGCAGCTACTCGGACGGCGAGTACCTCGAGATGCCCTTCAACCACCGCAGGGCTCTCTCGCGACAGACCAGCAGCGGCCAGGGACGCTACCCTCTCCTGCAGTCCACCGTAGACGACATGGCAAACGACCCAGAGTACAACGACCAGGTCGCCTCTCTCACTTCAGAAGCCACCGCCTCGCCCTTGGAGGAGGCGCGCACGCCCATCGAGACACCCAACGAGTACATGCTCTCGCCGCTGCCTGTCACGAGCTCGCCTTCCGAGTTCCCCCTCTTCTCGCCTATGCGCAGTGGACCGACCAGGAACAGGAGCTTTCGAACCGAGATCAGCGAAGACGGCAGCTTGAGGCGGACAAGCCGGCGATCGTCGAATCGTTCTGCACGCTCCCTGTCGTCCATGTCGCCCGCTGCCTCTTTCCTTGCGCGCTACAAGGCTTCAGAGGCGCCGTTGAGAGAGCCTCAGCCAGACGACGAAGGGCAAGGTCTTGGCTATGGTAACGAGTACATTATTGGGAAGCAGATTGGCTATGGTGGTTTCAGCATCGTCAAGGAAGTGACAAGCATGGAGCATGGCAAGCCGGTGATGGATGCAGTCAAGATTGTACGCAAGCAGCAGAGCAACAAATCTGAATTCGAGAACGAGGCCCTACAAAGCCAGTTCGATCACGAGGTAGAGATGTGGCGGTTCCTGCGACACCCATACATCCTCCCTCTGATCAAGGTCTACACCACTGACTATGCCACGTTCTGCATCACAAAACTAAACAAGGGCGGAACTCTGTTCGATCTGATACGCGACATTCGCCGCAAACAAAAGGTCGGTCTCCCAAAGCACCTGGTCAAGCGCTACGCGTACCAGTTGGCTTCAGCGATGCGTTACTTGCACAACGATGTCTATGTCATCCACCGTGACATCAAGCTCGAGAATTGCCTGCTCGACATGACTGTGCCCAAAGCCGACACCGAAGGTGGCGATGTACTTTTGTGCGACTTTGGCATGGCAGACTTCATCGTTCGAGACGACCGCGAAGGTCCAGACCCACATTCCGTTGGAAACAACCAGAACATTGGTCCTGCCGATACTAGTACGTCGGTGCAGGGTAGCTTGCAATACGCAGCGCCCGAGTTGTTCGACGCTTGTGGTGCCGTCATGTTTTCTCCTGCAGCAGATATATGGGCGTACGGCGTTGTACTCTATGCTCTACTCACCGCCACCTTGCCTTTCAACGAAGGCCTTGACGCTAAGACGACCATGAAAATCCTCAACGGCGAGTGGGACCAAGAGCTCGTTCGTACTGCAGAGGCGCTGCAGGACGGAGGCGCAGAAGAAGCCTTGACTCTGCTGAAGGGCTGCCTCGAGATGGATGTCGAGCAACGCTGGACCGTCTCCGACATTCTCGAGAGCGACTTTCTACGCGACTGCGCTCAACAGTACGAGCGAGTGTCACGCTCTTGGGCGCCCGACCACTAAAAGAACAACTCCCCTTTTCCTACGATATTCGACGACCGGATAGACGACATTTTTGGATACGATACCCCTCTCACTTTTCGCTTTGAATCAACGTTGCTTCCTGTTTCTTTCAGTTGGCGATCTTGTTTGCTCTTCTATGGATACCCTGCTTCGTTCAGTCATTCCACTCCAACTGGTGCGTGTTATCATATCGTCGGCGTTTGAATTTGACTGGGCTGGACTGTTGGCGTATGCTCGCCATTGGTTGTTGTCTGATACCTGTACTAGAGCATAACGAACGGCAGCCACACTGTCCAAAAGCTGCTACTAATACCAAAATGACAATCCTCTACTCACGATTAAACATCACGCGCTCTATTGGCTCGTCAAATCTGTGCATGTCTTGTGGTCCAGGTGTACCTATGATTACCTGTCCGGAAGATTCCTGGTCGATGAGTGGCAGGGGTTCAGCGCCTTCCCCGCAGCCTAGCGTCTGTATTCACTCTCGACAGCATTCGTGACGACCTGCAGGTCCAAGTGCAGCCACATGCCCATTATCTCGCATGCAGTTCTCACAAGTCAAAACCGGCAGAACTGATGGATGGCGTCCGGTAATAACGTCTCCAGGCACTCGACGCTTAGCACCGCCTCGAAGTAAATGGGATCGCTGGCAAGGCGTGCCACTGCTTTGTACGCCTCTCTAACTATAGAATGGCAAGGCTCACAAATCGTGATGCTGCACAGGTTGCGATGCCCTTTAGCTAATCTGAGTTTATAGACAGTCACTAGACTTGGACCGCTCTGCGGATAAGCTCGAGTCGCTCGTAGCATAAACAGATCATGTGCCGCATGCGCACCAGCGCAGGCTGTCAAACGAGGCCATCAAACGAGGCCGTCAATACTATGGCCCCCAACGGCCCGCCTCCCATGCATATTATCTCCGCCTAAGTCGCCGCTACCCAACCACATCCTTGGTAGTGCTTACTGAAAGAGACTTCTCTTGGATCCGAGCCACCCGCTCGGCGCGTGAATCTGCATTGGGCAGTCATGCGGTCCATGGTACACAACAGCCAGCGTGCTCGAGTGCTACAGAAGCAGCACCCCCTCTTCAGGTCACCAGATATTTGGTTCGCGGAGGCGCGCCACGTTGTTTGTGCAAATGCTGTATATTCGAAGCCCTTTCCCGGATCAAGGAAAGCTTAAAGTCAAGCAAACACTTGCAAGTCGAATATTAGCATGGGATGCCTTCTTACAGTTCACCCCTGTACATCATCCCGAGCTTAACTGCAGGGTGTGATCGATGTGACATGACATTAGTACTGATGACCTCCAAATATATAGGCCTCCCGACCATGATTTGCTACTTATCATGGGCTTCTCCTCACGAAGATTTCCATCAACAACAATGCAGATATCATTTTTCGCAACCTTGAGCTGTCTGCTCTCAATCACATCTGCACAATCAACCTTTACTCCCGCTCGTCCGCCATCCTTGCCGCTTGCCGTGAAAAGTCCATACTTGAGCGCATGGTTTCCAGCCGGTAGCAATGGAGGAAATGGAGGATATCTTCCTGGACAGTGGCCGCAGTTCTACACGTAACTCTGCCGTCCAAAGTCCTGAGTAACATGCTGATTGTAGGCAGGGGACAAATACTTGGCTGGGCGGGTTTAATCCGCGTCGATAATGAAACTTTCACGTGGATGGGTGCGCCTAAGGATGTTCCAACAGCGAACCAAACATCGTACGAATACACCGCCACTAAAAGCATTTTCACCATCGAAGCAAACGAGAAAGTATCACTGAAAGTCACCTTTCTCTCGCCCCTCACTCCAAAGGATCTCAAGCGCCAGTCCTTGATCTTCTCCTACATGGATGTCGAAGTCTCGTCTTTGGATGGCGCAGAACATAACGTGCAGCTCTACACCGACATCAGTGCTGGTAGGATTAAATCCATGCCACGACTCAACATGACTTGACTACTAACGCATGCAACAGAATGGGTTTCTGGCGACGTCGCTGTGACCGCACAGTGGGACTTCGGCCTGGTGGACGATGTTGTATACCACAGAGTAGCAAGGCAAGACCAGCAAGTGTTCTCAGAGTTTAACGACAGAGCCGAATGGGGCAATTTTGTCAGTCCTGCCTGACATGATCTCTAAACTCCTGCTGACTAGCTTCAGTACTACGCCACGGATGCCAAAAACGGCGTTACTTACCAATCAGGCGCCGATAAAGACGTTCGTGGTGGGTTTGTAGTGAATGGAAAGCTTGCGAGCTCGAATGATACCAACTTCCGCGCCATCAACAGCAGCTGGCCGGTGTTTGGGTACGGAATTGACCTCGGCTCGGTTGGGTCTTCGTCTGTGTCAACGCTATTCTCTTTGGGCTTGTGCCAGGATGAGGCAATTCAATTCCTGGGCGCGGACGGACAGACTGTTCTTCCTTCATTGTGGAAGAGCTACTTCGCAGACGATCTGGCGGCTCTTACCTTCTTTCACAAGGACTACTCGGAATCAAGCAAGCTTTCATCGGAGTTGGACAACCGCATCTCAAAAGACTCGATCGCCGCTGCCGGACAGGACTACGCTACCTTGACAACGCTGGCGGCACGTCAGGCCTTCGCAGCCACTCAACTTGTTGGAACCGAGGATAAGCACTATCTTTTCTTAAAAGAGATATCTTCAAACGGTAACACCCAGACTGTCGATGTGATCTACCCTGCGTCACCAGTGTTTTTCTACACGAACCCGGATCTGATCAAACTGCTGTTGGATCCACATTTTGAGAACCAAGAGAGCGGGCATTACCCTAACAAGTGGGCGATACACGATCTGGGAGCACACTACCCCAATGCTACTGGTCATCCGGCGGGCGACGATGAAAAAATGCCTCTAGAGGAGTGTGGCAACAACATCATCATGGTCCTAGCATATGTTCAGCGCTCCGGCAACACAGATTTCGCGAAGCAACACTACATCATCTTGAAGCAATGGGCCGAGTACCTTGTTGAAGACAGCCTCTACCCAGCCGAGCAGCTCTCGACTGATGACTTCGCTGGCCACTTAGTGAACCAGACGAATCTCGCGCTTAAAGGCATCATCGGCATTGAAGCCATGTCTCAAATCTCCAGCCTCATCGGCGAAACCACCGACGCGCAGAACTACACAACAATCGCTCACGACTACATCACCAAATGGCAAACCCTCGCCATCAACACGGCAGCTGATCATCCACACGCTATGCTCAATTACGGCAACAGCTCGACCTGGGGCTTACTGTACAACCTGTACAACGACAAGCTCCTCAACACCAACCTCGTCCCGCAGGACGTCTACGACATACAATCAGCCTTCTACCCCACCGTGAAGGAAACCTACGGCGTGCCGCTTGATACGCGGAACAGGTACTTGACCAAATCCGACTGGGAGGTGTTTTGCGCGGCCATCGCGAGCGAAGAGACGAGAGATCTGTTCATTGGCGATTTAGCAAAGTGGGTCAATGATACGCCGACTAGTAGACCGTTCACAGATCTTTATCAGATGAGCGACGCGACCTTCCCGCCAGGATTGGAATTCAAGGCTAGGCCGGTGGTGGGTGGGATGTTTGCGCTGTTGCTGTTGAGGCAAGGGAACACGACGATTTCGAACTGATATAACTAGTCTGGAACTCGACTGTTTACAATTTTACTTTTGCGCCATTGAAATACACTCCACCTCCCCCTACTCCCACCCAACCCAATCCACCTCGCCTCACCTCACCTCTCTACTTCTTCCCCTCCTCCTCTAAAATCCGATCCGCATCACTCTTCGCCTTCTTCTTCCCCTTCCTCTTCCCCTCCTTCCCACCACCCCTCTCAAGCTCCTCCAACGCAACATTCGCATCCACATTCGCCTCATACTCGACATCCTCGACCCACTGCTCGAACAAGAAAGCCCGCCAAGCAGCATACGCCACACCGGCCAGCACGAGCGCAGAGGTGCCCAAGGTCCTCAGAAACGAGAACAGCGAAACGTGAGCGAGCGCTCTTAACCGCGGAGTGATTATCGTTTTCCTTTCTTCCTATTTCGAATCAACACCCACCCACCCACACACCCACACATCATCATCCGCCCACATCGTTAGGAAAAGAAAGGAAACGTACCTCCAAATCCGGATTCACGCAATACAGCAACACGACCAACATGGCCAGTATCAAGCCCAGAAACAGCACCGTCAGCACCTGAATGACGGCCAGCACGATGGAGATGTTTTTCGTCGTGCGCAGCACTTTGAAGCCGGCGGCTACTAGCGGCGTTACTTGCTCGAAGGCTGCGTTTATTTCGCGCGAGTAGGGGATTCCCATTCTCGATGCGTCGCTAGAAGTGTTGTGGTGGAAGGAAGGGCGGAGAGAGCCGGTTAGCTGGTAGCGGCCGGTAGGTGTGTGAGGGTTATGGAGGTGGGGAATTACACATTACAAGCCTGGGGGGGATGGAAGTCACGATAGCCGTTGCATGGCGAGGTGGTTTTGTAGGTGCATGTGTAATGTTGGCTGCGGTGGCCCGCTGACGTCATGTTTGCCGTGGGGAAGACAGGGGTGAAGGGTTTGTGGCTGCGCGTGTTGAGCGGTGATGACTAGACTTCTTGCATTACGCAAAACGAACAGGATTGACGACTTTACGAAGAGCGATATCGGTCGGTGATGGTTGGCGTCATGTAGTGTGCATCTGTTCATCTAACCCAAACTACTTGGCGGGTTTGGGGGATTGGAGCGAAGTGACTGTACCCAAAGGCTCGTGTCTGTGTAGAGACAGATGCCGATCGAACGAAACAAGATCTCTGGAAACAACAAAATTAGTCGATGCTCGCTCTGTTTCTTGCCAAATTGCTCATCGTTAGTGATCAGGTACAGTTTGTGCCATCATCATACAATAGATTTGTGAAATGAGACCAACATCATCACCAACGATAGGCTGCCTCAAGCTCACAAAAATTTGTGAGCGTACTCAAACGCAGCAAGGAGGGACATTGAACGAAATGGAAATATTTCGTACACAGACCCATGTCACTGCTGAACGAAACGCGCCAGTCTAAAATGCGCGTTATGACACCACTTCTATTAGCAAGAAGCGCTCTGTGTTAACTGAGAGAAAATCGATGTTAGAACTCGTTGAGTGAAGCAGATGGGGATTGTGTACACACATGCTCGACCGATCTTCATCTGGTTGGGATCGACACAAGAGCCAAGAGGACTTTACAACTGTCATTTGGGTCGATACCTTCCATATCAGCAACAAGTTGTAAGTTGTTCATGTACAATCTATCCATATAGAGTGGAAACCAGAACCAGAGTTATCAAAGAGGTGGTAATTGCTTAGCATCTCATCGACCTCGTCAAGTCAAAGCTTCACGACTCCACTTCGCAGGCCTGTTGATTTGCGGTTCTAGCCTGTGCAAGATCTTAAGATTACTGCACACTCTTCGCAGCAAACTAGTCGCAGGGATAAAGAACCACCAGCACTATCCACAAGGCACCACGTGAACAACGGCAGAACTTGTGCTGACGTCTAAGGCTGAGTTCACTTGACTCGGCAAGAAATAGTATGGTACTACGAGGGCGGTGATTGTCGTGGAGTAAATAGCTACGTCACGATAGGACATGATGAATTCCACATAGGTTGAGTTCCTTGACAAGTACAGAGTTTCTACGGATTTTGAAATTGCGCACAAGAATTAACTGTGCAGTGCTTTAATAGAATTAGGTTCGAATGCGTTGCTGGGAAATATCGGCTCCTTCACCTATCTTGAATCTGAGCAAATAGATGAAAGATCGTACTTATACCTAGCAAAATGTCTGCTTGATTGTGTGGAAGACATACTTTTCATGGAATCATACGATGTTCCTTATCAGGAGATCGTCTGGGAATGACGCGCTAAGATGTGACTGTGCGACAAGTGCAATATGCTCGAAGTCAACTACAGAGTACCAGAGAATCGTTCATGCGCGCGGTGCTAGTACTGGGCATGTCTCACCTATGTCTGTGTGCTGCAGACAAGTTAGCTCATGCTTGAAACTACTCCTGTTTTGAGAAGAAATGCGAGCTTGGCTTCCTAAGATATCAGTGGCCTTTTTGAGAAGAGTGTTTAGTACTCAATCCTGTAGACTTGGAGCAATTGGTAAAAACGATAGTCTTCATTTCCTACATACAAAAGAACCACCACAATTCTCATCACATGAACCGCCTTGACAAGAGCCATCCCTCTCCGTCTCCATCCGTGTTTGCAAAACAGCAGTAGAAAGCAACCCTGCGTTCACTGCTTAACAGCCTTGGCGCTCAAGAGCACGGACGACATCGATGCAAGCAGCACCGGTGTACAGATTGTCTGACTGACCCTCGGGGCAAGAGCAAGAAGGATCAATGACGGCGGGAGTACCGGTGCCATCGACCTGGGAGTCATTACAGATGTTGGCGCAACGACCCTTTTGATACTCGCACGAGATAGCACCGCCAACACAGATGCGCTTTCCGTTAGGACCAGACTTTTGAGCAGCAACGCCGAGGGCGAGGAGCGCAACAGAGACGAGGGTGGTGAGCTGCATAGTGGCGTTGAGTGGCTGTCTGGTTTTGCGGGGAGAGTGGTAGAGTTGCTGTACAGGGCGATTAGCTTTTAAACCCGAAGTTTTAGGTTGCATAGTCGTACAGCTTTGATATTGGTTGAGTAGATGAATGACTGAGTAGAGGATTGAGTGACTGTTGGCTGAGTGAACTGAAGAATAGAACTGGTAGGGGGAGTCCAGTGTATTTGTACTTTTCTGCAAAGCACACTCGTATTGCTACCTCGAAGCTAGAGTTGATACGGTGTTCTAAAGGGTCTAGTCTTGGTACAATTCAGAAGCAAAGACTTTGGACAGTCGCCCACAAGGGCCCGACCTCGGTGTTATGTAAATCATAGCCTCATAGTGGTTTGGCAGCCTCTTCTCCTATTCAGGCTATGAGTGGCAGCTCAAGTTGAGGCTGAATGGCGTTGCAATAGGGCTGTGCGTTCGGCACTCTTGCCTTTGTCGCCACTGCGCACGTAACGGTGCCGTGTAGGGAAGGGTAATGTTTCAGTGGATCCCATTAAGAGTATCTCGATTAACAAAGGGACTGAGCTGGGGCGTTTAAACGAGGGACTACTGACGATGTGCCACTGTGCCAGTGCTCACTGTAAAGCTTCATCTTCAAACGAGTGAAATGTAGATAAAGGAATCAAGTATCTGCTCTAGTTTATACGACTTTAGGGTGAAAGACCATTCCATAACATGAAGACTCTTCAACTCTTGGGGAAAGCATCTACAACACAACGCTGCTCAAGGAATGGTAGCGGTAACATGTTGGCGATCCAAATCCAGCTCTGGTGCACGAAAGTCCGGTTTACATATTTCTCGATTCGGAAGCCTGCGCCGTTCGGAGAACCACGAGCAAAAACCAGGTGTTGAATTACGTGGAGGAACCACGTGCTAAGTCAGCAGCTGTAATTGGGCCAACATAGCACGTGCTAGACAGGAGAAAAGGTGAACTCGATTTTAGGCATAGTGTTTCCGGAAACGTGCAGGGATGCTAAGCCGTAATCGCGACTTTAGACATTTGGCGTTCCTTCGCGTAACATGGGACTAATCCTTTGGTATTAGATCAGAATCCTGATTCCTTTTGTCCATCGCCGAATCCGAGGCTAACGGTCCGTGCGTGAGAGAGCACTTCGGTGCTTGAGACTGTCAAGTGAAGGCAGAATGCTAGAGCTTCTCACGTCAAATTGAGCCCTCTGCAAATGTTCAGCGAATTACCAAGGCACTTAGTTTGAAAATGTGAAGCTTCTCTGGTGCCATGTCTGAGCATTACGTAGTTGTCATCTGCGTGGTAGCTGGGAAAGCTGCATCGAACGTTATGTTGACGACTGCCAAAATCCTGAAAGCCATGCTGAGTAATAGGCAGTTTGTGTACAAAAGACTAAGCTGAGACCAAGGGCCCGATGCCTGTGTTGCTAGCTGGGCATTTCCTGTTGCTCCCTGCATTTCGGCCATCGGTGTACACACGGATTGTCTATCCCTGATAGTGCTCTCCAAGAGGAGAAATAGCTGGTGGGTATATCGGCCTCTCTAAGAGGTAAGTATATTATGAAGTGCCGCTGGAACAGCGCTGAGTGGATATGGTGCTATTGTCAAGACTGACTCTCCTTGCCGTAGGGGTTCAATCTGCAAGTAAACCAGTGATAGTGATCAACACCAGCGCAAGAGTGGCTCATGCATTGACAGTGGAGCTGACAGCTACAAGGGGGGTGCCTGAACGGATTGGAAATACGAGTTGCTTGCACTGAGCATCTAGTGATCTTTTAGAACAAAAAAACCCCGGGTGTGGCAACTCGTATCTCCAATCCATTCAGGCGCCCCCCTTGTAGTGGAATTTGAAGAACATGATCGACCAAGGGCACAGATCTTGCCCGCCTCAAGCGCTTCGCACCCTGAGTCGATGGTTTCATTCTTGCCCTCAGTTTCGACGACGACTTGCCTGATCATGCAGTACTGTGAATGTACAGGAAGTTGAATAGAAGAGTACGTCATCACCTGTGTGGTACCGGTGTTCATGCTGAGATGAACCTTGGTCATGGTCTCGGTATGTCGTCCTTGCTTGCTATCGGCGTACTCTGTCGTCTCCCTCCACATCGGAATTTCAGTGTCCATCTCTTTCGGAACTCTGTCCAGATCATATCATTGCGATGGAATATCCCGTGGTCGATAGTGTACGCTACTCATGTTGACAAGAGCAAGGCGGTGCACCGGGCACCGGGATGGCCCATTAGTATGATACATTACAATACCAGGCAAGCACTTACCCCGTTCGACAAACTTTCCCCGGGAATTTGCTCGTCTGCTCCTTTGTCGGCCGGCTAGATGTGACTGACATCGAACACAGGCTGTTGTTGGCAACAGGGAGCGAATCACGTCCTTTATCTTCTGGCCAAACAAGTGGGTTGCTTGGCTGTCAAGATTTAGCCTTGGAAGTGTCAAGATAGGGGACATGCGCAGATCGATGGATTGTGCTGATAATGCTCCTGAACGCTTCCCGTCTGTTGCTTTCCTGTCCTGAGTAGTTTTCATCTGGTTCCTGCAGCTTATCGCTGTCCATTGGGTAGTGGTCATCACAATCATCTTCGTTTTGTTCGTTCTCTCGCAATGAAAGCTTGTCCGCACGACAGATGCGTTGTGAAATTCAGGGTGTCGTGTTCTCTTGTTCACGGTTACTTGTTCCGAAGGTTCTCTCCACTTCGGCCGCTTCCGGCCATCCCTTTTCCTGATTAGCAACTTCCGAACCCGATAGATACCTGTCAACTCCACAGCTGAGTACCCGAATCATTCAGACAGGCAAAGACTTGCAGTTTCCGGCTTGGCGCAAATTGCAGGCAAAGTAGCTTATAGAATTGCCAATTCCGCCGAACGCTACTGTATCTGTGCGCGGGTTGACTTCGTAATAGTTGTAGAAGGAACGGTTCTTTCTTGAATTGCACGAACTATCTCACATGAGTCAAGACTTTTATTCGACAGTAGGAATCATGCGCATTGCGCTTGTAGAATGCAGAAACCGGTAGCGTGTATTAAAGCCACCCGTGCTGTTGCTGGCAGCTGACTGACAAAATCTTCAACGTGTGTGAGATATCTCAACTTCTGCGGCGGTGTGAGGCTTCCAGAACTGTCTGCAGTCAACTAGAAGACGAAAGCTCGACAGGTCTAAAGACTGGATGGATTTCGAAAGTAATGGAAACTGTATCAACATTAGCAAAGTCTCGAGTCTGGACAGTCTGGGGAGGCTAGATTTATGTATCAGTATCCGGCGAAACGCACGTGGGCACGCGGCGGTCTGGCGGTTCAAAAAGTGGAGACGCAACAAACGTTAGCCGACTGCCCCTCCCGTTGCGCGTTGTCTTCTCAACGATCGCGATTTTCCATCCCCACCAATCCATCATGACCGCTGCGGCTTTGTCCAGCCTCGAAAACGATGTTGATGATGCACCACTACCATCCTGGCTTGCAAATCATTTGAATATTCAGTGGAATTCGGACGACGTTGACGCGTTACTCACTTCGATTGACGCTAGCCAAAGCTCGAAAATATCGACGTTGCCTCCCTTACCAGCCGAGCTGCTATTGCATATCCTGGAGTATGTCCCAGTCTGTCATATTCTGGACTGGCGATTGGTCTGTCGCGGCTTCCGCGATGCAATCGATGGGCGCGTCTTGTATCATCATCTCCGAAGGACTCAATTAATCGGTTATCTTGGGCAACGGACAAGTGCCAACATGATAACGCTCAGCGACGATGTGTACGAGCGATTACATCTGGTACCTGCCGATTTCGTATCCGTTGAGGGCCTTCAAGGGGACTCACATCGAACACAGCAATCAGGACCTCCATGGGCCAGCACGCACGCAGTCTTCAAGATTGACTCGCAGTGGTGCAGAACATATGAACTTTGTAACACTGGCGCAAACTTTCCTTCGAAATCAAGGCTGTTGAGACAAGTAACAACGTGCCGAGCTGATCAAGGCTTTGGCACGTTGATATGGGCAATCAGCCTAGACGCAGCAGTCCTCGACCTGGAGTTCCCTTTTGCGCCAGACAGACGTAACTTTGATTTGAGTGTCGATCCAGAAGGGACAGTACGAGTAGAGTGGAAACCAATGCTTTCTCTGTTCATCAAGACAGAGACCGCTCTCAGACGACTCGAGGAGAAGAAACGTGGGTCAAAAGCGACGTTCAGCCACGCCGAGGACTGTTTACGCGCCGTCCGTCGACAGCGCTTACATGCAGCGCTGGATCCTAATAACAAGATCGACCGACACATCAAGTGGTCACTACGCTTACTCCGGCCTTTGTGGGGCATCGCCCAGTGCCATGACCCATCGACGCTCGATCCTATCGAGACCGATGCCGTGAGGACTTTGCTACTTCTCCGTCGCACAGCTGCTCTGACAGAGCGTCAACTCAAGCATCTGCACCAGCTGGCTGCGGACTATGATCGTATGGTTAAAACGATGGGTGAACTCTCTCGGTCGGTCGAGGATTTGAAGTCGCAATTGATCATACCAGAACCACGTGACATGAGGTATTCGAGCATACCACAAGGGCATTTTCAACCCCAAATCATTTCCTGCAACCCTGTCGCTTGGTCGGATGAACTGCGGGCGAAGATCGAAACACGAGTCCAGAGGTGGAGGGCGCAGATATCTCTGATTGAGCAGATGCAGACGCTGATGACCATGTCGCAGGAGGCACTCTCGGTACCTGAAGATGCGTTCGACGTAATGGACTCCGAATTTTGAGCTACAAGGTGTGAGACGTCCCTAGCACAGTTTCGGCCGAGTGGCACCAAAGAGATACCCGGTCGGTAGACCATTGTGATTGAGTGCGGCTGGGCTGCATATTGACTCAAGTATAGAACGAAGCATGTTGGTCCTTGGAAGAGAATGAGCTATGTGACGTCGACATTGAAGTTGTATTGGCCCACTTGTGCTATTCCAGAACCAGGTCACGTGTGTAGCATATCACACGTATATGTCCAAGACTCGATGATGATCATCTAGCAGGCACCAAAGGTCTACGGTACATTTCATGCCCTCGCAATTTCAAGCCATTTTGGCTGGTTTTGCTCAAATGATGTGACTCCTGGTCTGGGAATATGGTCGAACAGTCCACCCTTCAGAATAATCTTCGGCGAATCCTCAGACAGCAGAGACGCAATCGGGCTTCCTCTGTGTTAGCCATTCATCTCATCCTTCATTCAGCGAGTGCCGCTTACCATCCACAATTGCTGCAGAACTGACGGATAATCGTGTTTCCAGATGTCGTATCGCTGTCTTTGTAGCTCTTGAGTGCGCCGTTGGGATCGTCGATTGTCACCTCTGATTTGTTGAACATGTACACGATTGAGCCTGGAGTCGAGCCCGCTCGGCGGCAGTTTCCACTGCGCAATCAGCTTGCTTCAGGTTTCCTCGGTCTCTTGACTCGTACCAGTAGCAAATTACCGATTCCTTCGGCATCTCCGCAATGGACACCTTGATGCTCGCGCAATTACAACGTCCTTCGGGCATATTGGCGAGTGTAGAGGCTTTTTGCAGCGTCTTGGGATGAGGAGTGAGATTGAGTGGGAGAGCTCGAATGCCGTGGACAACTAGCCGATGACGCAGAAGTGGAGTCTTTGAACTTCGCGGAGTCGACGGCGCAGCCTCGGCTATGTGGTCATACTAATGGGCGAGTCGACTCCATCTTCGAGTTATACCATGTTGTATACATGCGCGAGGGTCCAGGTGCATAGCGAAAAACTTGTCAAGAGTCGTGATTGTGGCAATCAACCTTTCGTATTGTGGAAAACTGGTCCCGTTAGGTGGATTCCAGGATTCATGTAGAGCAGCAGGCCTCAGTATTATACCATAGTCGGACTTTTCAGAAGTACAAAGTAGGGTCTTCTTTGGCCGGCCTAAAGGAGTATTTTTGAGTCCACAAGGACATGTTCCTGTCCGTCTCATTAGCATCGATGGCTGCCCAGCGACAGTCACTGCCCGTTGTATTCGCCCCATTCTCAACATTTCACGCGGCAAGTTGAAGAAGTGGTCAAGAGAGGTTGGCTACACAGTCTTCATGTTTTAGAAGTTGGAGATATACACCGAAGTGCTGTAAGATTGAGTTCCAGTCGTGCGGACAAACAAGGGAAGGCGCGACATGCAGGTCCTCTTTCTCATCCAGTGCTTATCGATAAGCGAGTAACAACCGCTCTAAAGTGAAACTCCTCGCCTTAAGACTTACACAACCTGCAACCGACTTCACAGCCAGGAGACTCGTTACACTCCGAACTTGCTCGAACTAAAGCTAGAACAGACACCAATCATGGTACGTGGCTTTCTCAGCATCGAAGCGACCACTTATGAACATGTACAGACGCGCGATTCAGCAGCTACTTACCTCCACATGCATGCCTCTCACCACGCAGACCTTCTCGAGTCCTTCACAAATATGACCTCTTCACAACTTGCGCCTGAAGATATCTACATCCCACCGCATCTCCAACCGCTCAATCCTGAAGACGAAGATGACGTGGTGCCAGACCAGCACGCAGCTTTCGGCATTCAGCGCGCAACCCAAGCTAAGAAGGAGCCCACTTGGCGGGACTTGGGGCTGGAGGAGCTCATGAGACGAGGTCCGAGGGCTACCGAAGGCCAGAATGCTGGTGGTAGCGCGCTGGGTAGAGGTACAGCGGAGAGGAGAGAGGAGGAGCCAGTCATCGCAGCGTTGAGAAGACAGCCTGGGCCACAGGCTGGTGTTCTTAGACCTGGGGGCGCTACCCGAGATGCGCAGAATGGCGGTGGCGCTGCTGCGGGTAATGGACTGCCACGATGAGGATGAAGCAGACGGAAACAAGCATTTAACAAGCGCGGACCAACAGCATTGCACAGACGAGAGGTATTGCGGCGTCTCAAAGGCACGACATATGCGCTGTTTGGCCTGATTCTTCGTCGCAAGCAGACAGGACCGCCCACCAGCGACTCAGGTATCGAATCGCAGGAAGGTTTGCACAGCAGCTCTGCATACTTCTAACACAAGTGACGTAGACTGTACTCGAGCTTTTGGTAGTTTAGGATGCGTCCTGCGTTACATGAAGACAAAAAAGGCCTTTGGGAAACATCGGAGTCATATACCCCGAATACGGCCAGGATTAGCTAGGATGTGGAATCAGGGCGTAAGCTACGAAAGAGCACGCAGCGCATTAATTGGAATTTGTCTCCAGCTACCAGACTAGTACCGGAGGCGTAGAGGAGTTGAGATGATGCGCATTTAGGTTTGATGTACGATTGATTCGTACAACGCAATGATCCCGTCTTTGCAACCCGTCGTGACTTCCCGCCCTTGCAACGGGCAAGTGTGCACGCGCGTGAACAGATTTCTTGCCGGCTGATAGTTCTGGAGCCGAAGTCTGGGGTAATACCCCAGATCGACCAATTGCGTTGTCGAATCTTGGACACGGCAGATATCAACATCGCCTCCTACCTAAGACTACTCTAGATCTGCACGCACCTTGAGAGGCGAACGGGTGGACTGCCACTTCTCACCTAGATCGATATACTCCATGTTTTTCTCCACACCTGGTCCCCGCAATATGCATAACGACAAGGCTTTCAGCTCATCCCGGGCCATTGGTCAATCGCATCTATTGGTGGCTTGACAAGTCATTGGTATAAAACTGTACAAGTTCAACATGAACAGAATCACACATCTCACCATTTCCGAATCGCAATCATGGTTGCACAATCAATTCTCGGCGCGTGTCTTCTTGGTCTCACTGCCAGCGTCCTTGCAACGCCGACCACAACTCAGAAGGGTGACTACGTCAACTGGAGGAAGTTCCATGCGAACGGTGTCAACCTGGGAGGATGGCTAGCCCAGGAAGCAACTATCGACCCATATTGGTGGGATCCATACTGCAGAGGTACCGTTGATGAATGGAACTGCTGCGTTAAGCTCGGCGATCAGTGTAATTCTGTTTTCGAGAAACGTTATGCAACCTATATCACAACAAAAGACATCGACAAGCTGGCGTCTGGCGGAGTGAACCTCATTCGCATTCCAACCACGTATGCCGCATGGGTCAGGATTCCCGGAGCTGGGTACCATTCTGGCAATCAACAGAAGTACCTCAAGCAGGTAGCAGACTACGCTATCAAAAAATATGGCATGCATGTCGTCCTGGATCTGCACTCGCTTCCTGGTGGAGTCAACGGTCTAGACATTGGCGAGGTAGGCTATCTTCATAAACATCTTACCCAGCACAGAGACTAACCCTCATGCAGCGCGTCGGCAAATGGGACTGGTTCAACAACCAAACCAACCTCGATCTATCTCTCAAAGTAGTCGATGCCGCCTTGCACTTCATCCAATCTTCTGGCTCACCACAATCCTACTCTTTTGCCCCCATCAACGAACCGGCCGACAACCCAGACTTCTCCAAATTTGGCACGCCTGCCGCTCTCTCCGACACTGGCGCTGCTTGGGTGCTCAAGTACTTCAAAGCTGTTGTCGCGCATGCCGAGGCTGTCAACTGCAAGATCCCCGTTATGCTCCAGGGCAGTTTCAAGGGCGAGCCGTTCTGGTCCGGCAACTTCTCTGCGAGCGCTAACATCGTGTTCGATGTGCACAACTACTACTTCGGACGGCCTAGTGATTCCAACAACGTCACGAGCCTGATCTGTGCGGATGCAAAGACATTGGCTGGTGACGGAAAGTTCCCTGTGTTTGTGGGCGAGTGGGCGATTCAGACGAGTGCGAACAACAAGTTTGCGAACCGCGCGAAGAGTCTAAACACGGGGCTGTATGCGTACAACAAGTACACGCAAGGTAATGCGTACTGGACTGCTAAGTACTTGGGCAATGTGTCTGTAGTGGGTGAGGGGACGCAAAGTGATTACTGGAACTATGAGTCCTTCATTGACATGGGTATCATCGACCAGAAGCAAGGCAAGCAGTACTGTGTTTAGTTGATAGATGATAAGATACATGATCGACCTCTATATTGCCTTAAACATTCTGAGCGACCTTGTTTTGCAAAATCTGAGCGTCATTTAATACCAACATGAATCGCTTACGATCCAACTTCTCGATGTCCAAGACGTTCGTCGTGTATCCATATGTTGTATCGGCAGTTTGACCTGTCCCTACACGCTCATACACTTCTTCTTTAGATTCCAGGACCTGTTTAACTAGCAGGAAGTATATTACACACCCCAATGTTGAGTCCATACGTTGAGATATAAGGATTGCCGTACATTCGACGTTGATGCTAGCAGAAATCTCATCCCAGTAGCCGGTACCGATGAAGACTCCTGCGTCGCTGGAAATATTAAGGACTTGATTTAAGTAGGGGCCGCCATAGTCTCCACTACCACCAAAGCTAGACTGGCACTGTACTGCAAAGTGATATGTCTCCAGAACTATCGATGCCGATCTGATGGCACCATAAGGGCTACTCTCGACCGTGGATACTGACTGCATGTCCAGCATACTGGCGCGGTTCCTAGAATCCAGCATGTTTGAGTCTGGCTCATAGATCTGCGCTTTTGAACACGCCGATACGGCTCATGACCAACCATGAAGGGGCAACGTAGCCATGACTTTTGCGGTATCCCGTCATTTCGCAATACCAAAGTATGCTCGCATGTATATCTTCGACCCAAAGCCCGACCAGATATGAGAATCGCGTGGCTTCGCCAAACTCTTGAGTTATCGCAGATATGGCGTTAAAGACGTCTTGGCAATAGCTGAGCTGTAGCTTGGTGTACTGGGTAAGGATGCGATACCACTGCCGCATAAAGAGCTGCTGAATCAAACTGCTAGGCTCTGTCCCTGATCTTGTGATGTGATCGAAAGCCATACATCCCTTTAAGCTTTCTTTGTTCCAGTCAGTGCCGTTCCAGAGTCCAGAGGTCACCACAACACTTCCTTCTCAAGCAGAGGTTTCGAGGCATTCCCAAAACAACTCATTGTGCTCAAAACGAATGATCCTAGTCGACAGCAATCGTTATTGGAATACCCAGGCGCGATTGCTCAGTGGAGACTCTCGAAATATGTTATCCCATGACGGCTTTGCGCGGCGAATATGTAACCCGGACCCAAGACAAGTCGCAAAGTGAAGAGTACGGGGTCGTACAAAGCCAACGGCAGCACTAAGGCTCGAAAACACGACAAAAGCGTTAAGGTAATAATTGCTCATACTAGAAGCTTCAACGTTTCACTCACCCGAGCTATCGTGCATCATACAGAGCGAACCAATGCACAAATACCGGATGTTCAGCTTTCTTGAGGCAAACAAAGCGTCCTGAAAGTTTTGTAGCAAACCTTGAAGGTGAATTTCATGTGACAGTACCGGATAAGTATTTTGCGCGGAGCATCACGGACGGGACAGTGCATCCCCAACAGTGGCTTAAGGCTGCGTAACGCTCACTGGCGTCGTGACTATTCGAAGAGCGTTAATATCGAAGAGTCTCGTCGGCCTATCCGCTAGACTATTCCGTCTGCAGGTATCGTGATCTTTATTGCTTATGTTGAGCCAGCCTTCGATTAACTTCCAACATGGCACAGTGTTGACGTGAGGCTGAATGAGCCCAAAAGGCGTAGTGGTGAAGTTTGACTAACCTAAGTGCGTTGGTTTCAATGATATCCATGTTTACAAAATGAATTTGAAGCTCATATCGTCCGCTGCATGAAGTTCTTAGCGGAATTTTTTACTGTTTAAATCGTGTACACGCAGCCGCGAGCCATCTCGTTCAAGGATGAGATCAGCCGGCTTTCCGGATAATCTGAACGTGTCCGAAAGGATTTCATCGAAGAAAAATCGACAAAGACCGCACTTCCGGGCTGTTGAGATGTGCAAGGCCTTCCCGCCGTAGGTGACTGCAACCGGTCGGCGGAGAACTTCGCGACAAGTGACGCCAAGCGTGTCACTGGCCCAAGGAATCAACAAGGCTGAGTGCTCAGACATAGTTGAAGATAGGAGTTGCGGCAAGCGGAATGTGTGACTGAAATCCTTTGTGGACGAACGCGACGTAGAGCTGAAGAGGGATCTCAATGTTGGTGATTGATACTTGTCCTGGTGCGCACACGTAGTAAAAAGGCCGGAAATGACACGAGTCCCTGAGGTTGTCTGTATGTAGGCGTGCTTACCCCAAAATCAGCATTTTCAGTTTACGCGACCGGAAAACCTCGAATTATCCAATCTCTGGCAAGTGCGTAGGACCTGCACCAACACGAAGTATTTACCACTGTTGGTGAAGGGTTTCCAGAACAACTAGAAAGGGAGAATCGTATTTAAGACACGCCGGGAAAGGCTGAACGACGGTAGGGACAATTGAGGAATAGAAGAAAGAATGAAGAGTTACTAGAGTCAGCACACGCACCCATGCACCTACTGTGTGGGCGCGCCAAGATACGCGGTAGGATTTGCTAGGCACGAGGCCGTGTTTTGCCTATCAACTGACAGATGAAATACAAAATCGAGAAAGAGATGCTGACGCACTGCATGGATAGACGATATAGAAATTGGGTCGCAGGCACACGCTCGAAGCGCGGTATGTGCATTGTTCTTTTTGCAGCATCTACTCTTTCCACTCCCTGAACGCCTTGGGCTTATCCCGGCTGTTCCATTGCAATGTCCGTGAGATACTGTTAATCCAATCGGTTTTTCTCCTGTCCATAGGCAGCACACACGGGAACGGGAACCTGCTTGCACTGATAGTAACGTAATCGCCTGGTTTGAGCTCCACCCTTTCTCTCCCGTCAAAGCTGGCCCAAGAGCTTGTCCGTGCATCGTACGGGACGCCACATCGCAATACTATTGTGTCTGGCAGAATAATGGGGCGGAAAGAAAGGGTATGGGCACAAATAGCCGTGACAAGGATGACGGGGTTATCCGGGTGACAAAGGGAGCCGCCTGCAGCGAGGTTGTACGCCGTCGAACCGGTAGGCGTTGAAACGCATATACCATCGGCTTGCACCGTTGTGAAGTGCTCGTCGTCGCCGAAGAGCTCAATGGATGACATCGTTGGGTTGGGACCGCGATCTACCACCACTTCGTTTAGGATGTTGTATGTTCCGTCCGGTCGATGCGTGTGATGATCCTCCGCTTCCTCTCCAATTAGTTGTTCCACCAGATCAGACTGGCATTCATCGTCGCGAGTTTGCGATCGCATGACGGTCGCTTCGAAGCGTAGACGAAGGTTGACAGTTATCCCTTCCTCAAAGGCGCGAGAGAGGGTTTGCGGGTAGAGGTCGTAGTCGAACTTGGTGAGGAAACCGAGTGATCCAAGCGAAAACGCGAGAACGGGCGGCACTACACGTTGAAACAGCCATGACGAGTAGAGCACTGTACCATCGCCACCAAGCTAGTACGGTCAGCTTGGATTCGTGCGCCACATGTAATTCACTTACTGCAAGGATAATATCGAATGTTTGTGGCTTCTGCTCGCATAGCTCGTCCGTCCAAAACTTCAGTCTCCCCTCATAGGACGGGTTCTTCTCGAGCAGACCTTTGGTATCGAAGATCTTGTTATCCTCCAGAGTGTGCTCAACGTACACCTTGTAGCCGGAGTCTTTGGTCAGAAGCCAATCGGTGGTCTCCCTGGTATTCTTGATGAGGCCTTCGTCGTGCGCTTTTCCCAAAATGAAGATATTTTTGACGTGCAGTTTCAGCCGGATTTGCGCCAGTTTCTTAGAGAGCTCCCTGATCCCAAATGCCATATCCGAGATTTGCTTCTTGGTCAACAATCGGGAGTGTTGTGTCTCTTCGGCGTGCGAGTGTGGGTCTTTGTCCATGAGGCGCTCTTGTGCGAGGCCTTCGTAAGAGGCAGAAAGATGCTGCGCGGGAACGCCGTCGTGCTTCTCGAGCAGCGTGTGCACTATACATGATGTGTCGCGACGGTCGCTGCTGGGGCGTGCGCTCATCTTGCCCGATTGTTGCAGGGGAGGCGCGAGTGAGGCTTTGCGTCGGTGTATGCTGCCGCCTTCGAAGATGACCTAGAATGCTCAGTTGGTCGGCGTTGCGGTGCGAGGGCGGAAAACAGTACCTCAAGCGGGTCCTCGTGGCTATTTATGCTGCTGGATCTCTTGGTGTCTTGGTCGCCTACTGCGTTCTCAGAGTGGAAGTTAGCCTAGGACGCGTCGTTATGACGTTACTGCCAAATACCTCGTTCACAAACACCGCAGCCGAGTCGGTGGCGGCGAGCGCGTTCGGATCGAAGTAGTCCTTAGTCATGACTACGCGCGCTGTGGAAAAACTGATAGCAATTGAAGAACCTCGAGGGTGTTGTTGAGGTTTACGAGGTTGAGACATGTGCGCAAAGTCCAGGTCCCAAGCACAGGCGCAACCCTAGGCGTTCCTGGCGCGGGGCATCATCGTGCCTGCCCCGCTTATCGTTGATCTGCAGCCACCTTGTCATGCCGTACTTGCCCACTCATCCCTTGTACGAACGGGCGCAGCCAAGTATTCGTATAGAATCATGTTGCGCAGATACACGAAATCAAAGTGGCACCTCAACAGACTGCAGCACTTCTTCCACGACATCGTCAACGGTCACACCATCGAGAACAGCCTTTACGGCATCGAGGGAGCTGCCCCACTGCAAGCTCCGTTCGTTCTCCGGCGCAGTGATGATGATGTGGTGTGGATAGATTTTTCGAGCAGCGAGGGCGACCATCGACGGTGAGATGTAATCGAGACCGTGAAGAGGAGCAAGAGCGCTGCCGAGTCAGCTATGACAGTTGGACTGAACAAGCTTCACTCACTATGCCAGGCTGATGAAGTGCCTTGTAGCCATTGCAGAGATGCCACCCGCGACAGCTCGATGGAGTCTCATGAAAACCACAATGTTGTGCAAGTACGCTCGAACGTCGGTGCTGATCTTGACGTCTGCCATGCGATTGGTGAATGTTGTGAGGTCCTTTTGGTAGTGAGTAAATGTGCCATGATGCCAACGGGAGTATATACTTCTGCTGAAAACAAAGCTGTCGGCAACCTGCGCTTTGCAAGTACGAGTGAAGGTGTACGGACGACGGAAGAAGTCGACTGATCGTCCCCAAGAACTCGTTCCTTCTCTTGCTGCTCCTCGATGTTCGGAAGGCCATCTTCAAAGTAGTGCTTATGCGAGATAAAGAATTGATCGTTCTGCAGTCTTGTCAATTACTGAACACCTGCTTTGGCATGACGGGACTCTCACCAGGTGCATTGTTAAGCGGGACGTAGTCAGTTCGTTCAACGCAACAAACAGAAAGGGTCTAGGGGCAGCATGTACAGCAGTTCTGGTGAAGTTCCGTTTGCCTCTCATGAGCTTCGATGCCATTAGCTAGAGTCGTGGCACATGAGTGGTGCGCAGTACCTCAAGAGCCTGGACCTGGACCTGGGAATTTGCTCGATCTAGGTTCTTTGCAACGACGATATTTGCAATCCTTCCACTATCGAGCTGAGTAAAAGCACTGGGCGTCTTTGAGATACGTCGATCAGGTCTCTTTGGAGATCCGGACAGTGATGAAAACTGCAATACTAGTTAGCCAGGGAGCCTTTCACAGTTTGAGTGTGTCTCACCCTCACATTGGTTGCCTCATTCTTGCTATTGAAATAGTCATCAGGCTCATCTTGTACGAGTATGCCACAACCAAAGTCGTCAAGCGTGGTTTGCTCATCGCATTCGAGCACCGCCCACGTGAGGCCGAAAACATTTGTAGCGATCTGATTGCGTCAGCCTCGGTGGACTGTAGGGCGTCCGGGACTGACCAGCTTCAACTCTTGCTCGATATTACCAAGCAATTGCCCTTCAGTCTGAACGATGCAGTGCTGTTCGGCGACAAGGCAAACGAGAACCGCGAGCTCGAGGTCGCTCAACGTCTGCACCTTCTCAACCAGAAGATCTCGTGCCCTTTCCATAGCGCAATTTGGGGCACCAGGCCAGCATTATATGACAGGACGTGCGAAGGAGTGAGCGACGATGGACTTGGAGTGATTAATGGATGGGAAGTGTTCAAAAGGACGGTGCGCGACTGGGCCGTTCCTAGCGCGTCACGGACCACCATAATCGTGGCCTTCTTGCTGTCTAATCACTGCTTCATCAATCACTCAACAAAGCCGACTGCTACGCATACAAGTAACGTAAGCCGAGAATACTGCCTGTATCTGCATCAATAGGCAAATCAATCGTTCAACTCAATTTGTCAATAGAAGAGCGTTGTAGTACTCAATAGCAACGTTCATTCAGATGAGCATGTGCGCCGAGCCCGGTAAAGATGCTTTATATTTCAAATTGCTCCAGGTTGGGGATACGCAGAGTAACTAAAAGTATGGTCGATTCCCACCAATCAGGAAGTCACCCATATTCCTTCGCTGCAACGTCAGATTGTGGGGTGCCTGAACTTGATTACTTTCTGCGAGAGCGAGGCACATACACGCACCACCTCAAAGGACCCTCCGCCTGCTTCGACACATCCTCTGCACCAGCATAGCAGGATAGCCACATTTGTACTCTGGATTTTAGTAAACGCTTTGTCAAGCCCTTCACGTGGACATTGGAGAGCATCGCTAGCATGGTGACAGCAAGTAACGTGTTATGGCTCCTCGTCCTGTGGGCCTTCTTCCATCTTGTCCGCAGTCTCTATAACGTCTCACCTCTACATCCGTTGAGCCATGTTCCAGGGCCAAAACTGGCGGCGATGACGACACTGTACGAATTTTGGCACGACCTAGTTCTGGGTGGGAGGTACACGCAGGAGATTCGAATGATGCACAAAACTTATGGTAAGATATTAATCAGCCACAACTCCCTATTGCAAGATTGACGGGGCTCCTGCTCGCCAGGCCCTATCGTGCGCATCGGTCCAGAGGAACTACACTGTAACGACCCGCATTTGTGGACGAGATCTATGCTTCATCAGGACGCAAGCGCAACAAGCAAGCCCACAATTTGGGTGTACTGGTAGGACTAACGGTCAAATCCTCCTTCGGTACCATCGATCACGATCTGCATCGCGTTCGTCGAAGTGCAATGAACAAGTTTTTCTCACGTGCTCAAATTACGAAGCTTGAGCCGGAGATGGCAAAGCTTACGCAATCTCTCTGTGACAAATTCTTGAGTACGTGCATCCTAATTTCCCTTTACGATTGAGCTCTCCACAGGGTTGGATTGGGCATTATGTCTTGGTGTTCTAGCCATGTAGCTTGAGTGTACCGTTCCTGCTACCCAGAGCTTGAATACCATGTGGACGACGGCCTGACGACGTCTCTAACAAACTGTGAACAGGAAACCCAAAGAAGGCCCCTTTCAACGTCACATCCGCCTACAGCTGCTTCTCTACAGACATGATCAGCGCATATTGCTTCGGTGAGCCGATGGGCTTCCTGGAACAGGTATGTTTGAACAAACATCCTGGACCTCTAATACTGGTGGAGATCTGACTAAGGATGCAGGATGGCTGGGAACCCAACTTTCGCGAGCCCATGAGTGCTTTCCTGAACACTTCCTATTTCTTCCGTTTCTTCCCATGGGCTCGCGGTATGGTCAGTGCGGCCCCGTTCCTCGCACCATACATGGCTGGCGATATCGGTATTCTTATGAGGTAAATGTACATTGACATGCCCAAACGCATCCGCCAGACTGTCAAAGACTATAAGGCTGGAGTTGTGCGCGATAGAACGACCGTCTTCACTGACATCCTGGCTTCATCGTTGCCCGAGCAAGAGAAATCAATTGATCGCCTCGCAGGCGAAGCATTCTCACTGACTGGCGCCGGAACGGAGACCACCGCAGTAAGTTATGCATAGCAGATTCATCAAAATTTGTAAATTGAGGTCGTCAATCATGTCATTTGTAGCTAATATCGATCGATCTTAGTGGACGTTATCTGTCATCACCTTCCATATACTCTCCCAACCGAAAATTCAAGCAAAACTGGCCGAGGAACTGCAAGGTGTAGATCTGAAAGACGTCTCATGGGTCAAACTAGAAAGGCTACCGTACTTGAGTGCTGTTATCGCTGAAGGCTTGCGGTTGTCTTATGGGGTCTCTGCGAGAACTCCCCGAATCGCGCAGCAAGAACATCTCGTGTACAGAGGTCACATTGAGGGCCAGGGGGACATTGAGTATGTGCTTCCAAAAGGCACAGCCATTGGCAGTAAGTAGCAACATCTCTTTCTTCATACACAGTATCGGTATTTGTACCAGGGCCAGTCACAGTGTGCGGAGTGGTTATTTCACTAACACAATGAACAAAGTGTCCTCCGCAATTACGCACCACAACGAAGATGTCTTTCCCAACTCCGATGCTTTCATGCCTGAGAGATGGCTAGGAAAGGACGTGGCTGAAAAGTCCATCATGGAAAAGAGCCTACTCGCTTTCTCCAAAGGAAGCCGACAATGTGTTGGCCTCAAGTAAGCTGTCCCTGTTACGGAATGGTCACCGCCATTGTCTGACATGTTGCAGTCTTGCATACTGTGAGCTATATATGAGTACAGCTGCTTTATCATTGCAAGTGTTCCCTCACATGAAACTGTACAAAACCACCGTAGAAGACGTCAGATATGACCATGCTTTGATTACTGCGCAGGCGAAAAAAGGTAGCAAAGGCGTTCGAGCTGTTATGTGCTAGACGCGCTACGAATACAGGCAGCCTTGATTCTTTTGCGAAGTGCGAAGGCCTGGCCTGCGATTTTGGAAGCTTCTGGTTCCGCTGCCTAGCTTTCTGTACTTGCAGCTGTTTGTACAAATCTATGACACAGCTTTTGTAGTGCAGCTATAACATGCTTGTTATTGTTTTTGTATTCCACAAATTTTTCTTCCATCATCCCAGATAGTGCTGCTTTCAATAAACTACTCCTTCAAGATCCGGGCTGTTCGGCAGTTTGATTGGAGACTTCTCTGGCGATAGTCTTAATCGACAATGTCCGACGATACAAACGATAAATATTCAATGGGTGCCGGTCAATTCCATTTTCTATGGTTCGATCCATGCTAATAGTAATGTTGCTAGCGCGTAGCCACCGGCCCTAGTTATTGTTGTCCTGTGAAGCTGGATTTGGTCTAAAATGAGTTTAGAGTGTTGGTTAAAGGCTGAACACCAAGGTTGCCGCTGTAACTGCCATAAGCAGGCTAGGACTTCACATTTCTGTAACTGTGTTCAGAACCTCGATGTCTGGACCAATGGTTATATATTCTCAGAAGATAAAGTTTTCAGTTATTGAATCCTACACATGGCTCCTTTCTATGTTGATATTCCTAATCTCTGTAGAAGCTGGATACATATAAGGTAGGAGCGAGGAACATTTGCATGCAATTTCAAGATCAACGGTAGCGACAGGATTGTATTTTCTTAGGTGCGTATCAAGTTAAATAAACTCGTCGAGCGTGAACAACGGTAATGCACCAGCAGCCTACCACTTGTGGTAATGGCCGCATGTGGGATTCCCACCGCAATCGTTACTGATCATCATTTCACTTCTCGTCCTAAACCTCTGTCTCGAAAGTCGGAATGGGACGGGAGGAGCGTGAAGAGCGAGATGGCTTGGGACCACCAGATGGCACAGCCGGGACCGAAGGGCGGAGGGTTGGAATCACTGGAGCGGAAGGGCGACTGGAGGGAACAGAAGGAGCTGATGGATGAACGATAGGGACTGAGTAAGTATGACTATCATTGTCACTGTGTATGAACGTGCTTTATCTGGGAGTGTATTGCCCAGTTGTAATCACTGGAGTTGGATGACTTGTTGCGGAGGATGCTCGAGAAGGCACAACGCTCGCAGAGGTGAGCAAACTCGAGCGGTGTGGCTGCACGACCTGAGGTAGCGCAATAGCGAGACTACGTAATGATGAATTTGGGCCAAGATGTAGGAGCAAGCGCTGCGTACCCAGTCATCGAGGTGACCAAAAGAACAGAAGTGAACTTCATGTTGACTTGTAACTTTGGAAAGGATCTTGCACGGCTTTTCGATGCGTTGATTTTGTAAAAACTTCAAGAACTTCGTAATCGAGGCTTTTTATACATATCTTTTGTCCTCAAGATCAATGCTTCCGGTACGACGAACGTTCTAGCAATCACACCACGGTCAAAATTCTTCCGTCAATGTATTCTAAGCCATAGATTGCTCAGCCGGCTCTAAAGTACTCATAAGTGGGATGACGACACTTCCTACTAAGAAACATCCCAATGCAATGGGTCTTGAAATGTACCCCTACAGCGGTAGTAATGGAAAATAATTTTACACTTTATCTGACGGAACTCCACTATCTGCAAAGAAGATATGCTATGCGCAGAGCTCACACGGCTGCGTAGACTAGCATTGAGCACGGCTTTGATACTTAGAAGAGACTGACGTCCCGGCTATGCAGAACTTGGAGGTGGAAAGCTCTTAAATTTTCCGAACGTCTCATGCCAATTTCGCACGATTGGACCAATTGATCGCACTACAGCCCTGAACAGTCGTCTATCAAGGTCAACCAAGCTTTGGAACATCGACTTTTGCCGTAATACGACGGCATTCCCTCCTTTCAAAGCTGCGTACCGCTGGCGCTCATTATAAGTATTCAATCAAGTAGATATAGTTTAGTGATTTCTCAGTCAAATCTTCGACGTGGACGGATGTCGTTTGCTCCCACATACTAGCCTTACAATCTTCAATAAGAGCGAGCTTCAATGATGAAGGGTTATGGCACAAACACCAGGAATCTGAAGTCATGGCATGGGGCAATTTGACCAATCCAACCCGAATAGAAGCGTGTAATTTGAACACTCCCTTGCCAAACAAAGTCCAGGTATCGTTTTGTTTTCCAGGGGGGACATCGCTACCTTGAAGTGTTTCTCAAGCTATCAATGCCAGGAATTTGCAGCCTGACACTGATGGACTTGGCGCATATACCCAAGTACAATACTCGTAACCTCTGCAATTCTCTACGTCGGGCATAACATATTGTCGTACTTTACCAGAACGATGTGGAGGTTGAAGCAGATTTAGAAGGGCGACTATCGCATCGGGTAGCTTTTAAGTAATTGGACAGGGCAATTGCCTGTATGTCAAACGAGGATTACGCGGCCTCGACATCGCGTAATTTTGCTAGTCTGTCTGGATTACCGTAGGAACCAGCAGTTCCCGCTATACCACATACAACACCAATCTCAGTTGCGGCATGTTATCCGGTCTAGCCTTGCTAGATTACGCCCTCCCAACATAAATTGTTGTATTTCTGCATTTCGAGTAATAGTGGTAATCTCGCATGAGCGATATCGAGATTGGCAAGAGTCTCGACGTTGCGAAAGCCCTTGGGGTCTCTCACATATGCCAGAGCATTGTTGCTGGTCAGGGCCAAGTTCACGTTCAAACTGAATGTCGCACGCAAAGTAGAGATACGTGGTGATGATGGAGACCTAAAGTGGATTTGAATTTGCTCGATGTCGCAATGCAGATAAGCCTCGAATACTTGTCCCTGAACACAGATGGCTATTTTTCGGGGGTCACGTCTCAGATTGTTCATGTTATTGTACTCAATGGCTATTCACCGTTAGTCATAGTCGATGAGCCCCATATTTTCTGCGCCCTTTGATTCTACCGACGCGGTCTCTGCCATCAGCTTCGCAGCTCTTGCCAACGCAGTCGACCCGGTTCTCACCATTCCATTTGATTCGAACACGTGATCCTGGAACGCCTCTTCAACGAATATTGTTCGTCGCGGGGAGGCACATTCAGGGTCGGCCTCTTCGAAGCCAGAACAAGGTTAACGTGCCTGCGAAGATTGCTCGCCGACAGAAATGGCCGGCGTACGTATAATGTCCCACAGTCGAGTGAATATAGCGCTTGGTGCATCAAATAACTGCGACGTAGCCAGAGATTGAAGTGCTTGCAAGACGCTCGAGTTTCCGACTCCACAGGTTGAGAGCCGTGGCATGGACGTTTCCAACCATGAAACTCATTACTCACCAAATTCCGTGCAGCAACATGCAGCAAGCTCGAGATCCGACGCTAAACAGAGGGAGCAAATGACTGCCATTGTCAGTGAAACCATAGCTGAACTAAATCGGAGTCCGGTTGAAGGATTCACTCATTGTCGTTGCTGACTACACTCCGTGATCCGTTCTGGTGGAGCTCCACCGAGCTGCAAGTCCGATGCACCACAACGATTATTGTAGGTGCTCGAGACTAATCGACAATCAGCCATGAGAGAACTGTATTTAGCTTCTATATAAGGCAGCGCCAACCGGTTACACTACATCACCACACCACATTCATTTCATCACTCTACAGTCCTTACTTCACACTTTCTTATCTGAACTCCGCAGTTGATTTGTTCTTTTGACTTATTTCTTATCATGCAGGTCATCGCAACCCCTGCCCTGGCGGCGCTTCTTATCACCTCAGTTTCTGGCAATGTTTTTTCAAACCAAGTAGCAGGCTGCGGCTCGAAGGCTTTCTCTACCTCTGAGGGTATAGCTGGATCCAACGCACGCGATGCCTGTAGAAAGTGGATTGAAGGTGCTAACAGCGTGGGCACACCTATCAACACACCGTTCAAGATAGCCTCCACGGGCACCAGTGGCACTGCAAGCATTGAATACTGCACCTCTGCAGTCGACCTCCTTATCGAGCAGTGTTTCAAGAACGGGATATTTTATGGAGGCTCCGTAAATTTCCACGGCATTTACTACACTATCGAAGACGTTGAGACATCTTCCAACCTGCTCGAAGCACGTGCAGGGAGAAAGAAGAAGCCAGCACCCAAAGCGTCTACCCCCAAAGCGTCTACCCCCAAGGCTTCTAAGCCAAAGGCTTCTACTCCCAAGGGCTCTAAACCAACACCAACCCCCAAGTCAGCGTGCAAACTCAAGGCACGCCCCAAGGGGGGCGCTAAGCTTCCGACAACACCTAAAGGTGCTAAGCCTCCTACAACACCTAAAGAAGGAGCAGCTAAGACGCTCACAGGTAGAGCTTTACTGCTTGAATTGATCCAACGCACCGTGTTTGAAAAGAGATCGAAGAAGTCGGGCGAGGTGTGCGACCTGCCATTTGATGCTATGGAGTACCCTCCGCCTGCGGATGTAGTAAGTCATGTCTTGCTTTAGCTTGATGTTCACACTAACCACTAAACAGAGGAAGAAGCAGCAGTCAGCCAAGCTTTCGACAGGAAGAGACACCCCGGTGCTCAAGTACGCATTCGCAGATTGTGATGATGTTGATTCCTGGACATATGGTGTAGCGGATCCGAAAACCCTCAACAAAGGCCTTGATACTGAGCACATTCTCGAAAGGCAAACCGTCACTGGCTTCTTCGACCATCTGAACACAAAGTACAAGTCGAAATGGTGCGAATCATACAAGACCTGAAAGGACATCGCAATTCCTGGTGTGCAAATGGAAGACGGCGCATTGGTCAACGGCAATCTCAACAAGCTTGTTGCACGCTCGTTCCCATCTAAAGAGCATCACGTGGAAGAGTTTGTCCTTCTTGAGCACAGAGCAAATTCGCCCGTAAAAGTAAACGTATGCGTTTCGCGATTGCAACGAGGAATTCACTACTAACTCTCGGCCAGCTGTTCAGCGACGCAAAGGTAGCAATGAAGGACGCCACCTTCAAGGCCAATATACCCGAAGAAGCCCTCAACAATCTCAGAGCTTTCCTTGCAGTTGACCTTTACTTCTCGGACAACAGGATCTACACGACTTACGGAAATCAGGCCGCGCGCATGTCCAGGGTACTCGGAAAGATCTGGGCGCAATTGAAGGCGGGCAAGAAGAACTTTGCCATCGGAGACAACTGGCAGACTGAATGGGACAAGTACATGGACGCACAATGGTCGGAAGCTTACTCCAAGCTGACCAATTTCTTCCACGCAAAAGTCAAGGAGATGAACACCAAGCTCGGCTGCGCCTCCAAGAAGAATGATGCTGACTGTGACGCGCTTAAGGAGATTGACGCTAAATGGAAGAGTGGAGTCAAAGAAGCAAACCTCAAGAAACTTTCATACGCTCGCTCTGAGGGGTCGGCTGTTGATGCCGACGGTGATACTGTCATGGATGGCTGAATGAGAGGAGAAGATTTAGACACGGAACAATGGTAAAAGTAGGCAGTAGCATGTTGAGAACATATTCTTTATTGCCAGTCTCTTAGTGTTATTGGTTTGTAGTGTTCTAGATTGTTCTATGTACGCTTAACTAATATCTATTTACCATTCTTGAACTTTAGGCTCAAGCTCTAGCTGCAGTCGCAAGTAAGCTAGAAATTACTATAGAGATTAAATACTCTAATGGTATATGTCAGGCCCTATAAAGTTAGGATAGCTGTAAGAGCTACTGTGCCGGCATGACTTACTGTGCAAGTAAATTATGACTTCGTCTTGCCTTACCACTTCGGGCCGGAGCTGGGTCTCTACAATTGACTAAACTGAATACCTGCAGCGTGTGGATTGATGTGGCGTGATATCTGCGTAGAGCGTGTGTCTGTGTCTAAAGGCTGACTCGAGCCAGAGCGTCCTGAACGGTTGCTCCTAAACTGTGATATACCGCTTGTCAATCACGCGGGCTCAGGCCCAGCTAAGCAGGTCGACGATCGGTTGAAGTAGTCACGGAGCTGTCGCCGAGAACGACCGGACATACAATACTGTGCGGGGACTGGCCACCCATGGAAGGAAGAAGTCGTCGGGTCCAATGAAAGCTCAGATGGGGACAAGAAGTATTGCTCCGGTTGGTATTACTATTAGAGTGAGTTATGACACTTGGCAGCTAGGGTTACAGATTTTTCTAAGCTCTAATCCAAGAAAGGATTCTGTTGGGCCTATCTCCTACTGAGATGGAAAGTTAAAAACAATTTTGCTCTTTGCTTGATGGTCTTTCAGTAGAGGGTACTCTTCTACATCTGTATCGTAGTGCAATCTACTAGACAGCCAAGTTTTTGCTTTTGTACTACTCCAGTGTTCAATCACTTCGCTACCATGGTCTTGAAGTCCAATATCTCGGAACAACGACCGTAGCGCCTCATCGGGCTGCCAATCATGCACTAACCAATACAGCTGTCTCTGTGCACAGTCTTCAAGACCCATTCCATGTATCTCAATCTGTTCTCCAGGGCTGGAATACCCAATGCCCCAAAAAATGACCCCTCGCTCTTCAGGTTCCTCAAACTTTTCCTTGATTTCAGCGATTCGTTCCTCGTAGTTTGGGAATGCTTCGCTGGGACGGAACTCAAGGTTCGTCCATAGCAGCGCCTTCTGTAGCAATGGCATGCAGGTAGCAGCCCGAGCAAACGAGGCTAGAAAAGGTCGAAGTGTTTCCTCAATCGGGAGCACTCGAAACTGATTGTCACTGGTGCTGGCGTCGACTCCAGGTCTAGCGTCGTACTTCAGATCTGTTGTATCCTTCTCCAGCGGTAGATAATGTTCCTTGGTGATCTCATATCCTGGCGACGTGCTGTGGCCCTCTCCTTGAGGCCCTTGAAAATACCAAGCTCCAGAGGGGCTAGCGGAGATAAATCTGACATCAACTATTCTCAGATTCGGCCAGTGGGGTGTCGTTTCATCTGCCGGCCAGAAAAGAGTCTTGTCTGCAATTACGCGAAGGACAATGCGGCTCAGATGATAGGAAAGTAATCGGAGACTTGTGCTGAAAGGATCGTAACTGTGAGGATGGATAAAATCTGGGAGCGGTTCACGCTGGTCACGGCCATGCTCGATATGAGGACGGCGATGGAGATTGAGGTACACTTGCTTCAGAGAAGAGGGTAGGACAGTAGTATCCAATGAGCGTGCAAAGTCGTGGCGAGTGTCACGATGGGGTCCGGCCCAGTCTTGAGTAAAATGCTGTGTTGCATAGTGGTTCATAGTCATCCCCCAGATGTAAGAGTTGAACGAACAGTCCAGACGTTCGAGATTGGGCAGTTTGCATGCGATATCTAGAAGGATTCGCAAATCCAGTTTCGCAGGCGGTTGCAACGGAAGATGATCTTCCGCATGTTTGCCATTTAGGCTGTTGAAATAAGAGCCATAGACACGATCTCCGTCCATAAACAGAAGATTCTGTATCGAAGAGAGTTGAGGGAGTGTCTCAGGGTGCAGCAGATGAACACGCCAACAAACGCAAGTGCGATGTAGGCATGGCCAATCGATGGCTCTTCTTGGCGGGTAAGTGGTAAGGCGTAACTTTCCGGCCGCTTTCTCACGCCCAACGCTATCCTCCAGGCGTTTCAGTGTTTCAAAGAGGAAATTCATTTGACGTGTGTATGAAATGTCCTTTTCCAGGAGGTCTTCTAGTCTGTCTCGACAATTTTCTTCCCATTCTGTCCTGCCGCCTGTGCCACAAACGAGCTTGGGAAAAATGGGCATGAAGCGGACATGATGTAGGTACTGGAAGCGATCTCCAGTGTAGAGGCGGAGGAACTCATCAGCGTTATCTTCCCTAAGGCTGAATTCTCTCAAGAAGACTTTCTCTACAGAATGTTGAAATGCTCTAGAGACGGTGAGAACTTGTCTCAGTCCCGCCGAATCCAAATAGTCGCTGATCCTGTCGACGATTTCCTGAGGGAGGGAGTTCATGGTACGATGCAATGATTTATATAGCGCAAATGGTGTGATTGTAGCGAAGGTTTTCTTGCTGATGAATTCTACTCAGAGGTATTTGATCCAGGTCCAGTGAAGCGCAGAGAAGTCGTGGTTCGGGCACCGATCGTGGTTCGGGCCCCGAAAGAAACGCCACTATTTGCGCTACCGTGTCCGTACACGTACTGTGTCCGTGCGCGTGACGCGCGGATTCGCGTGATGCGCGAAAACCCTAAAACGCGTTAAACTTTATAACTCTATAACTTAACGCCACAATAACGCTATAATCTGCCCTTAAAGAGGTAGCTGCCTTAAAGCTAGGAGAAAAGATCTACTATACTAAAATTGCTAAAAAATGTTAGGTTGTTTAGTTAATGTTTATGTAGAGATATTAAGAGATTACTAATTACAGTATTAGTAGCAACTAAGAATATTAACTAATAACAGCTTAACCTATAATAGGAGTTAGAGCTTATTAGGTATATTAAGGAGTTAACAGCCTAATAGATCTCTTCTACGCAAGAGATAATACAAAATTTTACCTTACTAATTACTTAAAACCCTGTTAGTAATAGCTAGGTTACTTACCTTATTAATAAGTATTTAATCTATTTTATCTTTAAATACTTAATAGGTATAGATGCTAATTACTATAATACTAACTTATATATAAAGTATAAGCTCTATTTTTCTAGCTGTTAGCCGTTTTGTGTTTTAATTTTGTAATTAGTGTTTAAGAAGGCACTTATCTAGTATACGCTACGAACTAGCACCGTTACAGGGGTATTAATTAGCACTAGTTCTTTAATAAAACATATTATTAATTTTAAGTCTAACTAAAACACAAAGATAGTTATTTACATCTACCTTCTTATAGCAAAGCGCATCTGTATTAAAGCTAGTTTATCTAAACAATAATATATAACTAAAAAACAATTAACCTCTAAATCTACGCCTAGCTAGCGATTATCCCTACGTCCCTAACTTGCTCCTTTTTGCTTAAAGCTCTGTTACAGATTACCTAAGAAGTAGCAACCTAAGCTACTCTATTCCTTCTAGACTTTCTACACCCTCTTAGACAAACAAATAGCTCTTAAAAGTTCCTAGCGCCTGTAGTATGTGTAGGATAGTGCTAATCTGTCTTGCTATATCTGCAGCCTGCTGTAGTGTTATTAAAAGGGCTAACAAAACGCTCTAACTAAACATATACACCCTTATTACTTTATTAATATTAAATTTAATATAGGGGATGCTGTTAATAAGAAAGGGTTAGATGTAATTAATACTACATTGCTAACAAAGCGCCTAGTTGCTAATAAGCGCAAGGGCACTAATTAGATGTACTTAGAGCAGATTTTTACACAGTTAAGGTTGCAGTAGTTTAGGTCTTAGTTGTAACCTAGAGGTTAGTGCTTGCAATAAAAGCTTATAATAGTAGTAGAGTTGTAAGTTTATTATGCGTACTGCGTTTAAAGTAGAAAGTTAAAGAATGCAATTAAGTATAGACACTAGCACAGACAGAAGAACCTTATAGAATTATAGACATTAACTATATAAACGTGTTGCAGACTCTTCTTGCAATATTAGCTGCTTTCTAGTTAAGAGTTGTTGCCTACAATACCCTTTATTCTGCTAAGGTTATTTAGTTTGCAATAGAATTAGGACTATTTAGTAGGCGTTAAGCTTTTTCTACTACAGTTTATTGTTAACTTAGACTTTAGAGTTAGTTAGTGTTTAACTTATTAAGTTACTTGTTATTTAACTTACTTATTATTAGGTTTACGCAAGACGCGTACACTAAATCTATTAAGACATTTTGTTAACACGTATGTTACAATTTTTTATGCTATAAGTAGAGGGACTAGGCTTGTTTTAGTTACTGCTTTTTGTTTTATACCCTTATTTGTTGTTCTTCTTTACAATAATTAAATTATAAGCTCTATTTTAACTAATTATACCTTAAAATTAATAAGTACTCTATTAACGCTTATTATGTAAAGAAAGTAGGGGAAAATAAGAGGACAGACTACTTTCTTCCCTAATCTAGAAGACCTAGACTAACTAGACTAGGTAATTCTAAAATAGGAAGCGTATTCCCTAAAGAGGCAAGAGGAGTAAATATAGTAATAAGATAATATAATAAACAAGTTATTATATTAAATGCTAGGTACAGAATTAAGAAAGAGAGAAAGCAAGTAGTATTTATACTCTACTTCCGCTTCTCTCTATTACAAATTAGAAGGATCTAGAATAGTTAATACAAATAGATGCTTAGAAATCAAGAGTAGATTTCTAAGCAGATTGCGTAGGCAATTACACAACCTAGTAGCAGATTACGTAGACAATTACGCAACCTACTAGCAGATTACGTAGGTGTACACGTAACCTACTAGTAAAGGCAACGTGTTCTTAAGCTATTTATAGTAAGAAAGCTAATTCTAGATCTAGTAAAGCTATAGCTATAATAAGCACAGCTTTCTAACGCTCTCTAGTTAGGCATTCTTCGGATAGTACTTTACTAGATTAGGTAAGAGCTAAACCTAATTAGGAAAGTACCTGTATTTAGGCCTAATATATATATATTTAGGCTAAATAGCTTTAGTTGCCTTTTTAGGTAATAACTATTCCTAAACAGGAAACTATCTAATAAAGATTAACGTACTCTATTACCGAGCCGGTTATATCACCAAACCGGTTAAAAACTCTTAGCGCGCTCAACTTATGTTGCGGCAACTTAAATTACTCGCTATTAAATAGTAATCCAGCGTACTGTGTACTTGCACTAGATTCAGAATCTTCTGCTGTATCTTTCTAACACGTTTAAGCATTATGCCTAGTGCCTCTACAGTTTCCACAGTGCTGTTAGGCTAACTAGGTCCTTTCTTAAGTACCTGCACTACAAGTCTTCTTTAACAGCTAAGCTGCTACAGACACCTCAGCAGCTACCCGTGATGCTGCTGGGCCGTACTTAAGTGTGCCGCCATGCTGAATCTGCTTTCGCTTGCGCAATTTCCTCCTAGTTATAACTGCTAATTGCTCTTTAAGCTTAGTAATGCGAGCAGCTTAAAGCGCGTTTTAGTGCAGCATTAATTTACTACCTTTAATAAGCTAAGAGAAGCCAGCCTAAGCTGTAACTAGTAACCAGGTAAAGAAGTTATGTATAAGCTTTAACTAAGACTTAAACTCGTGTGTATTGCTTAGAGTCCTTAACTGCTATAGTGTCTCTAGTAGAGGGGGTGCTGGTAGGGTACAGTGCCGCACCTTAAGGCAATCTAACACTACCTGCGCGTTAGTAGAGACTAGCCCTAATGCCTTAAAGGCCTTCTAACAGTTGGCCTTTGTAAACACGTTAAGAAACGCGTCTCTAAAGGCTAGAAGGAAGCCTTCCTTGTTAATGTGGAAGACGCGTTAGCGTGCTAAGTCCTAGACGCGTTAGGAGTACTTGCGCTTCAACAGCGAGAAACAGACCACGTCAAGCGGCTGGAGGATGTGTAATGAGTAAGGTGGCATGCAGAGAGTAAGGATCTTGTTCTCTAGGCAATAGTCCTTGAACTCCTAGTTAAGGTGGCTCTCATAGCCGTCCAAGATAAGCAGCCTGTACAACCCCTTCTGACGCGCTCTTGTATGCGCGTCAAAATGCTTTAACCACTTAAGGCCAAGCGCGTTATTTGTCCAGCTGTTCTCAGAGACAGAGAGCTTCCAATCGTGCGGTATATCCGTCTCCTTGTACCAGGCAGAGATGTAGATGCGTCCTTTGTAGATAATAAAAGGCAGAGTTGCATATCCAGCAGCGCAGATGCTCTGTATAACTGTAACCTACTCCTAATTGCCTAGCTAAACAAGCTTAGGTCGAGCGCGTCTCTCAGCGCCTGTAACAACCTTTATTGACCCTATTACGCCTATCTAGAACCTAGTCTTATTAAAGTTGTGCACGTCGTCGTTGTGGATGCTATACTTAGCCTTAGTACCCTCTACCAGCATAAACCACGCGTTAATTACCTCAGGATCTTCCTGCAGTATCCTCTGTCTGTCCTTTGCTTAGTTAAACGCTATCTTAAGCTGATCTAAACGCGTTACAAATCTTATAGCCTAGAGTTTACCTACAGGCTCCCCACCACGCACACCCAACAGTTTATCAGCCATATCTGCTACCTCACACAGCCGAGGCGCAAACCCTCGCGAATCAAGGTCAAGGATATATCGGACAATTGCCTGCTCTTTAGTTGCAGTGAGCTTCTAGCAGTTTGCGCGTACGTTGAGTTGAAATGGAATATTATTAGCGCGTTTAGAGAGCCTGCGTTGGTTAACGTTGAATGCAGCAGCAGCAGCCCGATGGCTCTAAAACTGTCCAGTATTATAGGCCTGGAGAGCAAGCTGCAGTCTCCCTTCGTGTTGAAGTAATAAGTTGTGATGTTGTTAAGACATACTGTAAAGTGCGGAGTTGTGTTGGTCTTGGCAGATTTTAACCGGTTCAGTGATATAACCGGCTCGGTGATAGAGTACGTTATAAGAAGAAAGTCTTATAACTTTACATAGTTATTATATATATAATATAGATAAAAAGAGATTTATAATTAGAGCTACTATAAGAATTAAACATATATTTAGTAGGCATATATAAGGGAAAAGAGAGGTTACTGTATTACTTTAAGATAGTAATTAAGCCTAGATAATACTACTAGCTTGTATTTATAGAGATAAGATAGTATTACTGCTTAGGCTTAAATATAAGTTAGCTAATAACACTATATAAGAGATCTAGGTAGAGGCAAATAAGTTAAGAGAATACTCTATACTAGTAATATTATTGCTACTAAGGTAGGTAAATAAAAATATTAGCCTTACCTAGCGTAAACAGGTGTTTAATTAATACACTAAGAAGAAAGCTAGACATTAATAGCAACTTCTAATTATAGATAGCTATAGATCCTATCTATTAATAGATTTTATTAACTATTATAACAAAAATAGAATACTTCTAGCTATATTTCCTCTACATTTAGCCTATACTCTCTAGCTACTTAATATAGTACTTTTTAAGCCTTTCTTAATAGCATACTTAAAGGAGCTAATAACATACCTTTATAATAGCTAGAGGCTATCTATTGTTAAGAAGAGTAACTTCTTTTATCTCTTCTAGAAGGCCTAGGTTAATATAAGAACCTCTAAGTTAATACTAAAGATGTTTAAGGTAACAGGGATATTACTACTTAAACCTAATATTATACTCTAATGCTTTGCTAAGACTTCTAAGAACTCTAATATAGATAAGAGCACTAATTTAGTACTTAGCAGGAAAGATTAGCTTAAAATTAAGACTCTTCTACGTAGGATTACTAGGGATTAAGGTAGTAAGAATATAAAAAAGATTAGATAATTACTCTACTATATTTTAGTCTAGAATAATGTCCTCTACTATACGGTTTAAGGCCTTAAACAGGTATTCAAGACTTAGAAGAAGTATAAGAAGAAAAGTAGGCCTCTAAGTCTCTAATAATATTAGAAGTACTATAGTAGAGCTGTTTTTTAATTACTTAAGAAGGTTAGAGAGGTATATGCCTATAATATAGTTAATAAAAAAGAGAAGAAAGAGCAGCAACTCTGAAAAGCTAAGATAAGTTAGCTAAGAGAGTTAGCTAAGCTACTTAAATAAAAAGTAGCTTAGAAGAAGTATATAGAGAGAGTAGTAGTAGCAGAGGTTAAGAAAAAAGAGAAAGCTAAGAGAGGTTAAAAAGCAGCTAATTACTAGGCTTAACAACAATACTAAAAACAGAAGTATAATACTGTAAAAGCTCTATAATTATTCTAAAAGAGTAAGAGAAAATCTTTATAAGCTACCTTATTAAACAAGTGTTAAGAATATGTTAATACTTGTAATGTTAATAACGCTGCTAGCATACACTTGTTACTAAGCTCTCTATGCATTACTACTTGCTATAGCTATAATATTATACCTCTAAGTAAATCTAAGTAGCATAAATTAATTCTAGTGTCTTATTTACTAATCTACTATACATTCCTGTAAACATTAGCTATTATAGGTAGCTTAATAGCCTTATTTTTATTTAATATAGAAAGTGATTTTTATAAGAGCACTGCAGGCAGGCAAGAGAGATAGGACAAAACGTATAGTATTAGATAAGATAAGAGATAAATTCTTAGGAGTTAAGCTCCTAAGAATTTAGGGGAATATATACGTGTGTGTAGGCTCTAAGAAGTAACTGTAGTTGCTCTAAGATGTTCCTACAAGTTAGCATGCCTAAGGTTAAAAGCCTCTAATAATAGCTCCCCTTCTTCTTATAGTCTATCCTTAACTGCTAAACCCTATATACTAATGCTTGCTAGTTTAAACTCTAAAAAAACCTCTAACGTAAGAGGAAAATAGTTAGGAGAAAGCTAGTTTGCTTGTTAGTAGGTAATTAAATCTATTAATTATGTTAGCACAAACAACTCCTTACAAAGCGCAGCTAGCACTAGTTTACTGCTTGCTAGGTAATCTTACCTCTAGATCTCTTAGAATTAAAGACTCTAGAACCTATAGTTAAGACTGTAAGGGAGTTAAGTAATAGTTTAGTAGATTACTAAATAAGTGTTTAGCTAGTACTACCTTATAGGGTGTCTGCAGCCTTACCCTAGTCCTCTTAAGAATCTAGTGCCCTTAGTCTAGTAGCCTTAACTTCTAGAAGCATAGTAAAAAGAAGATATAGAACAAACTGTATAGTAATTATAGCAGGTTCTTTCTATAGAATACTTGTTGCTGTACTGTAGTCTTTGCAGGGCACTGCTGCTCTAAGTCTAGAGACTATAGTTGCCTAGAAGCTAGTATTAGGTGCAGTAATGTGCTGCTCTAGGCTGTTTTTTTTTAATGTAATAACTTGTCCTCTATAGGTTACTTAAGTGTCTAGGCTCTTTGTCTATAAGCTCTGCAGAGGCATTATTACTCTTAGTCTAAACAACTGCAGTTACTAGGGGCGTAGACTTGTTTACTAAACTGCTGCAGCAGTTTAGCTAGATATATTGTTACCTTTACCTAAGAGGTACTTTAAATAGTATCTAGTTAGTGCCTAAGAGTTATTCTTCTTCTACGTAAGTAGGCCCTAAGCAACACGCTATGTGTAGGTAGCTTATTGTAATAATGTTAGGCGTTACTCTATATTTAGATTAATCTTATTATAGAAGTCTATCTGCTAATTATATAGTGTTAGCTATGCCTTTGTTATAAATTTAGTTGTTGTTTACTCTAAACTTAGGGCTTTGTAGACGTATAGTAAGTGTTCTATTAGGCGTGTATTATTCCTCTCTAACT
Source organism: Ascochyta lentis (assembly GCA_004011705.1). Classification (NCBI taxonomy): domain Eukaryota; kingdom Fungi; phylum Ascomycota; class Dothideomycetes; order Pleosporales; family Didymellaceae; genus Ascochyta; species Ascochyta lentis. The sequence goes on from RZGK01000003.1 coordinate 3,338,419, forward strand.
ATATAAAGTTTTAGGCGTTTAACTATTTAGAAAGTAGGCAGTAAGGTAGTAGGATATTAGTAGAGTAGCAGATAGAGGTAAAAGTATTGTAGTATATAAAGAGTAGATACCTTAACTTCTTCTTTCTTATCTGCACTCTACTAACACTTACACACTTTCTACTCTACCTCTTTGTAATTGTACCTCCCCTGCCTTTGTACATTAATAATACTAAGTTGCTAGACTTTATGTATGTGTTGCTTAACAATATAGCTTTGCAGCCTTCTTTTACTTAGTTCTAGTGCTATAGGTGCGTAACTAAGCTGTCTACTAAGTCTAGCTCTAACTCTAATAGAATAATTAAGTTGTTTATACAGGTTTTTAGGTGTTCTAAAGGGTTCTATATGCGCAAGAATAACTTTAGCGTATACTCTAGATGCTTAGGCAGTAACGCTAGTAGATGTGTTAAGGTAAGTCTAGAACTTTGCCTAGTGCCTACTTAACGCTAATTTGTATAGATTGCGCCTTACTTCTACTACACTATTAACATGCTTAACTTCCTTATTAAGCAAGCTAAACGCAAGACAAATAAAGAGACTGCTTAATAAGGCAACGCTGTAACTAAAGATAATATTCTAGCTACAACTTAGCACTACTAGCAGACTGCTCTTAACTATGCTAAGGCCTGCTGTTTTAGTGCTGTAACCTACAAGGCTGCTGCCTAACGCTATATAAAGGACTTAGGTTTAGGTCTAGTAGACTACAATAAAGCTTATTAGGTTTTGCAGGAGTATAACCTGCAGCGCTTTAATATAAGTTTTCTAACTTTCTTACCTTTGCTGTAGCTAACTTGCGTAGGCAGCCTTAGGTACTATTAGCAAGAAGGTAGCCTTTAATATAGTTATTAACGTAGATATTAAGCGCGTGTTCTAGTAGAATAGTGCTGCTAAGGATGCAAAGAAGCGTTAGTACTACTACAGTACTAATATGCCTTCTGCTAATAATACCCTAGCTACTCTCTTCTAGCAGTTAATAGTTTCTTTAACTAAGTCTATAGTTTAGAAGACTCCTAAGCGTTGTTATTAAGGTAGTTTAGACTTTAAGCTTAGCCCTACTACAGGCTTATAAGGTCTTTTCTATTTGTTTTAGGTTGCTCTTTTAGATAATATATAGTAATAAATTAAAATGTAAATAACTATATAAAAGTCTGTGCCTACTTTAATACTCTTAAGACCCTTATCTCCTACCTTAGATAGTTACTAGGCTAATCTACAGCCTTAGAACAGTAACTTTAAGTTAATATATTGTCTACAGTTTTATAGCATAAGTATTATCCTAGAATTTCCTTAGGCAACCCCTCTTCTGCTAAGGCAGGTTTAGATTACTTTAACTTAACTTAGACTTAGCCTTGCATTTATAAGTAGATTACTGTGTTGTATTAGTTATTGTCTTAAGGTACTTTTTAAGGATTTCCTTGCAGTAGTTAAGGTTTTCTAGTAGCTTCTAGGTAGCTTCCTTATTTAGCTAACCTAGCTACTTTACTAGGTACTCTTACTCTTAGACTTAAGTGTTATAGTACTGCAGGATCTCTTTAACTTTATACCTCTCTGCTAGGAGAGTATCTTCTAGAATCTATATAAGACCTAGCTAGAACCTTTTTTCTACAAAGGGTTCCCTCTATAGTTTAAGTAATAATACATTAAACACTAGGTATACTCTATCTATTAATAGTAGTAGGTCTAGCTTATAAGCTAGCTTCCTAATCTTCTTTATAATAGTAAAGAGACCTAGGTAACAGGCGTTAAACTTCTTAGATAGTTAGTTAGTTATTAGGTTCTTTGCTTAGAGCAGCACTTACTTACTTTTAGCAAAGTGTCTGTCTACCTGCTTAGTGTTATACTAACAAGAAATACTCTTCTAGGCATACTCTAAGCTATCCTTTGCTGCTACCTATAGATTATACTACTGCTCTAGCTGTTTAATTACCTGCTAATAGAGGTCTAGTACCTTTTTACTGTCTGCCTATGTTTCTAAGAGACAGCGTAGCTAGTGCTTATCTAGAACTCTATTAAAGCTCTAAGAGTTAATCCTTTATACTACCTTAATAGGAGATTCTCTGTATGCTAAGTAAGCCTTTAAGTTATATACGTACTCTATATAGAGTAACAAGTCTACTTAGTTATTCTGCTAGTAGTTTATGTAGATACACAGGTAAGTTTCTAGCTCTTAGTTCTAGCGCTCTGTCTATCTGTTAGTCTATAGGTAGAAGGCTGTACTAAGGTAATAGTTAATCTTTAAATAGTAGCAGATGTTAGACTAGAATTAACTAGTAAACACTAATCTACAGTCTAATATTAAGGTATTAAAGGGACTATATTTAAGAAAGCACTGCTTAAGCAGTAGTTTAGCTACTCTTTAGAAAGTAACTGTCTTAGTTACAGGTAGATACTAGACATACTTACTAAACCTATTAACTAGAACTAGGATTAAGTTATACTTATTCCCCTAGTTATTCTTTAACTTTAGTAGGTCTGTTACAAAGTCTAGGGAGTAATACTGCTAGGGTATATTAGGTACTAGAAGTAGAACTAGCAGCCTCTATAGCTTATATCTGTAAATTTTGTTTAGTTAGTATATAGTGCAACGTTAAATATACTTATATACATTCTTTTTTAGGTTTAGCTAATAGTACTTTTTTTTTAACAGCTAGGCAGTCTTTTTACAACTATAATAACCTCTTATAAGGTTGTTGTAGTTTTTAGCAAGGATAGTTTAGTAAAGAGTTACATCTTAGAGAATTTACACTTTCCTACTCCTGCGCAGGATCCTACTAGGGTTAACTTCCTAGTAGTAGTAACCTGTAGCTGCTTTGCTTACTTTCTAACTTGTTAGCAACTTATAAGCAGCATTCTGCTCTTAAACCTATCTAATGTAGTTAGTTAGGCGTTCTAGGGTGTTTAGGGCGTATACAGATTTACCTTACGCAGCATTATTTACAAGGTTAGTAGGTAACCTAACTTATCTATTAAGGTTATAAAGGAGAGCCTCTATAACGTTTAATTTAGGTTTCTAAGCTGTAAATAATTTAGATTAACTCTAGCTGTTATAGCCTGTAGATAGCTAGTTAAGAGCTAAGAGAGACGTATCTTTAGTACCTGTTAGTAAGTAGAATTCCTTAAGGGCAGTTTTAGAGAGTTGCTAGGATCTCTTAGGACCCTTACTAGGGCTGCCTATTACTCTAGTTGCCTATTTAACGTTTTAAGCCTTAGACTTCTAGATAGTCTATATTTAAAGCTTTTATTAGAGTGTTAGTAGCATAGCATTACATAGTGCCTACTGCTCTCTAATAACTAGTTTCTTTCTATAATCTAGACGCCTTAAAGGGCTGTTTATAGAGTTCTCTAGTCTAGGCTTATACTTAACTTTAAAGTTATACCTAGCTAGCTCCTTTACCTAGCGTGCTTACTTAGGGGAGAGTTTCTTTATAGTTATAAAGTACTACTCTAGCCCTTAGCCGTTTTGTGTCTTAATTTTGTAGCTAGATTTTAGGAGGAAACTTATCTAATACATTTGCAACAGTGCTACAAACAACAGCAATTATAGCAACAGTATCGCCTTATACTCCCTAGAAGTTAATTCTTCTAAACAACAACGTCTATTTATTATTATTCTACAGACCCTAGACTTGCGGCAGTGCTATTTATTAACACTTACAACAACTCTGTTGTTAATAACTAACTATTAACTACCTTATAAGCAACAACCTAAGCTACTCTATGCCTTGCGCGGTTTCTACTTTTCTAAAGACTAGCGAACCTACTCCTTTAAAGGAGCCTGTAAAAAGAATACCTAGAATAGTTCTGTTCTGTCTTACAGCTTAGGTAGCCTGCTCTAGTGTTGTTAAAGCAAGCGCTAACAAGATGCGCTAACTAAACATATATACCCTTATTGCTTTATTAATGTTAAACTAGCAGTAGAGGACGCTATTAATAAGGAGAGGTTATATGTAATTAATGCTACATTTATAACGTAGGGCCTTGTTGTTAATAGGCGCAATAGTACTAAGCAGGCATGCTTAGGGCATGCTTTTACGCTACTAGTATTAGAGAAGTCTAGGTCTTAGCGTTATTCTAGGGTTTAGAGTATGTAAAGGAAGCTAGTATCTCTTGTTAGGAATTCTTTTAAATAACATGTTGCTTAGAGCAGTTAAAGAGGTAGATGTGTATAATATTATAGGCGCAGGATTAAGGTCTTATAGCTAGGTTATTAGTAGGCCCTTCTTATAAAATAGGCTAGTGTTTTCTAGTTAAGGGGTCGTTGCCTACAGTTAGTAGACGCTAACCCCTTAACCTACCAACCTACAAATCTAGAGATTCTAGTCCCTAACTAGTAGGTAGATGTTAAGTCTTACCTGCTTACTAAGGTACGCTGTTAACTCTCAGATTTATTAGGAGTTACTTAACGTTTAACTTACTAAGTTACTCTAGCTTTAGCGTTACATAGAATGCGTTTACTAGGTTCTTAATAAACTTTTGTTGCAATATATATATTACGATTCTAGTGCTATAGGCAGAGGGATTAGGCTTGTTTTAGTTAGTGCTTTTTGCTGTATACCTCCCTTTATTGTGTCTTTCTAAACTAAATAAATTATAAAGTACTATAAGTTATTATAATTAGAGAGTACTTAGACTGTTAATAGAGCATGCTTAAGGTAATATTACTACTACCTAAATGCCTTAACAATTGTAGCTAATTCCTTATTATAGGTGTGCTATCTAATTAATAGGCCTTAGAACTTTCTGCTGTAGAACACTACTAGTTTCTAGTGTTATTCTGTTAGTACTCTTAACAATTGTAGTTGCAGCAGTATAGTAGCTATAGCAAAGTCTAACGTGTTAGTAAGGACTATAATTAGCTTAGCAGAGTTAAAGTGCTGTAGCATAAGTGCTTTAGTAAACTTCTTTCTAATAGTAAGAAAAGACTAGCGTACTTCCTCTAGCTAACTCTATAGTTTATACTATCTTATTAGACCTTTTAAGGTTTTTGCTAGCGTTTTCTTCCCCTTCTTTATTAAAGTAGAGCCTCTTAGCTCTAACTCTAGCTTCTAGGTAGAAGTTATATAGTCTACTAACAAGTAGATAATCCTAGAGTAGTTAAAGATAAATCCTTAGTAAAAGTTAGCAAAGCTAAGAAACACTTAGATATTCTTGTACCTATTAGGCTTAGGCTACTCTTAGATTGTTTGTACGCAGACAGAATCTATAACTACTCTACTAGGCGTAATAATAAAGCCTAGGAACTTAACTAACTTTGTTATAAATAAGCATTTGCTTACCCTGCAGAACAACCTCTATTTAACAAGTTAATCTAGAATCTCTTTAACATAGGCTTAATAATCCTTCTTATACTCTAAGTATATAAGAATGTTATCTAGATACACTACACAGGTGCAGTTTATTAGGCCTTTTAGGGCTCTTTAGATGTAGAATTAAAACGTTGCTAGAGCGTTTGCTAATCTAAAAGGTATAACTAGGTACTTAAAATAACTATACCTAGTCTTAGAAGCTGTTTTCTACTTATTACCTTCTGTAAGGAGCTAACCTCTAAGAGAATTTGCTAGTATAATACAAGATAGATTTAATAGAGAACAACCTCTAGAATAAAGGTTGCAGAGTTTTTATAACCTTACTTTAGACATATTAGCTCTGTAGCAGGGCTCTAGTTTATACTAGAAGGCGTAAGCTAGAGTAGTGCTAAAGCAGTATACGCTAAAGAGCTAACACCTAGGCCTAGCCTGTTATAGTACCCCTCTACTTATTCTTTGTTTATTAACACGCGCCTTAGTTAAAACAACTCTATTACCTACTTTCTACTTTCTACATCCTCTGTTGTACTATGTTTTAAGTCTACACGCCTTCCTTTTATAATCTAATTACTATCTAATTATATAACCTCTTTGCCCTGCTCTTTTTTAACAATACTGCTTTCTAGATCCCTAACTGTGTTGCGTTCTCCTACTAAGAAGGCGTAAGGCAAGCAAGTAAGTTAGCTAAGCCTTACCTATAGTCTGCTTATTTACTAACTCTTTTACTTTGCTTAGGCCTACAGCGCTGCTCCTGCAGATCCTACCCTCTCTACTACTTACTTAGCTAAGAAGGCAAAGCTTATATTAGATAATGTTGTCCTTAAAGAGGACAAGGTTAAGAACGCCTTTAAGAATGTTCTAGTAGATAGTAAGGCTTAGAATTTAGTTAAGTAGTCTCTGCGTACGTAACGCGCTAATAGCTTTATAGATCTAGAAGTCTACATTAACTATACGCTAGCTAGCTAGGTTTGTACCTTTACCTCTAGTAGCTGCTCTACTAGCTGCGCTAACTGTGTTCTTAGCTATACTTACTGCTGTAAGATAAGTTCCTAGTTCTTATTATTTAATGCTCTTTCTTTTTAGCTAACTATCTGCAAGGCTCTGCACAAGACTAAGAAGACTTTAAGTAAGTACTACCTATACTTACAGTTTGCTAAGTGCACCTCTATAAAGCTTCTAAGCGTTATTAAGCCTATTTAAGCAGACTTTAAGAAGCGTAAGAACCTTTTATATTATACTAACCTTATATTCTAGCCTAATACCTGCTTAGGTGCTACTAGTTACATGACTAAGTAGTCTAAGTACAAGACTAAGGTTAATAAAGTAGTAGCTTATTTTTATACTGCTATGCTCTTTATAGAGCGCACTACTATTGCTACTAAGAAGGCAGTAGTCTAAGCTAAGACACTAGTAAGTTATTTCTCTCTTTCCTTACCTATTTTTAGAAGTGTTTACTAATTTCTTACTTATTATAGCTTACTATTAACTTAACGCTGCTTACGCGCTTTATCTACTTTAAGGCTAATCTTTACGCATATCTTAAGCTCTCCCCTGCTACTAAACATAATAACTTTACTTAAATACTTGTTAAGGATATTACCAACGCTGCTGCAGGTAACAAGAATAATAGTAGTAGTAGAGGTTCTGCTAAGAGTAGTGCTTAGGTCTTCTCTTGTCTGTAGTATTTAGGATTTTCTAGCTAGCTAATACCTAGGCTTATAGCTCTTTTCTTTTATAACAATATAGCCTCTATATAGAGCAGTCTATCCTTTAGGGTAGGCTAATGCAATAAATAATCTCCCTAACAAACTAGTGCTCTTCCTCTTACTTATACCTGTCTTCTCTTTCTACTCCTCTCCTTCTTCCTCTGTTAGAAGTAAGAGAGTTAGTTATGCCCTTCTAGAAATTCTAACTAGAATCCTAAGGGCAAGTTCCTGTTTCTATCTCTCCTATCTCTTATTGTAGACAGCTATCTGTTTAGGGCTTCTAGGTCTTTGCAAACGTCTTCTCTTTCCTATGTTTTAGTAGTATAGCCTTCTTATTATACAAGGTATTTACGTCTCTTACTCCTTTTTCTAGACTCTCTTTCTCTACAGATAGAGTTAACTTTCTATTCTTTAGAGAATGTACTGTTGTTATTAGTAATAACTAAGAGGCTAGGCTAAGAGTTGTTGTTTAATTGTCTATAAAGAAGGTCCTGCAGGCATAACTTAAGCTATTTAACATAGAAGACAGAATAGACTTTTCTATTAACGTCTAGTTTAATATTATATAGGGAAATAACTTCTACAACTATAAACTTCTAGTTCTTCTAGTCTAACTTCCTGCTTACTTAGCTGTTTAAGAACTAGTTTCCTAGCTTTAGCTAGACTCTGTCCCTAACTTTTAGCTAGAGGGCTTTCTTTTAGTGTATATTAGCTTACTATTTTTATATCTGCTAGGCCTCTACTATCTAGGCTTTAACAAAGTTAATTATTTTAGTAAACTTCTTTACTATGCTTACTGCAGCTTTAGTAGGTTCCCTTGCGTATTAGTGTAATAACTCTACTGTTAAGTCTAAGTCTATCTAGACTAGATCTACATTATAACTTTGCTAGAAGAAGAAAGAGCTAAACTCTGTAGATATAGCTACTTGTCCTTTAATCGCAATCTAGGTTACAGGCACCTAAGCAGACTAATTATCCTAGGCCTAGTTAATATAGGCCCTTAAGTAGGCTTTTACTACAGAGTTTATACGTTTAGTACTCTTGTTTGTTTAAGAGTAGAAGGCTGTAGAGAGTCTTTATATAATTTTTAGTAGTTAATACATTACCTGCTAGAAGTTGCTAAGGAATTATATTCCTTAATTAAAGACAATTGCGTTAGGCAACTAGTAGTAGGCTACTACGTTAGATATAAATGCACAGGTAACTGTCTTTACTAATAGGTCTAGTAGAGGGACTAAGATAACATCTTTAAAGAGTCTGTCTGTAACAACTATAAGGTTATAGTTACTCTTACTCTTAGGTAGATCTGTTATAAAGTCTATAGAGATTTCCTTCTAAATCCTATTAGGTAAAAGGAGAGGTTTAAGGAGTCTCTGCTTTAGTTCCCTCTATAGCTTTGTTTTACTGCAGATGTTACAATTCTCTATATACTGTTATAGAGCAGTTAACATCTCTAGCTAGAAGTAGGCTTAGAAGAGGATTATATATATGTTTCTCTATCCTAGATAGCCTATAATTAGAGAATAATAGGCATTGTTAATAATCCTAGTTCTAAGGGCATTAGAGTTTAGAACCTACACTCTCTTACAGTAGTATAGTTAGTTTCTGTTATCTACAAAGCACTTAAAGAGAGAAACTTTAAGATTAAGCTGTATAGAAAACTTCTAAGCTCTTTAAAAAATAGAAGACTTAGCAAGCTAGTAAGTCTTATTATTCTTAGCAGTGTTTTCCTAAAGTGTTTTAAATTCTTTAATACTATTATATAGTTCTAAGCTTTTAACTAGAAGCGTCTCTACACGCATTTATTCTAGTTTCTTATAGTAGTCCTCCTATAGCTCTTTGTTTAGAGGGGTTATAGAAAGGGGTTAGTCTGCTCTATGTAGTTCTAAGGAGAAAACCTGTATGTTGTTAGCAGAGTTATTTTCTAGGCTAGTCTTTACTACCTGCGTAAAGGGTTTTAACAGTTAAAACTATTTAGTCTTAGTTCTCTTATCTCCTGTAGATAGAGGGACGTCTTTCTCTTTCCTTAAGAGTGCGTCTGCTTAGTTATTAACCTTGCCTAGCTTATAGGCAAAGGTAAGGTTAAACTAGCTAAAAAGGCTTAACTACTAGACGTGTCTTTCTAAAAGGGGTTAGGCTTTATAAAAGTACTCTAAGTTTTTGTAATTAGTAATAACTGTAAATTCCTTTACTTATTTTAGCTCTATGCTCTATTCTTAGAGGTATTTAACTACTACTAGCATTTTCTTATTATAAATAGTGTAGTTTACTTCTACCTTAGAGTTCTTAGCTAAGAAGTATGCTACTGTACAGAGTACCTTATCTTCCTTATATTAGGATAGTACTCCTCTTATTACTTATCCTAACACGTTGCACTCTAGTACTATTTTTAAATCTAGGTTAAAGTTTATAAGCACTAGTTCTCTAGTAAATATAGCTTTTATAGTATTAAAGGCTTGCTGCTAGAGTTCTCTCTATTTAAAGATTATGTTTTTCTCTGTTAAGCGTGTAAGGGGCTCTGCTATGCTAGAAAACTAGTTAATAAACTATTAGTAGAAGTTTGCAAACTCTAAGAAGCTCTAGATTTCTTTTACTATCTTTAGAAGTTCTTATTACCCTATAGCAGCAACCTTTGCAAGGTCTATCTAGATGCCCTTACTAGCTTTAATAATAAATCCTAAGTACTTAGTGCTCTTAACAGAGAACTTGCTCTTCTCTATATTAAGATGTAATTCTGCAGCTCCTAGCTTCTAGATAATTTCTTTAACCTTAGCTTTATATTCCTCTTAGGTGCTGCTAGAGTAGATTAACACGTTGTCTACGTAGGTAGAGCACTATTTGCCTAAGTACTTCCTTAAGACCTAGTTAATATACTGTTAGAACGTACTTAGGGCGTTAGCTAACTTAAATAGCATTACTAGCTACTTATAGAGCCTAAATCTTGTCTAGAAAGCTATCTTCTATTTATCTCCCTTAGCAATCCTAATCTTATAAAAGGCTTAGATAACGTCTACTTTAGTAAACTACGTTGCTTTTAAGATCTGCAAGAGGGTCTTATAGATTAAAGGCAGTAGGTACTAGTCCTTCTTAGTAATTGCGTTTAGCGCCTAATAGTTAATATAAAACTAAAGACCTCTACTAGGTTTCTTAACAAACAGCACTAGGGCAGAAGCACTAAACTTGCTAACTTAGATAAAGCCTTTATCTAAGTAGCTAGTAAGTTGTTGTTAGAGCACTAGGAGCTCCTTGCAGGACATGTTGTATAGTAGTCTCTATAGTACTGTTACAGGTTTACTGTCTTGCTTAATTAACTAAATTGTATAATTTATATTAGGACTATAGTAAAGAGTAAGCTTATTAGCTTCTTTCTTTATAAACGTTCTAAACTTGTCTTTTAAGAACTCTAAGAGGAGGTCTTAGAGATCTATTAGCTTCTTCTTCTTTAGAGCCTTTTAAATATCTGCTATTAATACAGTAAACAGCTCTATGTCCTAGTCTGTCTTAGACCTCTTTCTTAGTGCCTAGTACAGCTCTAGGCTAACAGGCTTAGGTAGTTAGTTAGGATAGGCGCCTTCTCTGCTTCTAACCTATGTCTATAAGTAGTAGATAAATAATAACTTCTTAGCTAGTGCTATAGTTACCTTGTTCTTATCTATTTATAGTCTTCTTAAGATAAGGTTGTACTCTCTTTCCCTGTCTAGCACATATGCCTAGAGGGTCTCTCTGTAGCTATCTATGTTAATCTTTATCCTTACAACATTAGTTATCTAGGTTACTTTCCTAGCTATGCCTAATACCTTACGTCTATATATAGAGGTATATTAGAAGTTGTTTTATAATACAAACTTAGAGGAGACTATGCTGTATATTAAACACCTAGTATTAATTAATGTATATGCTATAGTGTTGTCTTATACTATTACATGCAGTAATATAGGCTTGCTATCTAGCTACTACTAGTAGAACTCCTAGAATAGTTTTCTCCTCTTTACAACTTCTTTTCCTAACCCCTGTTCACGCCTTTAAATAGGAGTTTCTAGTTTTCTAAACCTTTGTTAGTTAAATTATTAGTTTTAGAAACCTTAGTAACTGCGCTTCTAACCTAGACCTTCTCTAGTTTCTTAGCTAGGGCTAGATTGCATCTACTTACGTAGTGTCTCTTCTTTCTGCATCTTAGACAGATGTTAGTAGCTCTCTACTAGTTTATAACTTCCTAAGTCTACTACTCTGCTTATAGTTAGTTATTAAACTTAATCTTCCTAGAGTAGACCTTAGTAGGTTTCTAGTCTATAGTATCTAGGTTTGCTCTTTATATATATTGTCTAAAAGTACTGTTTATTAGTGCCTTAGTCCTGCAGAGGTTAACCTCTACTACTAAAACTCTAGCTATAAGGCTCTAGAGGTCCTAGTTGTCTAGAATGTCTACTAACACTATCTTGTCCTAGAGGTCTAGTTAGAGTGCAGATATGTACCTAGTCTTAAGGGTTTTTATATTGTCCTCTTTAGCAGCGTTATAGGCTAGCTAGATAAACTCTGCATTAAAAGACTTAATACTCTAGTTGCTCTTCTTTATAGTAATAGTCTAGAGTTTCTGCTAAGAGCGTTCTTTAAATAGAAAGTCCTTATACTGCTTATCTAGGAAGTTCTAGAACTAGGTAGTTGTGCCTATTAGGTTGCAGTTCTTCTATAATAAGCTAACCTGCGCAGCTTATCCTTCTAGCTTATTAAACATATAGGCAACTCTTAGGACAGCTTCTTAGTTCTCTATAGACTTTAACTTATTTTTTATTTAGAACTTAAACGTCCTGTATACGCGTTAGTTGCTGCTAAACTTACCTATATTAAGTAACTTTATAGCCTTGCTTAGCTTATTGTTAATTGCTTGTATAGGAGTAGAGGGTGTTATACTCTAGGTTAGCACTCTTATAGATGCAATGTAGGCTTAGACCTAGGCTTTAACTAGCCTTTGTATAGTCTTGCCTATGTCCTCTTGTTATAGTTCTAAGTTAGAGTCTGTAACAGAGTAGGCTTTAGTGTTAGTAATAGTTACTATAGCCTTAGGTAAGGTTGCTTATAATAGGTAAGTAGTTAGGCGCTCTAGTACGTAAGCAAGTAGCTCCTTCTGCTATTCCTTAGGTACTAATAAGGTAGCAAGGTTCTAGAGTTTAGTCCTAACGTTTAATTAATTGTTGTTGCTAGTACACAGCTTAATGCTGTACTCTCTTAGACACCTAGCAGCGTTGTTATACAACTTACTTATTAATCCTTATTTAGTAATTAAATCTAATTTTAAGAAGCTAACCTCTAAGAGAATTTGCTAGTAAAATACAAGATAGATTTAATAGAGAACAACTTCTAGGACAGAGGTTGTAGAGTTTTTATAACTCTGTTTAAAACATATTAGCTTTATAGCAAGGCTCTAGTCTATGCTAGAAAGCGTAAGCTAGAGTAGTGCTAAGGCAGTATATACTAAGAAGCTAACACCTAGGCCTAGCCTGTTATATTAAGCTCTTCTAGGTCTAGCTTATTATCTGCAGAGTTAACTAAAGAGTAGTCTTTGTTACTATTTAAGAGGACTTAGGCTATACCTGTAGGTAGTATCCTAGAGCGTTAAAGAGGCTTATAAATAATACTTGCTATTATACGCTTACTTGTAGCTTTAGAAAGCTATAATAGATCTAGGTACTGCGTAATATAATGTTAAAGGTAGTTAATAACTTTGAGTATTTTGTTCTAGAGCTAAAGAAGTCTCTTATTATAGAAGTATTCTGCGTTAATAACAGCATCTCTGCTTAGCCCTTAGGCTAGTAGTTATCTACTGCCTTCCTAGTTACTTTCTAAAAGGTTGTTAATTGTCTTCTCTAGAACTTAGTAGACTAGGTTACTTAGGTGTATTAAGTATACTCTTTCTCTTAGTTTTATAGAGTAGAATAGATTCTGTATAGTAGTAAGGTGTACTCTCTCTACTTTGTTAGGGAACTACTTGTATGTGCCTTTAGAGAAGTAGATACACAGGTTAGTAGATACTAACTATAAGTAGCCTAGTACTAGGTTGTATCTACTAAAGGTAGCTAACTAGAACTCTTGCAGTCTTACAGATTTAACTATACTATTACTATCTAGGTAATTAATAGTTAGATTGTAGAGTTATTAGATGTCTAAGCAGTTGCTATTAAGGAATATAGCCTCTAGCCTTTAATAAAACAATTTATATTCTAGGTAGAGATTATCTACTACTTACTAGCTAATAAGGTTTAGCTCTGCTTTTAAGTTATAGAGGGCTTAAAGCAGTGTTAGAGGCCTATTAGGGTCTTAGAGAGAAACAGTAACTATAATGCAGGTTTATTTCCTTCTAGTTTTAGGCCCTAGTTATAGTTAGAATAGGTTAGCAACTAGAGCTTTTCTTTTCCTAACTTTCTTATTAACTAGGAATTCCTGTTGTTGTTTCTCTTATAGTAGGAGTTGTAGCTGCTACAGCTTTTCTAGTAACTCTTTTAGCTGCCCTAGTCTTTATATTAACTCTAACTATTATTACTATTATTAGACTAGGTAGCTACTAGAGTACTATTGCTCTAGCTACAGGATAGTGTACCTCTACAGCTAGCGTGCCTCTTATTTCCCTTCTAATTAGAAGACGTAGTATGCCTCTTACTATAGTTGGTGTTATTACTCTTGTAAGTAACTATAGAACAAGCTGCTATCTCTGCGTTATAGAGAGCTTGTTTAAACTCCTACTATTACTAGATATTTTCTAAGCTGCTGTTACGCTAGATTTTCTACTAGAGGTAAGGCAGGGTTTTAGACTATACAAAAGCAATTTTAAAGTTATAGTTATTAGTACTATTATTAAACTTAAAGAAGCTATATAGCAGTAGTAACTTCTAGCAATTTAATAGTATAAGAAAGGTGTTAACTATATAACCTTCTCTCTACTTAATGTTAAAGAACTTAGTATAGTTCTTATACTTAGTAAGAACAGAGTCTTATATAAGTTACTTCTTCTTTGCCTTAAAGTTAGACTATAATTAGATAGATCTCTAGTTAATCTGTTGTTAGATTAGTTCGCGATAGATGCTAAACTAAATAGTACCTATAGCCTAGTAGGTTCTTATAATAAAGTCTTCTAGTACTTAGGCGTATTATAAGGCTGTCTTAATGTTCTTAATCTACTAGTCTACTTACTAGAGAGATAGAGCTCTGCTCTAAGTACCTAGCTTAGGTTTAGGTTAAATGTTGTTTAACACTTAGATAATCTTTCTAGCCTTATTAAACTCTAGCTAGGTAGGTTCTAGCTAGTTCCTGTTTTTAGTTAAGCCTAGGGCTTATAAGGCTTAGTTAATCTAGTTTCTTTAGATAGCTAGTTTAGTCTTAGTAGCTCTAGCAAGTTCTACCTTAAACAGGTTCTTAAGGAGTTGCTTAATAAATAAAGGCTAGCCTGTAGTTAAGATAGCTACAGGTTTAACCTAAGGCGCTCTAGTAGCAGCTAGAGGGTTTGTATTTAAACTAGTTACTAGGTTTGTCTAACTCTAATAAGATAGCATATCTATTAAAGGGCTAGTAGAGCTGTAAGCCTGTTTGTCTTCTAATTCTATAGGACCTAACGCTTAGTTGTTAGATAAACTAGGCGTTATGTTAGCTATAGGTATACCTAGTAGTAATAAGTTTGCTACTACATTGTGTATAGGATACCTCTAGGCATCTATTAGGTTGCTACTAGGGCTAGGCTGTTATAAGCCTAGTGCGTTGTTATTGCTAGCAGCACATTAGCGACGTTAATTTCTAACTATTGTAATAAGTATAGAAAAAATTAGAGATCTCTTAACTACCTCTTCTAAGAGGGAGTATAAAGGATTTAAATTGTAAGGGCACTGCAGGCAGGTAAGAGATAGAATAAAAACGTATAGTATTAAATAAGATAAGAGATAAATTCTTAGGGGTTAAGCCTCTAAGAATTTAGAAGAATATATACGTGTGTGTAGGCTCTAAAGGGTAACTATAGTCGCCCTAAGGTGTTCCTAAGAGTTAGTATGCCTAAGGTAGAAAGCCCCTAATAAAAGACCTAAGCACTACCTTTAGCAGAACCTCTACTACTACTGTTATCCTTATTACCTGCAGCAGTGTTAGTAATATTCTTAATAAGTATATAGGTAAAGTTATTGTATTTAGTAGTAGAGAAGAGCTTAAGACATGCCTAGAGATTAGCCTTAAAGTAGATAAAGTATATACGCAGCGTTAAGTTAACAGTAAGCTATAATAAGTAAGGAATTAGCAAACACCTCTAAAAACAGGTAAAAGAAGAGGGAAATAACTTACTAGAGTCTTAGCCTAGACTACTACCTTTTTAGCAGTAACAGCAGTGCGCTCTGCAAAGACTACAGCAGCAAAGAAATAAGCTTTAACCTTATTAACTTTAGCTTTATACTTAGACTACTTAGTCTTATAACTAGTAGTAGACAAGCAGGTATTAGGCTAGAACGCAAGGTTAGTATAATATAGAAGGTTTTTACACTTCTTAAGGTCTGCCTAGATAGGCTTAATAATAGTTAGAAGCTTTATAGATGTATACTTAGTAAACTGCAAGTATAGGTAGTACTTACTTAGAGTCTTCTAAGTCTTACACAGAGCCTAGCAGATAGTTAGCTAAAAAGAGAGTATTAAATAATAGGAAACTAGAAACTTACCTTATAGTAGTAAGTGTAGCTAAGAACATAGTTAGCGTAGCTAGTAGAGCAGCTGCTAGAGGTAAAGGTATAAACCTAGCTAGCTAGCGCGTAGTTAACGTAGACTTTAAGATCTATAAAGCTATTAGCGCGTTATATATACAGAGACTACTTACCTAGAGCCTAAGCCTAACTATCTACTAAAGCGTCCTTAAAGGCGTTCTTAATCTTATTATTCTTAAGAATAACATCTCCTACTATAAGCTTTGCCTTCTTAGCTAAGCAAGTATTAAAAGAGGTAGAGTCTGTAAGAGCAGCGCTGCAGGCCTAAGCAAAGTAAAAGAGTTAGTAAATAAGCATACTATAGGTAAGAATAAGCTAACTTACTTACTTGCCTTATTACACCTTCTTGTTAGGGGAACGCAATATAGTTAGAGATCTAGAAGGCACTATTATTAAAAGAGGGTAGAGCAGGGCAGTTAAACAATTAGATATAGTAGAATTATAAGAGGAAGGTATACAGACTTAAAACGTAGTGTAACAAAGAATATAGAAAGTAGAGAGTAGGTAATAGAGTTGTTTTAAGTAAGGCATGCGTTAATAAACAAAGGATAAGTAGAGAAGTATTGTAACAGGCTAGGCCTAAGTGCTAGCTTCTTAGCGTATACTGCCTTAGCACTACTCTAGCTTACGCTTTCTAGCATAGACTAGAGCCCTACTACAGAGCTAATATGTCTAAAACAAAGTTATAAAAACTCTGCAACCTTTGTTCTAGAGGTTATTCTCTATTAAATCTATCTTGTATTTTACTAGCAAATTCCCTTAGAGGTTAGCTCCTTACAATAACTAGTTAATAACTAGAAGCTTTAAGTAGTAACAGGTAAAATATACTATAAGATAATTACTTAGGTTATATACTAGGTGCTTAGAAAGCAGATAATCTATACTAAACTATCTAGAGGGTATATTGCATAGAATAGAGCATGTAGTCTAACTACTAGTTACTTAGTTAGTTAGCACTTATAAAATAAGCAGCTCTATAACTACCTATAAACTTAATTTAGTAAGATTACGTAATATCTAAATTTTCTTTGTATATAAGTAGGCTTTATATATATAAAGTAGATAGACACTAATTAAATGCAATTTATAAACTAAGTTACCTCTTACTAGATTGTTATATCTTCCTCTATAATACTATAAATACACTAAGATTACGTTAAAAGATAGTTTAAAAAAGCTTGCTAAGTACTGCTTAAACAATCTAGTAATTAATAAAGAAGAGAGAGATGTACCTTCTTACTAGCTACTGTATAGAGTATTAGAGGCAGAATTAGTAGTACTTTAAAAGTATATAGCTAATTTTATAGCTAGAGGTTAGATAACCTAATTAAAATCTCTAGTAGGAGCCCCTAACCTCTTTGCAAAGAAGAAGAATAGCACTTTAAGGCTTTGTATAGATTATTAAGGCCTAAACAAGATTACTATAAAGAATTACTATCTACTACTCTTAATTACAGAATCTCTAGAGCGTCTAGCCTAAGCAAAGGTCTATACTAAGCTAGATATTAGAGACGCTTACTACAGAATAAGGATTAAGAAGAGAAATAAATAGAAGACTGCCTTTAGGATAAGGTATAGCTATTTTAAGTATATAGTAATACTATCTAAACTTACTAACGCACCTACCTAATTCTAGGCCTATATAAATAAAACCTTAGTAGAGTTAGTTAATATAATACATATTATCTACCTAGATAATATTCTACTCTTCTTAAATATAAAAAAGAAATATATTAGGTATATTAAGGAAGTCTTAATAAGATTACGCAAAGTAAAGCTATTTATAAAGCTTTCTAAGTATAAAAAGCATATATAGTACATAGAGTTTCTTAGATATATTCTATCTCTAAGAAGAGTTGGTATTAACCTAGAACATGTTAAAAAAATCTAAGACTAGCTAGTACTAGCTACCGTGCGCAATATCTATGTGTTTATAGGTTTTATATACTATTATAAAAGGTTTATTATAGAGTTTAGCTGTATTATACTACCCTTAACTATGTTAATAAAACAATTACTAGAGTAAGCCTAGGGCAGGCTAGCTATAAAGAGAGAGAAAGGTTAACACCTAGATTTGCTAAAAGAGGTAAAAGAGGTAGTAATGTGCTTAAAAGACGCGTTTCTAGAAGTACCTATACTTGCTTACTTTAAGAGAGAGACTAATAAGACTAGAGGTTAATGCCTTAGATAGAGTAATCTTAGGTATCTTAAGCTAGAATAGCCTAGGATTAGACAATAAGAACTAATAGAGACTAGTTAACTTCTACTTGTTAAGGGTCAAAGTAGCCTTCTAACGAGTATGCATTTGTCCTATACTACAGAAGCAGAAAGATAAGAAAGAAAGACAGATTACCTCTTCTCGTACAAGATATAGCAAGATGCCAAGCTGTGCTCTATAATCACGTGCGTGAGTTCAGTGCGTAGTCTCGTACACTTAGGGCTTAGCCTATCACAATACCCCTCTCCTTCACTTTAACGCGTTTGCTTGTACGTAAAACTTAGAGCAGTAACGTGACAGCAAAACAGTTGCCTAGAGCCTACTGTTCTTAAAACAAGGCACAGCGTCCAAATCAGGTAATCTAGATTTTGCTGTAGGGCCGTGATCTTGTCGTGTGCGTGCTTCTTTACTTGCACTTGTACAGCACTAGCTAATTACAGTCTGTTTGCGTACAGCTTTAGCACTAACAGCAGTCCCGAATAGTTGTGTTGCCTTGTCTTGTAACTCAACTTGCAATTGCTCTCCTGTACAGTAACTGTTAGTCTGTTAACTTTACCTTAAGACCTCTGTAGCCTTAGCAGGGGTATATAGGTCTAAGTCTCCTATATAAACTGTACAGACCCCTCTCTAGAGGCTCTTCTCTTTCTGTACCTTGCACTTAACTTATTAATCGTTCTACAGGTTTCGTACGCTTTTCTAGAAGTCTTTCTCTTTAGCAATCTTCTACTCCTGTACGTTGTTATGTCTGCTCCCGCTCGCGGTATGTAGGGTCCTAGTGGCTAGCTAGGTGGTGGCCTCAACCATCTTTAAGGTTCCACTAGTGGCTCTGTAAACAGCACTCACTCTGCTGCCTTTAACTACCTTGTTAACGTTGCTTACCAGCTCGTCACTCGTACGACTGCTAGAAGCGTTATCCTAGCTAACATCAACATTCCTTAAGGTTCTGCTAACTTCAACCAGCACTACACTGTGTAGTACATTATAGACAAGGCTGTTGCTGACAAGATCTGCCAGATTCTTGCGTTTGCTCCTGTACAGTGCTCTTCTTTTTACAGTCTTTTCCTTTGCTAACACTCTGTACAGATCGATATCTGTCGTGTTGCTGACTACTTCCTCCGTCCTCGCAACTAGTCCCCGTACGACGCTGTTTTTGGTACTAGTGTCCGCGATTACTCCCCTGTTGTTGCTCGTACGACCGTTCACGCTTGCCAGCTGCTCACCCAGCGCCTCTCCTACCTTAAGGCTTTTGTTATTCACTCCTGTAGTGCTGTCAACCTTACTAGTTATACCAACAACTAGGCTGCTGCCGTTTAAGGTAAGAAGACATTTACGGCTTTCCTTAGCTGCGTGTCTATTAGTAGAGAGTGGAATAGGGCTTGCTCTAACTGTGTGTAGAGTGATAGTAGTGCTTAATACCGCTTCGCCAACCCTTATACAGGTAGTTCCTCTAAGTCCACTAACAGTACTTCTAGTGCCTTTAGTTGTTCCGGCAGACAGGCTGTCGCTGCTCTAGTAGAGGAGGGACACTTCAGCAATGCTGAGTAGGCTCTTAGTAGTGTGTGAGGTCCTTCTGTACAGTTGCTGTTCGCAACATAGGTAAGGTTCTTCCTCCAGTTTCTGGCTAGTCTTCCTGTAGGTAGCCGTACATCTCTTGTACAAGCCATCCAACTTCTATAGGCTTTAGTGTTAATAACATTAGCTCTTAGCTCCTAAGTCAGAGCTTTATAGCCTGCCTACTTAACTTAATATTGTAGTTGATTATTCCGTACGCGTTTGTTAACAATGCCTTTAACAAGGTATTCTAGGTGTTCCTCTTAGTCTTTATCTCGTACAACAACTGCTCCTAGTGCTTAATTGTTGTGTTGTAAGGGCAGCAGATTAGTTGCAGCAGGTTGTAGTAAGTTAACATAGTAGGACTTAGTCTGCTATAGGACATCAAGTTCAACCTAGTAGGGGTCTCGTACGCGGGCTACTTAGAACTTCCCATTTTTCCAATCTAGCTTTTTACTAGGTCTGTTAGTCTGAACATTCTTTAGGTTTAGCTAGACCTAGTCTCTAACTTAGTATTTAGGCGCTAGTTGTCTTGTACAGTTAGCCTAAGCTTCCTGTTGTTGTTAGGCGTATGTTATTGCTGAGATTGCCTAGTCTGCTGCTTAGCGTAAGGTCTGTCTGATTGTTTCAGCCCGCTTTTTTAGATCTGTCGTACGATCCATTAGGTCGCCTTCAGCTAGGTTATCCAGCAGGTCTAGAGGGAACGGAGTGTTCTTAAACCTGTGTTAAAGGAAGAAGAGTGAGACTCTAGTTGTTGAGCTCGTACAGGTGTTAAGCATTAGTTCTAGTATTAGAGTAAGTGTAGCCTAGTTGTCTTACGCTTAGTTTGCGTACGTACGTGCTACTACTTTAATGTCGCTATTAGCTCTCTTAGTAAGTCTATCTGTTTGTAGGTAGAATGCAGTAGAAAGGTTCTATTGTACGCCTAGAAGTTTGCACACTCTTCCCTAGAGTTTACTAATAAACTAAGTACCTCTGTCTAATGTAATTAATCTTAGGAGTCTGTGTAGCCGGTATACTTCTTATACAAATGCCTAGGCAACATTGTCTGCCTTAATCTTCTCTAGGGGGACTAAGATTGTACCCTTACTTAGTCGGTCTTTTATAACTATAAGGTTTACACAGCCTGAGGAGAGTAAAAGACCTGTAATAAAGTTAACAGTAAGGTCTTGCCACGTACGGCTTAGCACTAGTAATAGTTGCAGGTAGCTATGTTTCCCATCTCTCTAAGGGGTACTTTGTCAGCAGATGTTACAATTCCGTACGAAACGGCGGTTATCTTCGCTCATCCCTAGCTAGTACTACATTCTTGCGATTGTGCGGTATGTCTCTTCTCTTCTAGGGTGTCCTGTCTGGACAGCAAGGTGTGCTTGCTGTATAATCCCCGTACGGATTAGCTCGCTATTAGGTACCTATGTCCGGTTTCTCTATTAAAGCTTGTTGTTGCCTGTTACTGTACAGTTGCCTAGAGAGACTGCAAGCTTCTTTGTAATAGTATTAAGAGACCTTGCACTACTTTGTACAGCCTATTGTACGGCTTAGTAAGTTTTATCTTGTTCTACTGCTTAGTCCTAGTGCTAGGTTATTAGGTCGTCTAAGGATAGTAGTTAAGGCAGATAATTTAGTAGGATAGAGCCTTCTAGCGTAAGTGTTGGCGCCTGTACGGGTGCAGCGTACGTTAGGTCTTATTAATTAGATAGGACAAGCATTATAAACTCTCTACTAGCAAGTCTTTTATTGTCCTCTCCTTTAGGCATGTCTTAATCTCTTCTTAAGAGGGCATCTGCTCGTACGTTGTCCTTGCTAGGTCGGTATTGTATCTTTATGTTGCTAAACTGTAACATAATCTAAGCCTATTGTATGTGTCTTTTAGTAAGCTTCTGTTTCTTTGTAAAGTACTCTAGGTTTTTGTAGTTAGTAACAACTTTAAACTCCTGTACGCTTTGTAATTCAGCGTCCTATTCCTGCAAGCAGAATATTACTGCAAGGAGTTCTTTATTGTGGATAGGGTAGTTTGCTTTATAAGGCAGGAATTTCTGAGAGAGGTATGCTACTGTACGAAGATTGCTAGATGCGTCTTCTTGTGAAAGGGTGGCTCCTATAGCAAAGCTAGAAGAATTACATTCTACTACAGCTCTCTGCTTAGGGTTAAGGGTAGTAAGGACCTTGTCTAACAGGAAGGCTTCTTTTAGGGCCTAGAAAGCTTAATCTTATTCCTCTATCTATTTAAAAGGGAGATCCTTCTTAGTAAGTTATATAAGCAGTTCTAACAGTGTAGCAAAGTCTTTAATAAACTTCTAATAGAAGTTTGCAAACCTAAGGAACCCTTATACGCCTTTAACTATAGTAGGTACTTACTATTCCTAAATAGCTTGTACTTTTTTAGGGTCTATTAATATACTCTTCCCTGCTTCTAGGATAAATCCTAGGTACTTTGTACGCTGTACGTTAAATTCGCATTTGCTAAGTTCTGAGTTTAACCTAGCTTCTTATAGGCGTTTAATTACCTGTTGTACGTGCTTATAGTGTTTGTGTAGAGAACCCTTAGTAAAAATTAATACATTATCTAAGTATACTAAGGCAAAGTTGTCTAGAAACTCTCTAAGGGCCTAGTTAATGTACCTCTAGAAGGTACTAGGAGCGTTAGCTAATCTAAAAGGTGTTACTAGCTACTTATACAAACTAAATCGCGTACAGAAGGCAGTTATCTATTCCTGTCCTTCTACTATCCTAATCTTGTAGAAGGCAGCTATAACGTCTAGTTTAGTGTACTAGGTAGCTTATCTAATTATATTTAGGGTCTCCTTAATTAGGGGAAGAGAATACTAGTCCTTCTTAGTTAGGGTATTTAGTGCTCTATAGTCTACACAGAACTGTAACCTGCCTTCTAGCTTCTATATAAACAGTACTAGTAATACAGCTAGGAAGTTACTAGCCCTAATAAACCCTTTTTCTAACAAATCTAGTAACGTACAGCATAGGACTAAGAGCTTATCCTAAGACATAGCGTAGAGGGGACTGTACGGAACCTCCAGGGTCTTGCCGTCTACTTTATTTAGCTTAATTGTATAGTCTACTGTTAGGCTACAGTAGGGAGGCAGTTTGTTACCTTCTTCTAGGATAAACAACTTAACGTACAACTAAAGGTACGCAGGTAGCGCTGCTTTAACCTCCTGTACAGTTATCTAGGTCTTCGGTTTTAAGGCCTTCTAGATATCCTTTATGCTAGCAGCAAAGACTTAGATTCCTAAGTTTTCCTTGCAGCTCTTTCGTACGTAGTACTAGAAGGCTACTGCTGATACTAGGCAACAGTCTAGTAGGGTAAGCACTTTAGTGCTTTGTACGGTAACGTTATACCGTTCTATAGATAGGAGCTTGTTCTTAGTGCTGATTACACTACTAACATCTTCTAACTATGTCTTTCTAAGAATTATGTCGTAGTTATACGTTAAAGGGGTGATGTACGCTGCAACACAGTGTTGCAGTACGCCTCTAATATTAAGGGTAAATTCTGTAATAGCAGTAATAGTGCTTCTTTAACTGTTAACTCCTTCTATAGTTATAGGTGTAATCGGGATGCGTAGTAAGTTTATCTTCCGTACGGACTGTTTGTTTACTAGGCAATAGGTACAACAACTATTATTAACTATAGCAGTAGCTAGCGTGGTAGAGTTAATAACTGTATAAATTAACATTGGTTTAGTTGCAGCTAGTTAATAGAGCAGTAAACGTGTTAACTGTACGGGCTTAGGAACTTGTTAAAGAGGCCCTAGCGTACGACTTTCGGCTAGGGCTGTTCTTTTCCCTCGTCTTCTAATGAAGAGGTCTCTTCAGCTGGTTGTATAGCTGCTACCTTAGGGATTCTTAAGGTTGACTTTTGTTTGTTCGTACGAGCAGGTAATTTAGATAGAACGTTCTTCTTGCAATTACGTACTATATGGCCTTTGTTGCCACATTTAAGACAGGCTCCTGTAGTCCTTCTTTTACAGATTTCTTTATCTGTTCCCTAGTATTCTCTTTTTCTTGTACAGGGCTGGTGAGCGCCTACCGTAGGCTGCCAGTCCATTTTATTGCTGTTCCTACGTGGGTTTTCCTAGGAACTAGGGCTGTTATACGTCTGGGTAGAGTAGCTGTTACTTGTGATCCTGTCTACAGCCTTAAGGTTTTCCTAGGTTATCCTAGCACGCTGTACGAACTGTTCGTACGTCTCGAGTCTAGGTGGTTAGTATCCAGCTTGAGCTCTTAACAGCTTACTGTTTAAACTGTTCTTAAGATAGTTAATCTTCTAAGCGTAGCTTGCTCTGTCTAAGGCTGCCTCTTGCAGCTTTAAGTTAAACTTCTAGACATGTAGATTGAAGTTGTTTTTGCCTTGTTTTGTTGTACAGAGGTACTTAAGGGCTTTCTCCTAGGCAGTAGGGTCCTTAAAGAACCTGTTAAGGTATGCCTAGGCCTTCTCAAGCGTTGGCAGGGTGGTGCTGTTTATAAGGCTTATTATTATTAGAGATAGAGCATTGAACGCTTAACTAGTCGTACGAGTAATCACGTAGTTAACTTGGTCCTTCTTAGTGGGGTACGCTGGCTAGTCCCTGTACAGCTTAGCCTGTACCTTTATCTTCTATTAAAGATATTGTTTATGTGATCCTTTGTTAAATACTTCTACATTAGGAAGCCTGGGCTTTTTGGCCTGTTGGACGGTGTAATCTCAGTAGTCACTTAAAGAAGTAGGACCAGAGGAAAAATTTTGTCCACTTCTTTCTAAGGTTTCCGGACGAGCGTTGTTGCTCAGCATCCCCCTGAGTTTGTTTATTTGGGATTGTAGCTGCTTGTACGGTTGTCTCTCTTGCTTGCTTGCTAGTTTATCTAGGTTGGCTTTTAGGGATCGTATTGTCGCTATCAGATCGTCCACTGATAGGTTGCGCAACAGGTCTTGCTATTGCTCGTACAGATGCTGCGATTGCATCTGCTGTTCGTACGTTAGCTGGCTGCTAGGCAGCTGTTGGTTGTAAAGGCTGTCTCCTTCTATTGTCGTACGCTTAGGGGGTTTGGTTGGTTTTAATCTTTCTGCTTATGTTAAGGGTTAAAGTGGCCTTCTAACAAGTATGCATTTGTCCTATACTACAGAAGCAGAAAGATAAGAAAAAAAGATAGATTGCCTCTTCTTGTACAAGATATAGCAAGATGCTAAGCTGTGCTCTATAATTACGTGCGTAAGTTTAGTGCGTAGTCTCGTACACTTAGGGCTTAGCCTATCACACTACTTATGCAAAATTATCTTAGCAGAATACAACTATAATACCTATAACTAAGAATTACTAGCTATAGTGTAGAGTGTAAATTACTAGCAGTAATACTTCTTAGAAGTCTACTTTAAGATTCTTACAGACTATATAAACCTAAAGTTGTTTATAGAGACTAAGGTACTAAACTACTAATAGGTTAGGTTGTACTTAGTACTAAGTTAGTATAACTTTATCTTAAACTACAGACTAAGGTGTATAAATCTAGTAGATAGGCTATTATAAAGCCTAGATTATATTATTTATATAGCAGAGGTATAAAAACTATCTTAAAAGTATAACAAAGCTTTTATATAACTACTAAAGAATCTACTCTTAAAGAAGAAATATAATACTACTTAGGTATTAGCAGTATAAATAAGAGCTGCTAAACGTAAGAATATATTGCCTAAGACAAAGATAGTCCTAAAGAATTTCTAGAAAGCTAATAGATACACTTCTAAGGAATTTTAGACTATACAGAAAGAAACTAGTATAGAACTAGACACAGAAAGTTAGTTAGATAAATATAGTTCTAAGGCAGGTTAGAATAACCTAGAACAAGGTATATTAGCTTAGTTAGGTATAAGACATATTACTATGTCTAAAAACAAGGTAATAGTGCTATAGGAATACTAAAATAGCCTACTTATAAGATATTTTAGTATAAGAAGAACACTTAAAAAGCTCTAGTGCTAATATAGGTAGAAGAATATAAGAAAGAACATTAGCTAGTACTGCTAGGAATATATGCCCTGTAAGAGATTAAGCTTAGTATAACACAGTCTATATAGATTGCTTATGCCTTTGCTACTACTAGACAGGCTGTAGGAAGAAGTAATAATAGATTTTATTACAGGGTTACCTCTAAGCAAGCTTACTAGAGTAGTTTATACGTAATACTTGTAATTATATACTAATTAACAAAGATAGCACACTATATTCTAGTAAGAGGAGATTAGAATACAGTTAACCTTGCATAGGCCTAGATAAAAGAACTAATTTAACTCTATAAACTTCTAAAATATATTATCTTAGACAGAGGTCCTTTAATAAATACAGGTTACTAGAAAACCTTCTTACACTACTTAAACTCTAGAAGAGTATTATTATGTACTTATTATCTACAGACTAATAGATAGATAAAAAGACAGAATTAAACCCTAAAGTAGTACCTAAGGTGCTACTACTTCTTAGAGCAGGATAATTAGGCAATATAGATGTTAGTTACAGAGTTTATATATAATAGTAGCCTCTACGCTACTATAAGAACTACTCTATTCTAAGTAAACTACAGAATAGCTCCTAAGAGGACAGATTAGCCTAGTATACCTCTTAAGTAGAGAGAATTGCCTCTAGAGTTATAGGTTGTAACTAAGCTGCTTGTATTGCAAAGAGAGTGTAAGAAGAAGATACTTATAGTAGATAAGTACTAGAAGGTATATTAAAACAAGAGTAGGCTACTAATAGCTTTTAGTATAGAAGACTAAGTAATAGTTTTAAATTGCTATATAAAGTCTATAAGGCTAAAATAGAAACTATATTAGAAGTATATTAGACTAAGGCGTATAGTAGCCTAGATTAGGCTAATATTGTTTAAAGTAGACCTGCTTAGCCTAAAGAGTGTCTATCTAGTGTTCTATATATTCCTCTTAGAACCTTTTAATCCTAAAGAGATAATTTTATACCTAGATTACTAGGTTATAGATATACTCTGCCCTTTTAGTAATAATATATAGAATATGGAAAGAATTGTTGAAAGAAGCTAAGATAATAAAGGATAATAGCTATACTACGTAAAATAGGCTAGATATAGCAATAAAGAGAATATAGAAGAGCTTAGAGTAAACATTTCCTCTAACACTCTTAAAGAGTTCTAGAGTAGAGAGAAAATCTTCTTAAAAAGATAATAAACCTTACAGACTATTAAAAGGCAGGTAGAACAGCCCCTTAAAAAGAAGGGGGATAGTTAGGCCTAGTAGCTAAAAAATTAGAAATCTCTAAGTTAGACAAGAAGAAATCCAAAGTTACCTTTACTATTTTTCCTACAGGGTTTTAGGTATTAAATAGTACTTAGATCTAATAGAGAATAGAGTGTGCTAGAATAGCCTATAATAGTCTAATATAGTTAAGAATATAGAAGAAGAGGCTATTATATATTATTAAAAGCTATAGAGGTAGTAGGTATCTTAAAGCACCCTAGGTGTAGTATTATAGCCTAGAATACTACAAAATAACTAAGAATACTATAGAATTATCTACTATGTCTACTAGCAAATTATAAGGAACTAGCTTAAGTAAGAAGTACCTTATCCTCCTTCTTTTTAGACTTAATACGCTTAGTTAGCTAACTCTTAGCAGGACTAGTAGCAGCATCCCTCTTAGCCTCTAGGTTTAAAATCTTAGCAAGTAGGTTAGTAGTATAACTGTTTAACTCTTTTACTTTAGTATTAATAATAGTGCTCTTAGCTTCTTATATGTTAGAATGCGCTATAATAGCTAAGAATAGCTAAAAAAGAAGTAAACTTACCTTCTTAGCAGGGGTTAAGGCCTTAGTAGTAATCTTAGCATCTAACCTACGCTTTTAACTCTTAACCTTAGCCTAAATAGACACCTTATTATACTTATAACTAGTAGGCTAGACATTAGTAATGATATTAGCAGCTAAAAGAATAGTACTAGAATAAAGGTATAACTTTTTAGCGTAAAGGCTGTACTTACTAGAAATAGTTAGTTATATACTAGAATAGCTTAGAATACTCTATAATAGGACAGAAGAACCTGTAATACAATCTTCTTAGCTAAAACGTAATAGATCTTAGCAAGGCAGGTAATATTAAGCTTCTTCTTATAAGTTGTATATTCTTTAAGGTTGTAGTTCTTAAGATAACTATAGTTAGCTATAAGGTGCTTATAATACTTCCTTAGAGATCTATAAGGTGTTAGTATATACTAAAATAGCTTAAAATAGCTAAATATACTGTAAAACAGTCTAAGTTAGTAAGAAAGGACTTCTAGCACCTTATAGTCTAAACACTGTCTCTATTCTTAAGCTTAAAGAGCTAAGACTAGTAGATCTACTAATTTTAATTAGTAATTAGAGGAAAGTAGCAGCTAACTATACTACCTACACAACACTCTATAGTGCTAAACTAGGTAATATAGCAGATACAGATATAGATAGACTTAATAGTATTATTAGCTATGTTATTAGATATAGGTGTAAAGTCTATAATAGATAAAAAGAGCTAGGCTTAAGGCCTATATAGGTAAGTGTAGTCTACTATAGCCTATAACAGTGTAGAATAAGCTACTATACACTAGTTAGCACTAAAAGAGTTTAGAAAGACCTTTTTCTACCTAAAGGCACCTATCTTAGCTAATATGCGCTATTCTAGCGTATAATACCCTAGAAGGGGAATAAATAAGAAAAAGGGTAAAAAGTTAATTTTTAGAAAAACTTACTAAAGAAGGTAGTAGAATATAGGAGTAATAGACTAAACTAATAGAGAAGAGCTTTGAAAATATAGTACTCTACTAATAGCTAGAGCAGCTGTGCTCTTACTACAGAAATTAGTAGTAAAGGTAAGAGAGAAAAAAAGAGAGGTACGCGCCTAGGTAAAGGTAGAACTTTAAGCCTTTAGTTAGTTAGCATAGGATATACTATAATAGACTACATTAAACTATAATATCCTCTACTAGAGCCTATTAGCCTAACGTTTAGTTAATTAGGATAATTAACCTAAGAAGAGAGATATTGTTAGCCTAATAGCTAACGCCTTAGAAAGTTGTTACAGAGTAACTTATTCTAGGTTAAGCCTAGTATAAATAGTCCCTTATACTAGATTAATGCCTAGTATTAAACAGTCTATAGCTAATTATACATCTCTGTTCTTAATTATATTATTACTACTTATGTTGTTACCTTCTCTTTTAGTGCACCTTGCCTTAAGGCCTAACAATTTTCTGGTTCTAATATTTTAGTTGTTCTTAGCGCATAGCTACTTTAGCGTTTGCTTACTACATTAGTCTTATCTCTTTATAGGCCCCGCACTATAAAGTGTGCAACGTGTTCTAATAGAAGTTTAGCAGGGTGTCACCGCGACCCTCACCAGCGGCCCTTCTAGTCCGGGTTCAGATATATTCGTGGATAAATTCCTTGAATAAACATATCGCTAAGTCAGAAATGGCGCCGAAGTAGCTTTGAATACAGCCCTCTGCAGTTCATTGATTTCAGGTTACTCGAGCTCATTTCTGGACAAAGTCTATACGACGATATTCATTGCAGGCTGCGGGACTATCAGTTAGACTCAACACCGTGACACGATGCTCTATCATATACGTAGGGCGATGAGAAGAGTGCATGCCGGATATCACTAGATGTTCTACCCTTTCATATCCGACTAAAACTTCTAGACGCGTTGCGGCGCCTGCGATGACCTTGAAGCACAAGAATCATTTGGATTGATGCATTATGCATTGATCAAAACAGCGCAGACAAGAAAAGCGTTCAATTGTGGGTGTCCTGAATGTCTTACATATGCTCGAGCTCTTTGACTTGTGGCGCGGAAGTGTTCTTGTCAGTGACGCGGAGGTGTTCTTGTCAATGGCGCTGCCCCCACTCATGCTATTGCTCAAGGACGACGATATCTAAGGTCCGGACACGTACTACTTAACGACAAAAGGACGTTTTGCGCAGATTGAATTGGCCAACAGTTGGGAGCAAAACGAGTGAGGTCCAAGCCGTCAATGTCACGTGCAGATGCTAAAGTCGGCCGGAACAACTGCTAGATCAGCGATGATGACATAACATGCCCAGAAGCGAAGTGAAGAAGCATACGTTTTTGTAGATCAATCCTAAACATGTGACTGATACAAAGACTCCGTAAGAATGACTTTGCAGTGCAATGGTTGCTTGATCGTCGTCGCAACTACATAGTGTCGGCCATCCATGGGTGCTCCAGGAGTTCAGTCGCCGATTTCCTGTCTTCCGGCCGCCATCTGAGCATCGAGCGTATGAAATCGAGAAACAATTCCTTTTCCTCCCCTTCAAGCACCGAGACTCTTTCCTCAAGTGAGATCTTAGGAATAGTTACACTCTTGGAGCCACCCGTCCAGTGTCCTATTGAACTTAGCAGAGTCTATGTCGGGACGATCTCAATGACTAACCTTGCTTGTCGAAGACCTTCTTCGTCATATGGTTGCTTTGCGTGTATTCAAGCGGAGGCACTCCAAGGTATGCAACCATTTCAGAAACATGATGTGTCTCTGATGGGTTGCCCTCGTTGTCACGGGCGTGGAATAGATGCTCATCTTCAAACAAGTCCCACACCTGATGAAGAATAAGTCATTGAGACTTTTTTATAATAGTATTGAATACTTACCAACGTGGCGACACTCCAAATGTCCACCTTGGAGCCCCACTCCATCTCGAAAATTATCTCTGGTGCACGGTATAGCTCAGGTTGAATTAATCCGGAGTGGAAATCTCCTATCCGCGCTTCTCCGAAGTCACAGAGAACTGGTTGGCCCCAAAGGTCACCCGTAGAATGAGGAAGCTCACAGGAACTGTGAATGATGCGTGTGTCGTCAATCACTTTGGATGGTGACGGGTTCTCTGCTTCAGCTTTCTCGAAGTTTTCCAGAATAGTGTCATCATCCACAGTCAGCATGATGTTTCCAGGATTGATGTCTAGCTTGTCAGTTGATTCAATCATGTTGCGTCATCTTGTCGTACCTGTATGTACGACCTTAGCCTCGTCGTGTAAGAACGACAGCGCCTTTAGCACATTGGCTAGCGTGCACTTCAGAAGCGGTACGTTGAGCTTGTGTGCTGGGTGATAATACTGGAGCTGTCGAATAGTCATGTGCATGGGTGGATGAACAAAGCACAAATGTTTGCCAGTTGGACCGTCGAGCTCAAATTCGCCATACAGTCCGCGGATGTATGCTTGGCCGCGATGCTGTGATTGCATAGAACTGACATGCTCGTAAAAATCTAGCTCTCGATTGAGCTGTGGGGTCTTTTCGGCATCTCGGGTACAGATCTTGACAGCGACGAAGCCAGCGACGAAGCCAGCGTCTCGTTCTCTGTGCATGGATGATCAGACTTTGAAGGGTGTGTGTGGTGAAGAACGCTTAACATACCGGATATCCCGACACAGCCAGACCGTGGAGTATGCACCGTAGCCGAGTTTTCCAATAACCTTAAAGCTAGAATCGAGAACCTCACCAGGTCGTGCTGGATAAAACTGATCATGGCTATACCACGGAAGACGCTCCTCCTCAAAGAGCTCGCTAGCAACCATTTTCGTACTCTGGAAGCGCGAAATTCGGGAGATGTGAGAGGGAGATTTGAAGCGAGTACATGCGCGTTGACCAAATCTCAGCATGGTGTAGAGGCACTATATCATTGTGGGAAGTTAGTGTGACGGTCTAAAGGCATGTTGGCCGCACTGATGCCTAGCACGGTCAACGACGCGTCTGTGCTCGTTAATCAATTGGCCGGCGGCAAAAACGACGCTAGCAAAACAGGGTCCTGTCTCACCATCACGCGGACTTCGCTCGTTACGCGCCAAGTATTCTTGAACTTCTCTAATAGTCGGACTCAGAGCACACGCGCGTCAACCTCTTAACCCACAATGTCTCATTCAGACTTGGTGTCACTTCTTCATAGCCACATTTGGGATGTGACCGAAGTTGCATGAGCGAATAACGGAGGATAGAGTGACGCTCTTGCTATTTTAGCAAATACTGGATTCTACTTGAAGTAAAGCTTCAAACTGTTGTGGCGCAGCATCAAGAGCTCAGTGTTGCGAAGTCCAAGAATTGAGAGTATAAGAGCAGAGGCTGCCTTCCATTAAAGTGTATTAAGAAAAGGTCTAGGACTGGACCAGGATTGCTGTAGACATAGAGAAAATTAAAACCTTTAATTAAAACTTTTTCGCGTTGCAATCTAGTAGCCTAGTATAAAAACTATACAATATTAGTATTGTTAGATGCCCCCTATGTCCTACTTTTATATTTTACCTTATAGTAAAATAAATAATTATATAATTACAACATGCAGCGCTTTTAACAGAAGCAAGAAGTTAACTAATAAGATTTCTGTTCTTACGTAACAGAGCTAATAATATTTCTATCCTTATATTTAATAGCTAATTAAGTTTCTATCCTTAGGCAAAGCATGTGCTATAAAGAACATTAAAACTCTATATTATTCTATTTTTAAGAAAAAAAAATTAATTCTTATATGCTTGTATAGCAGACAACAGCTGTAAACACAACCTATAAAGTTAAGAAAGAATTTAATTATATAGACTATTACTAGTACTTAAATAGGCAAGTTAGTAGTAATAAGCGTCTTATGCAATTGCAATATACTATTAGGCTGTTTTAAAGCAGCTAAATTATAATTACAAGTAGAACTACATATAGAGCTACTAAAACACGTAACACACGTTAGAAGGTTAACAAGTAAGAAAGCTAGGCTACCTAGAGAGAATGCAATAAACTTTAACATTACTCTCTTCTTAGCCTAACTGCAGAATAGTAAGTAATAGTTTTAGCAAGGTTGTGCAAATTAAAAAGATATCTATAGTGTTATATATAGTATTAATAGTATAGAGCTAACTTTTATTATTCTATTAGCTAGTTACTAACTTAGCTTTAAGTTAAATAGAGACTTACAAGGAAATTTACAAAAGTCTCTTACTTAATTACAGCCTATATCTACTGTTTTAAGAATAACAAACAAGCTAGCTATAGCATATTATAACTCTTCTTTATGCTAGAACACTAGTATTGCACAGCTACGTAAAATGCTCCTTATTAAATCCTAAGCAGATAGACTTATTTAGTAGACTTAAGCTTATAGCTCTTTAGAAAAGCACTACGCCTTATAAGTGTAGACTATTTAGCTAAAATGCATTTAAAGAGTATTACAATACTAGTATAGTTTAACAACATAAGACTAGTAATTTAATAAGAAAATTACATATAAGGTAACCTTTTAGTAAAAGCAAACTAGATTTAAGCTAGAACTTAATAAATAAAGGTAGCATATGCAAGTGCTATAGCCTTTACTTAGGTATTATACTTAGTAGAAAGAGTGTCTAGAACAAGGTACAAATCCTTATTTATACTAATTAGATTACTAGGCTTAAGCTTCTTGTAGTCTACTAGTTTGATTAAGGGTAGAAAGATAGTTTATTTTATAGACATCTTAATAACTGCAGACTTGCCTACCTAGGTAGCCTCTAGATTAATGTTTGCTCTCTTCTTAGCTGCTTCTGCTGTAACGTCCAGGTCTAGTATCTTAACAACATTACTAACAAGATATAGCAGTTGCCTAAAGATTATTAGCCTAGTTTCTGCTACCTTTACCTACTGCGCCTATAACTTTAGACAGTAAGACATACTTATTATTCTTAATCTTATTTAGGTTGTTATTAATCTTCTTGTTTATAGACGCTTTCTTATGCGTAAGCCTCTAGAACTTGCTCTTTATAATGTGCTTATTATTCTTTAGTAACTGTCTTTGCGTAATAATATCTTATGTGCTTAAGTTTATAATCTCCTTGTTAAGCAGCTCTTCTTCTAGCTTAGCAACCTCTATTTCTGCGTTGCTATTCGCCTTCTTTCTATCCTTGCTAGCATTGCTGTCCTTCTTTTTATCCTTGTCCTTCTTCTCTTCCTTCTAGTAGCGCTTAAAGTTGTTAAGATCCTTAAGTGTAGACCTAGTAGCAGTAGGAGGCAGAGTTAATGTTAGGTAATATAGAGTAAGAACAGAGTGCTTATAAGATATGTAATATCTAAGCAACTAAAGAAGGCGTTGCTAGCAGAAGGGTTAGATTGTTAGAGTGTTAATATAAAGCTATTTAAGAGGCAGCTATAGGTAACAAACAGAAAGCTCTTCTAATTACTCTAGTCTTAGCGCGTTTAGAAGCTTCTCTATTAAGATAAACACTAACTATAAACCTTAAGAACAACTTTAAATTTAGTAGCTAAACTATACTTACTACTAATGTAAATTTCTATAAGCTTTGAACAATTTATTTTTACGCGTCTTAAAGACCTGCATCTTAAGCTACCTTGTTATTAGTAGCCTTATAGTTTCTAACATTAGCTTTCTCTTACTTATAGAGAGTTTAGCTAGGTTAAGCACTATAACAAGTAAATAGAATCTGGTTTTAGAACGCAAGGATATTGTAAATTTATTAAACATATTTGTTTAAATATACATAGAGCAGAGTGCGCGTAGAACACTTGCTCTAAGATAGTATATTATTACACCCTTGTTAAATAAGAAAGATAGCGCAAATTTAATACAAGATATCCTCTAAACTAGAAAGCCTAATAACACAGCTAGTTTTCTGTATATAAAAGCACACCTATAGTATAAACAACCTAATTAGGTACACAGGCCTGCCTATTAGAAAGGTAGATGCTAAAGTTTTAGAATAATAGGCCTATACGTATATGCTAAAACCCTTAGCACTTATAGTGCTCTTAACTTGTTAACACTTAATAAACAACTATTAAACTACTACTACATAACTACACTACTACAACTATTAACAACTATACTAGCAAAGCTAATCCTTACTTCTAACTCTACACGCAGTACTGCGCTTTAATTACTACGCAAACTAGCAATAATTATAATTAATTTAACAACTACTTACCTTACTGCAGGTAATAAGTAGAGACAGCAGCTAATTTTAGCGCGCAGGTAAGAAGCTAACTAGTTTTACATATTAAGCCTAAACTTTAGAGTACACCCTTCTAGCAGCCCTACTAATAAGCAACTAGAACTTTAGTAGCTACCTTCCTTAGGTGCCCTGTTCTAGGTTCTTAGAACTTTGTTATTACTCTCTCTAGCAGCCCTATATTAGTCTGTCTAAACCTAGCTAGGTGCTCTAATAGTAGCATACTGCACTAGCACTTCCTTACTTTACACTACTATTAGGTCCCTAGCGTTGTAATAGCTCCTCTAGCAGTAAAGGCTAAGCATTTAGCAGCGTTGCGTCTAGCTAAGCCTAATAGAAACAAACTGCCTTCTAGCATTACATTCTAGTATAACTCTAGCTCTCTCTCTATATCTACTTCTAAGAGTGTAAATGTAGAAAGCTATATGTAAGTGCAATACTTTTTAATCTAATTATTAGCACGTACTAGTCTATAGACTCTTACTATTAGCACAAGCTAGTTTAAATGTCTCTAACCTCTTAGTTTAACTAAGCGTTAAACCTATTAACAACTTAGACACAAACAAGGAACAGCCTAGTAATAAACATAATAGTGCTAAGAAGTATATATAAATTTTAGCATATAGTAATACAGAGGCTAATACATAAGTAGAGTGTATACGCAAAAGTTAGCTACTTAGGCAATCTTAGAAGCCTTAGCGCCCCTTCTAGTTACTGTAAACAATAACTATAAGAGAGAGTAAGTGCTACCTATAGAAGGTACTTAATAAAGTTTACTAACTACCTCTATAGGGCCTCTAACTATTTAGACAACAAAGAAGCTTTTAAGGACAATGTTCTAATTAACAAAATTATTAATAAAAACACTACTGTTAACAACTTAGACATGCTTCTTATTAGCAACTTAGTTACTTGTAACATCCTAGAAACTACGCTAAATAGCAAGTCCTTTATGTTCTAGATTAACAACCTTTGTAAATTTGTAGAAGATATTCTATGCACCTTTTACTCCTACCTCCTACTCCTTTGCCTAAAACATAAGTAAGCTATAACTATGTTTAACAGCGTTTAGAGCTATATAGATGTAATAAAAAGGTCTACTACACTTCTTAAGGTTATTAAAGTCCTTAAAGAACAGGACTTAATTACGCTAGTTACTAGAAACTAGAACAATTTTTTAGATATTATGCATTAGGCACGTTTTCTTTGCATTCTAAAGAGCAAATTTGCTCTAGGCGCAGAATTACTTTTTTATACTTCTAACATCTAGACTATAGATTTTTAGCAAAGTTGTTGCTAGGCTATACTATAACAATAAATATATTTAAGTAAAAAGAGACTTAGCAGTGCTAGAGAAGAAGGCTGTACTATAAAAACTTAAATTCTAGATCTAAAACAGCACATCTAGCATTAAGAGCAAGAAATCTGCTTATAAAGTTTTATTAATTTAAGCTAAGCTTATGCAAACTATACTTACATCTATGTAAAGGTAGTTTTATAAATATACATCTAAGCGTTGCTGCCTTAAAGAAAACAATAGAGAGAATAACGCTCTAATGCCTATAGATGTAGATTAAGAGACTGCAATTAACAGCTCTAGCAATAAATTAAACAACAGTAAGTACCTAAACCTAGAGGTTAGGTATTAAACTTTACTAACCTCCCTTCTTAGATAACATCTAGCCTCTTTCTAAGCTAATTAATAGCAAGAGTAAACAGGAGATTATTAAGTCTTATATTAAGAATGTGAAAGAGGTTTAAGAGTAAGAATACATTAGACTTATATTAGCAGCAGCGCCTTTACAAGCAAGCTTAAATTCTTATTATCTATATACAAAACCTCTACAGGAAGTAGGCTCCTTTAAGAGTGTATTTCTAGGATTTTTAAGTCCTATACTATAGTATAATGCACTATCTAGACAACATTAAGATAATATTAAAGCAGAACAAACACCTTAACCCTATTAAGAAAGCAGTATTAATTAACTATAGGTAACTAAAGGTCTTTGTATTATAGTTGTTTAGAGCAACTGTAAAAACTATTAAAACTAACACAAGTAGCTAAAGAGTGCAGAATGTTCTCTAGCAGAAAAAGAAGATTAGCACTAATCTTATTACTGCCTAACAAGATAAGGCCTATAAAAATGTAAAAAGTAAAGAAAGTAAGGTTAAACTACCTCCTGTAGATATAGTTACTCTCTTTATAGTAGTAAGTTTAGTCTGTAACACTAGCGCAAGCATATTTAAAGATTATAAATTAACTTGTACTTTTGCTTCTAGCTACCTTAGCGCTGCCTGTTAAGAGGCTAAGATTCTTAACCTTAAGCAGAAGTTAATGCTAAGAACAACTAAACTACTGTAATAGTAGCAAGTTATTAGTATAAATTAGGCGTTAGATCTTCTAAAACTAATGTATATTTACAGTAGTATTATTGCTAATTAGATTAGCCTTAGAAAGATAATCTAAGTTGCTAGTATCTTCTGCAAGGTATGTTTAATAGGTTACTTATTAAACTTTAATACCTACTCCCTATAGCTATATATAAACTATTACTAACAACTATTAAACAGACTATTAAGGAGTACAAGGACTGTAATAGCAAGTTAAATTAAGACCTATATAAAGGCCTTATAAGTATTAATTAACTAAACAGAGCTTCTAAGCGTTTTAGTAACCTTACTTAACCTTTCTTATATGTTGCTCTAAAGAGCCTATACTACTAAGAAGCTACTAAATTTAGCACGTTTAGCACTAAAGCCTGTGTTATTCTTATTAGAGGTAACGCTACGCAGTTAAATAGTAAGTACAAGGTAATAGAGGCATTTTCTAACGCTAAGTCCTACGTTTAGAATATAGAATGCGCAGCTAATATTTATATTATATTTATTATCTTGTATAATAAGTTATCTAAAGACTATAGACCTAAACTCTTCTAGCAAAATGTTAAAACAGATTTACCTAAATACTGCGAATAACTTAGCGTTCTAGCGCACTTATTTAACCTATCTAAGCATTTAGAGAACGTATCTAAGCTGCCTAACAATTGCCTTGCTTAGTTTAGGGTAAGAGTTTTTAAAGGCTAATTTGCTTATATTTTCTGCAACAAAGTATAGGACTACATCTACAATTTTACAGCCTATTAGCAAATAATCTACTAGCTAAAGCTATGCTAACTTATTCTTATGTTAGGTTATCTAGTGTCTTGCAGTATAACTAACTTTAGCATATATCTAAAGCTTCTAGAGTACCTAGAGCTTCTTGTATAATTAAAAGTAGAAAACTTTCCTAACTATAAGCACAGCTGTACTAACCCTTACTTGCTCTCTAATAACAGCCTATTATAGGTACCTAACTTAATAAGGGGTTAGTGTTAAACTTTGCTGTGCTCCTCCCCTCTCTTTTTAATTTCTCTTCCTTCTTGTTATACTTACTCTTTCCTTTAAACCTTTTACTAATATAGCTTAGTATTAAGTACAGATTACTGTACTGCAATTAAAAGAAGTTTATCCTTAGAAGTAATAGTAGAATTACTATAGACTAGCGCGTCTTACAATTCTGTGCTGCCTAGTCTACTCTTACTCTCTTTATTATCTACTAAGACTTTAATACAGCTTTCTCTGCTAGTTCTAACAACACTATTAGCTAGGGCCTACTCCTAAAGCACTACTAGACTATTAAGAGAATCTTTTTGCTATTAGACTAACGTACATATAATAACTTCTTTACTTACTAGTTGCAGCGCCTCTTTAT
The DNA here is from genome assembly GCA_004011705.1 of Ascochyta lentis. Classification (NCBI taxonomy): domain Eukaryota; kingdom Fungi; phylum Ascomycota; class Dothideomycetes; order Pleosporales; family Didymellaceae; genus Ascochyta; species Ascochyta lentis. The sequence goes on from RZGK01000003.1 coordinate 3,376,698, forward strand.
GTCCTATAAGAACGCTGTTAGAAAGTAGATTTCTAGTATAAACGCTTGTGCTTAGCAAGCTATTTAGATTCTAGAGTTCCTCTTACTCTAAGAGCATCTATATACAGAGAGTAAGGTTAAGAAGCATCCTTAGAGACATAGGCCTAACTCTAACAATCCTGTAGAAGAGTAATACAACTATAACTGTAAGTCCTAGTTCTATAAGAAGAGCCTAATTGCGCAAGAGTAGGCAGCTATTCCTAAGAATTTAGATTAAGGCGAAAGCATCTATTAGATCTTTAAGCAGATCTAGAGCACTACAGGCTTAGATTTGCTTCTTAACTAGAATAGTAAACCCTTAGATTTTAACACTATGTCTAACACTAAAGTAGCTACTAAGTTTATTAAGCGCTCTTCTAAAATACAAGCGCTCTTATTCTTATACTTAGACTAGTGTCTTCTCTGTAATAAAAAGGTTATCTTTTAGTTTATAACGCTTGTTATCTAAGAGCCTACGCAGACTGTTATAGAACTTCTTAGTTACAGCCTTTTCTCTGTTTATTCTATTAACACTTAAGAAGAGCGCTAGTAGGTTTAAGACAAATAGAACAACCTATAGACAAAGAAATAGATCCTTTTTACCTTAGCACTAGTGTTTAGACTAGGCTTTAACCTGCAGAAGGACTCCTAAGCTAGCTGTTTAGTTAACACTCCTAACAATAATAACTAAGCAAAACAGCTCCTAGGTTAATAGTATTATAGTAGATAGACGCTAAAAGTCTATTTCTTCTATCTTGTTGTCTGTAGATGCTATAGCATTTTTTAACTTATATTAGTTCTATTAACTAAATTTTAGTGTTAGTTGATTGTTTTTCTCCTATCTACTACCTTTAAGAGGGGGGTGCCTAGTTAACTTTGCAGACTTCTCTCTCCTCTCTCTTTATTCTTATATTATTAACTAACTAAGCATACGCTAATATTATCTAGAAACAACCTTATAGTATCCTTAGTATCTATAAGTGCGTTTATGTTATAGTGTATTAAGAAAAGGTCTAGGACTAGACTAGGATTGCTGTAGATATAGAGAAAATTAAAACCTTTAATTAAAACTTCTTTACGTTACAATCTAGTAGCCTAGTATAAAAACTATACAATATTAGTATTACTAGATGCTCTTTAAGTCCTACTTTTATATTTTACCTTATAGTAAAATAAATAATTATGTAATTATAACATGCAGCGCTTTTAACAGCAGTAAGAAGTTAACTAATAAGATTTTTGTCCTTATGTAACAGAGCTAATAATATTTCTATCCTTACATTTAATAGCTAATTAAGTTTCTGTCCTTAAGCAAAGTATATGCTATAAAGAACATTAAAACTCTATCTTATTCTATTTCTAAGAAAAAAAATTAATTCTTGTATGCTTGTAGAGCAGACAACAGCTACAAACGCAACTTATAAAGTTAAGAAAGAATTTAATTATATAGACTATTGCTAGTACTTAAATAGGCATGTTAGCAGTAATAAGCGCCTTATGCAATTGCAATATGCTGTTAAGCTGTTCTAAAGCAGCTGAATTATAATTACAAGTAGAACTACATGCAGAGCTACTAAAACGCGTATTATATATTAGAAGGTTAACAAGTAAGGAAGCTAGGCTACTTAGAGAGGATGCAATAAACTTTAATATCTTCTCTTCTTAGCCTAGCTGCAGAATAGTAAGTAATAGTTTAAGCAAGGTTGTGCAAATTAAAAAGATATCTACATTGTTATGTATAGTGTTAATAGTATAGAGCTAAGTTTTATTATTTTATTAGCTTGTTACTAACTGCGCTTTAAGTTAAATAAAGACTTATAAGAGAATTTAGAGAAGTCCTCTACTTAATTACAGCCTATGTCTACTATCCTAAGAATAACAAACAAGCTAGCTATAGCATATTACAACTCTTCTTTGCGCTAGAACACTAGTATTGCATAAATACGTAAGACGCTCCTTATTAAATTCTAAGCAGATAGATTTATTTAGTAGACTTAAGCTTATAGCTCTTAAGAAAAGCACTGTACCTTATAAGTATAGACTATTTATCTACAATACATTTAAAGAGCGTTATAATACTAGTATAGTTTAATAGCATAAAATCAGCAATTTAATAGAACAATTATATATAAGGTAAGTTTTTAGTAAGATTAAATTAGATTTAAGCTAGAACTTAATAAATAAAGGTAGCGCATACAAGCGCTATAGCCTTTACTTAGCTATTATACTTAATAGGAAGAGTGTCTAGCATAAGGTATAAATCCTTATTTACACTAATTAGATTGCTAGGCTTAAGCTTCTTATAGTCTACTAGTCTAATAAAAGGCAGGAAGATAGTTTGTCTTATAGACATCTTAATAACTGCAGACTTGCCTACCTAGGTAGTGTCTAGATTAATGTTTGCTCCCTTCTTAGCTGCTTCTGCTGTAACGTCTAGGTCTAGTATCTTAACAACGTTGCTAACAAGATATAGCAGCTGCCTAAAGATTATTAGCCTAGTTTCTGCTACCTTTACCTACTATGCCTATAACTTTAGATAGTAAGACATACCTATTGTTCTTAATCTTGTCTAGGTTGTTATTAATCTTCTTGTTTACAGATGCTTTCTTATATATAAGCTTCTAGAACTTACTCTTTATAATGCGCTTATTATTCTTTAGTAACTATCTTTGCGCAATAATATCTTATATACTTAAGTTTGAAATCTCCTTATTAAGCAGCTTCTTCTCTAGCTTAGCGTCCTCTATTTCTGTATTACTATTAGCCTTCTTTCTATCCTTGCTAGCATTACTGTCCTTCTTCCTATTCTTATTCTTCTTCTCTTCTTTCTAGTAGCGCTTAAGGTTGTTAAGATCCTTAAGTGTAGACACAGTAGCAGTAGGAGGCAAAGTTAATGTTAGGTAATATAGAGTAAGAACAGAGTGCTTATAAGATGTATAATGTCTAAGCAACTAAGAAAGGCGTTACTAGCAGAAGAGTTAGGTTGTTAGAGTGTTAATGTAAAGCTATTTAGAAGGTAGCTATAAGTAACAAACGTAAAGCTCTTTTAATTACTCTAGTCTTAGCGTGTTTAGAAGCTTCTCTATTAAAATAAACACTAACTGTAAACCTTAAAAATACCTTTAAATTTAGCAGCTAAACTGTGCTTGCTACTAATATAAATTTCTGTAACCTCTAAACAATTTATTCCTGCACGTCTTAAAGATTACATCTTAAGCTACCTCCTTATTAGTAGCCTTATAGTTTCTAACATTGGCTTTGTCTTACTTACAAAGAGTTTAGCTAGGTCTAGCACTATAACAAGTAAACAGAACCTAGTTTTAAGACAAAAGAATATTATAAATTTATTAAACACATTCCTTTAAATATACACAAGGCAGAGTACGCGTAGAAAACTTGCTCTAGAATAGCATATTATTACGCTCTTATTAAATAAAAAAGATAGTGTAAATTAGATATAAGATATCCTCTAAACTAGAAAGCCTAATAACACAGCTAGTTTTCTATATATAAAAGCACACCTAAGGCACAAACAACTTAAGCAGGTACACAGGCCTGCTTATTAAAGAAGTAGATACTAAAGTTTTAGAATAATAGGCCTATACGCACACGCTAAAACCCTTAGCACTTATAGCACTCTTAACTTGTTAACAATTAATAAACAACTATTAAACTACTACTACATAACTACACTACTACAACTATTAACAACTACACTAGCAAAGCTAATCTATACTTCTAACCCTGTGCATAGTACTACGCTTTAATTGCTACGCAAACTAGCAATAATAACAATTAATTTAACAACTACTTACCTTACTACAGGTAATAAGCAGAGACAGCAGCTAATTTTAGCACGCAGGTTAGAGGCTAACTAGTTTTACGTGTTAAGCCTAAACTTTAAAGTGCACCCTTCTAGCAGCCCTACTAACAAGCAACTAGAACTTTAGTAGCTACCCCCCCTAGATGCCCTGTTCTAGGTTCTTAGAACTTTGTTGTTACTTTCCCTTCTAGCAGCTCTATATTAGTCTGTCTAAACCTAGCTAGGTGCCCTAACAGTAGTACACTACACTAGCACTTCCTTACTACACACTACTATTAGGTTCTAAGCGTTGCAATAGCTCCTCTAGTAGCAAAGGCTAAGTATTTAGAGGCGTTGCGTCTAGCTAAGCCTAATAGAAACAAACTGCTTTCTAGCATTGTATCTTAGTACAACTTTAGCTCCTCTTCTATATCTGCCTCTAAGAGTGCAAATATAGAAAGCTATATATAAGTGTAATACGTTTTAATCTAATTATTAGCACTTACTAGTCTACAGACTCTTACTATTAGTACAAGCTAGTTTAACTGTCTCTAACCTTCTAGTTTAACTAAGCGTTAAACCTATTAACAACTTAGACATAGACATAAACAAGGAACAGCCTAGTAATAAACAAGGTAGTGCTAAGAAGTATATATAAATTTCAGTATATAGTAATACAGACGCTAATACATAAGTAGAGTACATATACAAAAGTTAGGTGCCTAGGTAATTCTAAAAGCCTTAGCGCCCCTTCTAGTTACTTCTAACAACAACTATAAGAGAGGGTAAGTTCTACCTATAGGGGGTACTTAACAAAGTTTACTAACTACCCCTATAGAGCCTCTAACTATTTAAACAACAAAGAAGCTTTTAAGAACAATGTCCTAATTAACAAAATTATTAACAACAACACTACTATTAACAACTTAGACATGCTTCTTATTAGCAACTTAGTTACTTACAACATCCTAGAGACTATGCTAAATAGCAAGTTCTTTATGTTCTAGAATAACAACTCTTGTAAATTTACAGAAGAAATTCTATGCTCCTTTTACTTCTACTTCCTAGTCTTCTGCTTAGAATATAAGCAAGTTATAACTGTGTTTAACAGCATTTAGAGCTATATAGATGTAATAAAGAAGTCTGCTACACTTTCTAAAGTTATTAAAATCCTTAAAGATTAGGACTTAGTTACGCTAGTTACTAGCAACTAGAACAATTTTTTAGACATTATACATTAGGCGCGTTTTCTTTGTATTCTAAAGAGCAAATTTGCTATAGGCGCAGAATTACTTTTCTATAGTTCTAACATCTAGACTACAAAAGCTATACACAGTGTACTATAGGTTTTTAGCAAAGTTATTACTAGGCTACACTGTAATAACAAAGATATTTAAGCAAAAAGAGACTTAGCAGTGCTAGAGAAGAAGGCTGTGCTATAAAAACTTATATTCTAGATCTAGAATAGCATATCTAGCATTAAGAGCAAGAAAGCTGCTTGTAAGATTTTGTTAATTTAAGCTAGGCTTATATAAACTACGCTTATATCTATATAGAGGTAGTTTTACAAACACGCATTTAAGCGTTGCTACCTTAAAGAAAATAATAGAGAGGATAATGCTTTAACTCTTATAGATATAGATTAAGAGACTGTAATTAACAGCTGTAGTAATAAATTAAACAACAGTAAGTGCCTTAACCTAGAGGTTAGGCATTAAACTTTACTAACTCCTCCCCTTAAACAAAATCTAGCTTCTTTCTAAGCTACTTAACAGCAAGAGTAAACAGAAGATTATTAAGTCTTATATTAAGGACATAAAAGAAGTTAAGACTAAGAACATATTAGACCTATATTAGCAGCAGCGCCTTTATAAACAAGCTTAAAATCTTATTATCTATATAAGAAACCTCTATAAGAAGTAGGCTCTTTTAAGAGCGTATTTCTAGAATCTTTAAGTCCTATACTACAGTACAACGCACTATCTAGACAATATTAAGACAATACTAATGCAGAACAAACACTTTAACCCTATTAAGAAGGTAGTATTAATTAACTATAGGCAACTAAAGGTCTTTATATTATAGTTGTCTAGAGTAACTACAGAAACTGTTAAAACTAACATAAGTAGCTAAGGAGTGCAGGATATTCTCTAGCAGAAAAGAGAGGTTAGCGCTAATCTTATTACTACCTAATAAGATAAGGCCTACAAAAATATAAAAAGCAAAGAAAGCAAGGTTAAACTACCTTTTATAGATATAGTTGCTCTCTCTATAGTAGCAAGTTTAGTTTATAACGCTAGCATAAGCATCTTTAAAGATTATAAATTAAGCTCTGCTTTTACCTCTAGCTACCTTAGCGCTGCCTGTTAAGAGGCTAAGATTCTTAACCTTAAGTAGAAGTTAATGCTAGGAACAACTAAACTACTGCAATAGTAGCAAGTTATTAGTACAAAATAGGCGTTAGATCTTCTAAAACTAATGTATATTTACAGCAGTATTATTGCTAATTAGATTAGCCTTAGAAAAACAATCTAAGTTGCTAGTATCTTCTATAAGGTATGTTTAATAGGTTACCTATTAAACTTTAATACCTACTCCCTATAGCTATATATAAACTATTGCTAACAACTATTAAACAGACTATTAAGGAGTACAAGGACTGTAATAACAAGTTAAATTAAGACCTATACAAAGGCCTTATAAGTATTAATTAACTAAATAGAGCCCTTAAGCGTTCTAGTAACCTTACTTAACCTTCTTTATACGTTACCTGTAAGAGCCTATACTACTAAGAAGCTACTAAATTTAGCGCGTTTAGCACTAAAGCCTATGTTATTCTTATTAGAGGTAACGCTACGCAGTTAAACAGTAAGTACAAGGTAATAGAGGCGTTTCTTAACACTAAGTTCTATATTTAGGATACAGAACCTGCAGCTAATATATACATTATATTTATTATCTTATATAATAAGTTATTTAAAGACTATAGCCCTAAACTCTTCTAGCAAAATGTTAAAACAGATTTACCTAAATACTGCGAATAACTTAGCGTTCTAGCGCACTTATTTAACCTATCTAAGTATTTAGAGAACGTATCTAAGCTGCCTAACAATTGCCTTGCTAGGTTTAGAGTTAGGTCTTTTAAAGGCTAATTTGCCTACGTTTTCTGCAATTAAGTGTAGGACTACATCTATAATTTTACAGCCTATTAGCAAATAATCTGCTAGCTAAAGCTATGCTAACTTATCCTTATGTTAGGGTATTTAGCGTCTTGTAGTATAACTAACTTTAGGTTATATCTAAAGCTTCTAGAGCGCCTAGAGCTTCTTACATAATTAAAAATAGAAAACTTTCCTAACTATAGGCACAGCTGCACTAACCCTTACTTGCTCTCTAATAACAGCCTATTATAGGTACCTAACTTAATAAGGGGTTAGCATTAAACTTTGCTATGCTCCTCTCCCCTTTTTTTAATTTCTCTTCCTTCTTATTATGCTTACTCTTTCCTTTAAACCTTTTACTAACATAGCTTAGCGTTAAGTATAGATTACTATACTATAATTAGAAGAAGTTTATTATTAGAAGTAACACTAGAATTACTCTAAACTAGCGCGTCTTACAATTCTGTGCTGCCTAGTCTACCCTTGCTCTATTTGTTATCTGCTAAGACTTTAACACAGCTCTCTCTGCTAGTTCTAACAACACTATTAGCTAGGCCCTACTACTAAAGCACTACTAGACTATTAAGAGGATCTTTTTACTATTAGACTAATATACATATAATAACCTCTTTATCTACTAGTTGCAGCACCTCTTTATATCCTACAAGAACGCTGTTAGAAAGCAGATTTCTAGCATAAACGCTTACGCTTAGCAAGCTATTTAGATTCTAGAGTTCTTCTAACTCTTAGAGTATCTATATGCAGAGAGCAAGGTTAAAAAGCATTCTTAAGAACATAGGCCTAACTCTAACAATCCTATAAAAAGCAATACAACTATAACTATAAGTTCTAGTTCTATAAGAAGAGCCTAATTGTACAAGAGTAGGCAGCTATTTCTAAGAATTTTAATTAAGGCAAAAGTATCTGTTAGATCTTTAAGCAGATCTAGAGCACTACAGGCTTAGATTTGCTCCTTAACTAGAATAGTAAACCTTTAGATTTTAACACTATATCTAATACTAAAGTAGCTACTAAGTTTATTAAGCGCTCTTTTAAAATATAAGCGCTCTTGTCCTTATACTAAGACTAGTGTCTTCTCTATAATAAAAAGGTTATCTTTTAGTTTATAACGCTTGTTATCTAAGAGCCTACGCAGACTGTTATAGAACTTCTTAGTTACAGCCTTTTCTCTGTTTATTCTATTAACACTTAAGAAGAGCGCTAGCAGGTTTAAGATAAATAGAACAACCTATAGACAAAGAAGCAGATTCTTTTTGCGTTAGCACTAGTGTTTAGAACAGGCTTTAAACTGCAGAAGGACTCCTAAGCTAGCTGTTTAGTTAACACTCCTAACAATAATAACTAAGAAAAACAGCTTCTAGGTTAATAGTATTATAGTAGATAGACGCTAGAAGTTTATTTCTTCTGTCTTGTTGTCTGTAGATGCTACAGTATTACTTAACTTACGTAAGTTCTATTAACTAAATTTTAGTATTAGTTTATTGTTTTTCTTCTATCTACTACCTTTAAGATAGGGGTACCTAGAAAACTTTACAGACCTCTTCTCCTCTTCTCCCTCTTTACTTCTGTATTATTAACTAACTAAGCATATGCTAACATTATCTAGAAACAACCTTATAGTATCTCTAGTATCTATAAGTACGTTTATATTATACTCTACAAATAAGCATAAATTTATAATTAAGCATATAGAGGGAGCGCTAAAGGACCTATTTAATTATATTACTACTAACTTTCTTAATAGCTTTATCTTCTGCGCTTATTTCTCTATAGTAGTATACTTTACTAACTTTACTTATTTCTTTATGTTCTCTTCTAAGGGACTAGCAGAGGTGCGCTAGATACACCTTAAAAACAAACAACTAGATAATTAGTAGCTAACACCCTTGCTATAGACACACTCTCTTACTACTCTTACTACTGTCTTAGAAACGCGTATTGTCTGCTGCGTTGCTAGTTTTCCCTTAAATTACATTAAGACTATTATTACCCTTACTGCAACTAAATTAGAGGAGCGTACTGCTATCTAGAAAGATAATAACAACAGAGTTAACCTAGATAACTAGTACTACGCTAAAAAGACCCCTAAGAAGGCAAAACCTAAGACTAAGCTAGCTTATACTTATAATAAGGAGGCTAAGCCTAAGAACTTCTAGTTTCTTAGCACTCCTAGTTCTATATTTAAGTCTGCTACTCCTGCAACTAACGCAGCTATTAACTCTACTAACACTACGTTTACTACTATTAAGAAAGAGGACGCAGCTAAGCTTACTGTATTTAAAAGCAACACTAATACTAGTCTAGAGCTAAAAGAGGACACTACAGCGTATTCTAACTTTAAGGTTGATAAGAATACTACATTAAAGGTATTTAAACTCTAGATAAAGAAGTATAATAAGTACATTCCTGCCTACGTAGACGCCTAGCACCTCTCCCTATCTACCAAGGTTAAACTTACTAGGCTTGCTAAGAAGAAGAATCCTGCTTATCTTAGATATAGTAAGGACGTAAAGAAGAAGAGCGCAAAAGAAAGAAGTAAGTCTAGAGTTGCTAGCTAAGCTAAGACATCTATGCTCCTGTATATTAGATAGAGCACCTTAGAGGCTCCTATTAAACTTTAGCAGGTACTCTCTTCTCTTCTTAATAATTTTCTAGATACTTCTCTCGTAATACCTGTTTTTAGAGTAAGTACAACTAGATATAAAAACTAGGCCTAGAACTACGTAGACATTATCTTCCTACAGAAGGCTATTTTCTCTTTTAGTACTAACACAAACCTTACTAACCCTAACGCTACTTTAGAAAGCAACTAAGGAATATAGTTCTAACATGCTACCTATCTGTAGTAGATATATTAATAAAAACTTGTTATTAGTTAATATTTATGTTATTACTATATATTACGTGCTACTAACATGTTATACAACACCCTCTTAACTTATTATTATATATATTACCTAGGCAATAAGCAAGAGGCGCTAGTTATACTACTAGGTCTTCTTCTGCCTACTTTACTACTTCTCTCTTATTCTCTTTCTCGTCTATCTGTCTACTACAGTTCTTCTATCTGTTAGGTTATTGCTAATTACAATCCTACTCTTTTCTACTGTTTTAGTTAGTCCCTCTATATCTCTTAATAGCAGTAAATAGTAGTTACTCTACTTTATTACTATATCTGTTATTTACAGTTATAGCGCTTATTATTACAAATATCTAAAGGCAAGGGACGTTAATCTTCCTAATGTTTAGTTTGTAGAAGAGATTGCTCTAGATATAGAAATACAAAAACTCCTTTTCCTTTAGCAGGACCTTGCTAACTAGATTGTTACACACTGCGCTGCAGTAATTACAGCTGCTACACTTAATCCTAATTGCAATATAGCCTTAGTGTCTAAGAACAGTGTATAGATAGATCCTGTGCAGATATTTACAATTGTTACCTCTAATAATAACATAGCAGTAGCCTTGTTAAATTAGCACAGGAATCTATTTTTTTGCTATAAAGATATTATAGTTGTGCTTACAGAACTATAAACACGTTAAATCTGCACTCTAATATATAAGAAGCTGCTATATATTATTAGGTGCATTGTGTATTATTACCTAGTTCTAGACATAATAGCAGAAGAGAAGATGCATTAGAACTTAATTAAAAGAGTGTGTAGATCTAGGCCTAAATTTAACATTAACTAAGGCGCCTAGTTTATGCCTTAGGGTCCTAAGAAGCTATAGGTTTTATCTAATATAGACTTAATAGGCTTAGCAGTATACGCTAAGGTATTAGCGTACTTATATATATAAGCAGAGTTAGCTTAAACTATATTACGTTAGCAATACTCTGCACAGATTTAGATAATGCTTAATATTAGTACCTTGTTCTTACGTAGAACTACTACAACCTTTCCTTCTACTTATTACTGCATACTATTATAGGTTGCAGGCTAATATATACTAAAGAAGAACAAGTAGCTACTAGGTAGGCTTTAAGATTAAAATACAATTACAGGACTTAAATCTCTTAGAAAAAAATTAACACTATGCATATAAAGCAGCTAGACATTAAAGCTTAACCTGCATTATACACACTAATATCTAGGTTAATAATAATAGAAGTTAAACCTCTAAACACAGTGCTATTACTACTAGCGTAGCTAGACAGGGTCTAAGAAGTAGCACAACATTTTCTAGAGGAATACTAGAATACTCTAATAAATAATAATTCTTCTCTACTACGCGTTGTATATAATAACTAGAGATACACTGCAGTAGCTAGCTTAAATCTTAACTAAGGTAAAAACTAAATAATAACTAGCACAGAATTGCCTTTACTATATATAGCTATAGAGGAAGACTACACAACACCCCTGCAAAGCTTTAGAGAATATTTAGAGTCTACTAATATTACTATATATAGCTATATTTAGGATAAGGTAGTAATCTCTATATCTTGTACGTACAATATAAACACTAGAAAGTAAAGAGAAGAGGTCTAGCAAACTTTATAGCCTCTCCCCCTCTTACCTCTCTAGGTCTTCTTCTTATATTATTGCTAACATTTCGCCTCCTTACTACTGCTAACAGGTCTTATAGCGTCTTACACCTATCTAAATTTAACTATAGCTAACTCCTCTGTCTAGATACCTACTAACTTACTATTAAACAAAAGTTACTGTAAGACGCCTAATAGTGTTGTAACTGTTTCTATATAAGGAGCTAACCTCTAAGAGAATTTGCTAGTAAAATACAAGATAGATTTAATAGAGGACAACCTCTAGAACAGAGGTTACAGAGTTTTTATAACTCTGTTTTAGACATATTAGCTCTGTAGCAGAGCTTTAGTCTATACTAGAAAGCATAAGCTAGAGTAATACTAAGGCAGTGTACGCTAAGAAGCTAGCACCTAGGCCTAGCCTATTACAGTACCTCTCTACTTATCCTTTGTTTATTAGCACGCGCCTTAGTTAAAACAACTCTATTACCTACTCCTTACTTTCTGCATTCTCTATTGTACTACGTTTCTAGTTTACGCGCCTTCCTCTTATAATCCTACTACTACCTAATTATTTAGTTGCCCTGCCCTGCTTAATTTTAACAATAGCGCCTCCTAGATTACTAACCGCGTTGCGTTCGCCCTATAAGAAGGCGCTAGGCAAGCAAGTAAGTTACTCTATCCCTACCTGTAATATGCCTATTTACTAACTCTTTTACCTTGCCTAGGCCTGCAGCGCTGCTCCTGCAGATCCTGCCCCTCCTACTACTTGCTTAACTAAGAGGGTAAGGCTTACAGTAGAAGATATTAAGCTAGAGGACAAGGAGATTAAGAAAGCCTTTAATAATGTTTCTGCTAACAATTAGTCTAGGGTTCTAGGTAAGTAGTCCCTGCGTACCTAACGCGCTAGCAGCTTTATAGATCCTAAGGTCTGCGTTAGCTGTGCGTTGTCTAGACAGGTCTGCACCTTTACTGCTAGCAGCTGCTTAACTAGCTGCGCTTTCTGTATTCTTAGCTATTCTTACTGCTATAAGGTAAGTTTCTGCTTCTTGTTTCTTAGTGTTCTCTTCCCTAGCTAACTGTCTGCTAGGCTCTATGCAAGACATAGAAGACTCTAAATAAGTACTGCGTGTTCTTATAGTTTGCTAAGAGCAACTCTGTAAAGCTCCTGTAAGTTGTTAAGCTTATCTAGGCAGACCTTAAGAAGCGTAAGGACCTTCTATATTACACTAACCTTACGTCCTAGCCTAACGCCTGCTTACCTGCTACTAGTTATAAGACTAAGTAGTCTAAGTATAAGGCTAAGGTTAATAAGATTAAGGCCTATCCCTCTGCTGCTGTAGTCCTTACAGAGCACACTGCTATTACTACTAAGAAGGCAGTAGTCTAGATTAAGACTCTAGTAAGTTATTCTCCTCTTTTTGCACCTGTTTTCTAGAGTATTTGCTAATTCCTTACTTAATATAGCTTACTGTTAACTTAACGCTGCTTACGCGCTTTACCTACTTTAAGGCTAACCTCTACACATATCTTAAGATCCCCTCTGCTGCTAGACATAAGAATTTCGTCTAAATACTTGTTAAGGATATTACTAACGCTACTGCAGGTAATAAGGACAATAGTAGTAGCAGAGGTTCTGCTAAGAGTAGTGCTTAGGTCTTCTCTTATCTATAGCGTTTAGGATTTTCTTAGCTAGATAATACCTAGGCTTCTAGCTCTTTTCCTTTATAACAATATAGTCCCCCTCTAGGGCAGCCTATCCTTTAGGATAGACTAATGCAACAAATAATCTCCCTAACTAACTAGTGCTCCTCCTCTTACCTATAATTGTCTCTACTTCCTGCTCCTCTCCTTCTTCCTCTATTAGGAGTAAGAAAGTTAGTTATACCCCTCTAGGGGTTCTAATTAGAAGCCTAGAGGCAAGTTCCTATTCCTATCTCTCCTATCTCTTGTTGTAGACAGCTATCTGTCTAGAGCTTCTAGGTCCTTACAAACGTCCTCCCTTTTCTATGTTTTGCTAATATAGCCTTCCTATTATACTAGGTATTTACGTCTCTTACTCCCCCTTCTAGATTATCTTTCCCTATAGATAGAGTCGACTTTCTATTCTTTAGAAGATGTACTATTATTATTAGTAATAACTAGGAGGCTAGGCTAGAGGTTGTTGTTTAATTGTCTGTAAAGAGGGTCCTATAGGCATAACTTAAGCTAGTTAACGTAGAAAACAGGATAGACTTTACTATTAACGTCTAGTTTAACGTTGTATAGGGAGATAAATTCTATAACTGTAAACTTTTAGTTCTTCTAGTCTAGTTTCCTGCTTGCTTAGCTGTTTAAGAACTAATTTCCTAGCTTTAGCTAGACTTTGTCCCTAACCTTTAGCTAGGGGGCTTCCCTTTAGTATATATTAGCTTACTGTTCTTATACCTGCTAAGCCTCTGCTATCTAGGCTTTAACAAAGTTAATTGTTTTAGCAAACTTCTATACTATACTTACTACAGCTCTAGTAGGTTCCCTTGCGTGTTAGTGCAATAACTCTGCTGCTAGGTCTAGGTCTATCTAGACTAGATCTACGTTGTAACTGTGCTAGAGGAAGAAAGGGCTAAACTCTGTAGATATAGCTACCTGTCCTTTAATTGCAATCTAGGCTATAGGCACCTAAGCAGACTAATTATTCTAAGCCTAGTTAATATAGGCTCTTAAGTAGGCTTCTACTACGGAGTTTATACGTTTAGTGCTCCTGTCTATTTAGAGGTAAAAGGCCGTAGAAAGTCTCTGCGTAATTTTTAGCAGTTAGTATATTATCTGCTAGAAGTTACTAAGAAACTGTGTCTCTTAATTAGAGACAATTGCGTTAGGCAACTAGTAATAGCCTACTATATTAGATATAAAAGCATAGGTAACTGTCTTTACTAACAGGTCTAGTAGGGGGACTAGGATAATGTCCTTAGAGAGTCTGTCTATAATAACTATAAGGTTACAGTTACTCTTACTCTTAGGTAGGTCTGTTATAAAGTCTATAGAGATTTCCTTCTAAATTCTATTAGGTAAAGGGAGGAGTTTAAGGAGTCTCTGCTTTAGTTCCCTCTATAGCTTTGTCCTTCTATAGATGTTGCAGTTTTCTACGTACTGTTATAAGGCAGTTAATATCCCTAGCTAGAAGTAGGCTTAGAAGAGGATTGTATACATGTTTCTCTGTCCTAGATAACCTACAATTAGAGAATAATAGGCGTTGTTAATAATCTTAGTCCTAAGGGCATTAGAGTTTAGAACCTATACTCTTCTATAGTAGTATAGTTAGTCTCTGTTATCTACAGAGTACTTAGAGAGGGAAACTTTAAGGTTAAGCTACACAGGAAACTTCTAGGCTCCTAAAGAGATAGAAGACTTAGCAAGCTAGTAAGTCTTATTATTCTTAGCAGCGTTTTTCTAAAGTGTTTTAAATTCTTTAATACTGTTGTATAGTTCTAAGTTCCTAGCTAGAGGCGTCTCCTTACGCGTTTATTCTAGTTTCTTATAGCAGTTCTCTTATAGCTCTTTGTTTAGAAAGGTTACAGGGAGGAGTTAGTCTGCTCTACGTAGTTCTAAGGACAAAACCTGTATATTATTAGCGGAGTTATCTTCTAAGCTAGTCTTTACTACTTGCGTAAATAGTTTTAATAGTTAAAACTGTCTAGTCTTAGTTCTCTTATCTCCTGTAGATAGAGGGACGTCCTCCTCTTTCCTTAAGAGTGTATCTGCTTAGTTATTAACCTTACTAGGTCTATAAGCAAAGGTAAAGTTAAACTAGCTAAAAAGGCTAGACTAACAGACGTGTCTTTTAGAAAGGAGTTAGGCCTTACAGAAGTACTCTAAGTTTTTATAATTAGTAATAACTATAAATCTCTTTACTTATTTTAGCTCTGTGCTCTATTCTTAGAGGTATTTAATTACTGTAAGCATTTCCTTGTTATAAATAGTGTAGTTTACTTCTGCCTTAGAATTCTTAGCTAAGAAGTATACTACTGTACAGAGTACCTTGTCTTTTCTATATTAGGATAGTACTCCTCCTGTTGCCTATCCTAACGCGTTACACTCTAGTACTATCTCTAGGTCCGGGTCGAAGTTCGCGAGTACTAGTTCTCTAGTAAATGCGGCTTTTATAGTATTAAAAGCATGCTGCTAGAGTTCCCTCTACTTAAAGGTCGCGTTCTTTCCTGTTAAGCAAGTAAGATGTTCTGCTATACTAGAAAACTAGCTAATAAACTATTAATAGAAGTTTGCAAACCCTAGGAAGCTCTAGATTCCTTTTACTGTCTTTAGGGGTTTCTATAACTTTATAGCAGCAACCTTTACAGGGTCTATCTAGATGCTCTTACCGGCCTTAATAATAAATCCTAAATACTTAGTGCTCTTAACAGAAAACTTACTCTTTCCTACGTTAAGGTGCAACTCTACAGCTCCTAGCTTCTAGACAATTTCCTTAACCTTAGCCTTATACTCCTCTTAGGTGCTGCTAGAGTAGATTAATATATTATCTACGTAGGCAGAGCACTATTTGTCTAAGTACTCTCTTAAGACCTAGTTAATATACTGCTAGAACGTACTTAGGGCGTTAGCTAACCTAAATAGCGTTACTAGCTACTTATAGAGTCCGAATCTTGTCCGGAAGGCTGTCTTCTATTTATCCCCCTTAGCGATCCTAATCTTATAGAAGGCTTAGATAACGTCTACCTTAGTAAACTATATTGCTTTTAAGATCTGTAAGAGAGTCTTATAGATTAGAGGCAGTAGGTACTAGTCCTTCTTAGTAATTGCATTTAGTGCCTAATAATCAACACAGAACTAGAGACCCCTACTAGGTTTCTTAACAAACAGCACTAGGGCAGAAGTACTAGACTTGCTAACTTAGATAAAGCTCTTGTCTAAGTAGCTAGTAAGTTGCTGTTAGAGCACTAGGAGCTCTTTGCAGGACATGTTATATAGTAGTCTCTATAGTACTATTACAGGTTTTCTGTCTTGCTTAATTAGCTTAATAGCATAATCTATGTTAGGTCCGTAGTAAGGTGCTAGCTTATCTGCTTTCTTCTTTATAAACGTTCTAAACTTATCTTTTAGGAACTCTAGGAGAAGGTCTTAAGAATCTGTTAGCTCCTTCTTCTTTAGGGCCTTCTAGATATCTGCTATTAATCTAGAGAATAGCTCTATATTCTAGTCTGTCTTAGACCTCTTCCTTAGCGCCTAATACAGCTCTAGGCTAACAGGCTTAGGCAGTTAGTTAGGACAGGCACTCTCTCTGCTTCTAACTTGCGTCTGCAAGGAGTAGATAAACAACGATTTCTTAGCTAGTGCTATAGTAACCTTATTCTTGTCTATCTATAGTCTCCCTAAGATAAGGTCGTACTCTCTTTCCCTATCTAGCACATATACCTAGAGGGTCTCTCTGTAGCTATCTATGTTAATCTTTATTCTTACAACATTAGTTACCTAGGTTACTTTTCTAGCTATGCCTAATACCTTACGTCTATACGTAGAAGTGCGTTAGAAGTTATTTTATAATACAAACTTAGAGGAGACTATGCTGTATATTAAACACCTAGTATTAATTAATATATATACTATAGTGTTGTCTTGTACTATTATATGCAGTAATATAGGCTTACTATCTAGCTACTGCTAGTAAAACTCCTAGAACAGTTCTCTTCTCTTTATAACTTCTTTTCTTAACCCCTGTTTACGCCTTTAAACAGGAGTTTCTAGTTTTCTAAACCTTTGTTAGTAGAATTATTAGTTTTAGAAACCTTAGCAATTACACTCTAAACCTAGACTTTCTCTAGTCTCTTAGCTAGGGCTAGATTACATCTGCTTACGTAGTAACTCTTCTTTCTACATCTTAGACAGACGTTAGCAGCTCTCTGCTAGTTTATAACTTCCTAAGTCTGCTACTCTGCTTGTAGTTAGTTATTAGACTTAATCTTCCTAGAGTAGACCCTAGTAGGTTCCTAGTCTATACTATCTAGGTTTGTCCTGCGTGTGTGTTATCTAAAGGTGCTGTTTGTTAGTGCTTTAGACCTACAGAAGTTAACCTCTACTACTAAGACTCTAGCTATAAGGCTTTAGAGGTCCTAGTCGTCTAGAATATCTACTAACACTATCTTGTCCTAGAGGTCCGGTCGGAGTGTAGACATGTACCTAGTCTTAAGGTTCTTTGTGTTATCCTCTTTAGCAGCGTTGTAGGCTAGCTAGATAGACTCCGTATTAAAAGACTTAACACTCTAGTTACTCTTCTTTATAGTAATAGTTTAGAGTTTCTGCTAAGAGCGCTCCTTAAACAGTAAGTCTTTATACTACTTGTCTAGAAAGTCCTAGAACTAGGCAGTTATACCTATTAGGTTATAGTCCTTCTATAATAACTTAACCTGCGTAGCCTGTCCTTCTAGCCTATTAAACATATAGGCAACTTCTAAGACAGCCTCCTAGTCTCCTATAGACCTTAGCTTGTCCTTTATCTAAGACTTAAACGTCTAGTACGCTTGTTAGTTGCTACTAAACTTACCTACGTTAGGTAACTTTATAGTCTTGCTTAGTCTGTTGTTAACTATTTATACAGAGGTAGAGGGTGTTACACTATAGTTTAGTAATCCTATAGATGCAACGTAGGCTTAGACCTAGGCTTTAACTAGCCTTTGTATAGTTTTACCTATATCTTTCTATTATAGGTCCTAGTTAGAGTCTGTTATAGGGTAGGCCTTATTATTAGTAATAGCTACTGCAGCCTTAGGTAGAGTTACCTATAATAGATAGGTAGTTAGGCGTTCTAGTACGTAAGCTAGAAGCTCCTCCTGCTATTCTTTAGGTACTAATATAGTAGCAAGGTTCTAGAGTTTAGTCCTAACGTCCGATTAATTGTTATTACTAGTGCACAGCTTAATGCTGTATTCTCCTAGACACCTAGCAGCGTTGTTGTACGTCTTGCTTATTAATTCTTATTTAGTAATTAAATCTAATTGTAAGGAGCTAACCTCTAAGGGAATTTGCTAGTAAAATACAAGATAGATTTAATAGAGGACTTTAGGGTTAGGGTTAGGGTTAGGGTTAGGGTTAGGGTTAGGGTTAGGGTTAGGGTTAGGGTTAGGGTTAGGGTTAGGGTTAGGGTTAGGGTT